>CM047426.1:43647470-44247470 GCA_026168455.1 Theocolax elegans | reverse complement strand
TAGTGATCGATTGTTCGAAGCAAAATGAGTCCATAAAACAGGCTGCTGTAGACGTACGCATTGAATTTGAAGCCAAACAAAACATACCAGCAGAAACTACTGCGTACTGCTTAATTTTACATGATCGTATAGTTAAATATAATCCAATCAGTGGTGATGTAAAAAAAATTGTATAATCATTTGTATTTGTAATTTAATGTACTATTTTTTGTAAGAAAACTAAATTTTAAAGAATATACATATATTTAATTTAAATACTTGTATTGTTTAATTATTTCTATTAATCCACTTCCACTCCCTCTCCATAATCGTAACATAACATCGCATAACCTCAAAGACGTAGACACCGAAGCAAGGAGCAACGAGAATGCCGGGGCTTACTTTCGTAAGTAAGTAAGTTTGATCATAAGGTGATCTCTGATTGGTTAAAAAAACAAAATGCCGGACAAACTAAATAAGTATAAACAAATGAATTTGTTTATACTTATAAAATATAAACAAAAAAATTAATTTTTTTTTTATATATTCTACAAATGAATTTGTATAATTGATCAAACATTCTAACACTTAAACTCGCACGAGAGTCGTGACATAACCTCTCTCCCTATATGTCGTTGGAGCAACAGTTGGGTAGGTAAGTAAAACTATGACGCAGACGCAGACGCAGACGCCGACGCCGACGCAAGGAGCAACGAGGATGGGGGGGCGGCGCTAGCTTCGATCTCGCCAACTCACGTCGGTAGCGGCTCGCGTATATCGATATCGAAGATTCGTACATAACCTCTCTTTTGCGACTGCTGATATAGTAGATTTTGTCACTCGCGATCGATATAGAAAATTCGTACATAACCTCTCTTTTGCGACAGTCGATATAGTCGATTTTATCACTCGCGATCGATATCGAAGATTCGTACATAACCTCTCTTTTGCGACTGCCGATATAGTAGATTTTGTCACTCGCGATCGATATCGAAGATTCGTACATAACCTTGCTTATGCTAGATCTAACCATTGCCGGTATAGTAGATTTTGACACTCGCGCATGAAGATTCATACATAACCTCCCTTTGGCTAGACCTAACCACTGTCGGTATAGTAGATTTTGACTATGCAAGGCTAGCGGGTGTCGGTATGATAGATTACCATATTACCAATCATTTAACCTATGCAAAACTACATTTAGCAGGGATTAGAACCCGCAGTCGGTAAGGTAGGAATCGCTTGCTCTGATGGTAAGTGGCTTAGAACCCGCCTGGCTTGACAGCCGCCTTGCCCTAACTACTTCTTATTGATCCGTCTTTTTTAGGTACAATTACACAAGGATTTATATATGGGCTTGTAGATCGTCGAATAATACCGAAATCTAACATTTTTTCTACTTCCTTTTTCACTCTTTCACGATAGGCTATAGGTATAGGATATGGTTTTGAATAATATGTTATTTCATTACGTATTTTTAATTGATACTTTAAATCTAGAAGTTGTCCTGGGGTTCTTTGGAATACGGTTTTATATTTATATATTAAGTTTTTTAATTTATTTTTCTGTGTATTATTTAAAATTACACTAGAATTTATTTGATCATTGATTTCCTTTTCGGATATGGTATCATAATCATAGTCTAAATTAGACGATTTATTTGTTCCAATTGAATTCTAAATCTTTATTTTCTAGATCATCCTCAAATTCAATTGACATAGTTTCATACTCTTTTGAGTTTATTTGTATTTAATTAAATTTTATATTACCGATCTTTTCCCCAACTTCGTATATAATTTCATTATTAACCGTATCAATTAACATTTTTAAAATTTTTTGAGAATCATAACCTAATATACAAGGTCTTATTAATTTTGGTATTACTATAAACGTCAAATTTTCCATTAATCCACCTATATTTGTTTTAAGTAAAACTTGTTGCTTAATTCGTGTTGATTTTAAACCCGTTGCACCTTTAATAATTTTTCCTGATATTGGTAATGTAGGTTTATTTTTGAATTGATTTTTATTTTTATTATAAAATTCTTCTGATATGCAAGTTATTTCACTCCCAGTATCTATTAAGGCATTTATTTCTATTCCTTCAATTTTTATATTTATTTCAGGACATTTCTCAATTATTTTTTCATTTTTAATATTTTCATTATTTGGTTCAATATCATAAATTAAATCTTCACGAGGATCTTGAAATATTGTATTTATTTCAATGTTTTTAGGTTCTTGAATTTTTTCAGTTGTATTTTGTGTTTTTTCCTTATCCGAGTTACAAAATACAACTCTTTTTAGTTTCCCGAATCGGTTTTATGGATTTGTATGCTTGAATCATTTTTTAAACTTACGTCAAGTACATCTATATTATTATAATCATTTTCATATTTTTTTTCATATATTGGTTTAATTATTTTTTTTATTGGTTTAACCGTTTCAATAGCATTTATCTCGGTTGAGTTTCTTTTATTTTCCCAGGATCTATTTTGTTTATTATATCTTTCAAAATTTTCTTTTTGTTTATATTTATCTTTATATTTATCATTTTCATTATATCTATTTGGTTGTTCAATTTTCTTTTGAGAATTATCATTCCTCTTTTCACGAATTTTATCTGCGTCAAAATCCGCTAGAATTTTAAATAAGTGACTTTTATTTTTTCCTTGTTGTCCCAAAATTGCATATCGTATTGATTTTTCAAAATGTTCACTAATTTTATTTACTATTTCTGTTTCAGAAAAATCCATATCTAATTCTTTTATTAAACCAAATATATATGTAGCATATTCTACTCTTGACCATTTATTATATTCATTATATTGGCCAAATTCTACTTTTCTTTTTGCAGATCTTTGTAAAGTTTGATTCCAATATCTATCTTTAAACACTTTAATAAATTGATTAAATGTTTCTATTTCTGATTCTTGTATGTACCACCATTCTTTTGCTGAATCGGTTAATGATTGTGATATGCTAGCACATATTTCATTAAAATTTAAATTATAGTTATTAACATATTTTTCTAAATCGATTAAAAAACGCATTGGTCGTTCATAAGGCTGTCCCGAAAACTTTGGTAAATCAATTTTAATTTTAGGCATTGATTCAGTAGAATTAAATGTTTGATTATATTCAATTACTTTTTCATTTGATTTTTTAGAAAATTTTTCAAGATCTTGTATTCTCTTATCATATTCCAATTCCATTTCTTTTATTTTATTTGAAAAATAATTTTTTAATTCTAAATATAGATCATCATTTAAAACTAATACTTTTAATTCATTATTTTCTATTCTCAATTTTTTAACTTCATTGTTTACCATTTTTAAATTATCAGATAACACTTCATTTTGTTCTATTAATTTTTGATTCAATAGATTAATATTTTCATTACATTCTTTTCTATAATTATCAATTACATCTATATTGTTTTGGTTTAATTCAATTTCTGTTTGTTTTTCATCTATTAACTTTAATTCTTCTGTAACAGCCTTTTCCCGAGCATTACGTTTTTTATCGATTTCAGTTATTTCTTCATTATTAAAAGAATTTTGCATATTTAACAAATATATACTTGATTTTCTTTTTGCCATTTTGAAAAATTTATATAATATAAATTCAATATCTATATATTAACAAGCAAGTTTAAAATATTAATATTTAATAAAAATTTTTATATAATTAATACTTTATGTTCGAGTTTATATTTAATCCAAATTTTATTTATCTATATTGATTAATTTTTATTTCATTTAATGTTTTGTTAAAATTTATATGCTTTAACTGCTTTTTTATTGTTATAACGTATATATACTATCCATATAATAATTACCATATATATTACCTATATATAAGCTATTAGTGCGAGTGAGAAACATTTGACTCTCGGTATATTGACAGAGAGCGCGGTCGCATAGTCGTAACCACTGATTTTCTATAAATTCAATATCCTACGCTGCTAAACTTTTAGACAAACGCGCGAAAATTAATCATTTTAAATTTTCTTAGTGTAAGTTTTCATTTGAGTTTTAATTTATTTATATTATTTTATTTTTAAATTTTCGAATTTTTTAGTTAAATTATTTTTTATATAACTTTCAATTAATACAACTCTAGTTGCTAATTGTACATATTTTCCTTGAATAAATTGAATATTTTGTTCCGTTATTTCTCGAAAACTTGTTAATTCATGTTTTAGAAATCTATTTTGTTTTTCTAAAAGATCATTTTTATCTTTGATTGATTCTAAATGATTTTCCAAAATGTGTACCTTTTTAACTAATTTATCACAATTTTCAGCAATAAATTCTAATCCTTCTTTATATTTTAATAATAATGATTCTTGATCTTCAATCTTTTCCGCGTTTTGCAACACTAAATCATTTAATTGATATGTTGACGCGTGCAAATTATTGTCAAAAATTGACGAATCATAACGATTGATCATTGTAACTCTATAAATTTGTTTAATTATTACTATTAATATTGGTATATCCTATGATTAATTGCAAATACGTAATTCTACTTCTAAATTACAGTAGAAAATTTTGTACGTGTAAAATAAAATTTATCTAACAAGGGAAGTACATGACCTCCGGGAAACGGATCTCATCCTAACTTTGGTATGTTTTTTATAATATAAAAATCTAAAGAAAGCCAAGTTATCTCTTGCCAATGGCCACTTTTACGGAAGTTATTCGACATTCAATAATAATAGCAGTAAAAATTACTTCCAATTCGGTCGCTTATAACTCAGAAACAAATAAAGATAAACAATCAAATCAAAAACCAGAAGAAAGTTGAGTTCAAGTAGATATGGTTTGAAAAAAAGAAGCTCAAATTGCTTAATTTGAAGCAAAGTTATGAAGAAAATAAGAAATTGAAGATTATTAGGCCAAAAGAAACAATAAATTTTTCATATTAAATTTTGGATAAAATTTCTTCAATTTCTTATTTTCTTCATAACTTTGCTTCAAATTAAGCAATTTGAGCTTCTTTTTTTTCAAACCATATCTACTTGAACTCAACTTTCTTCTGGTTTTTGGTTTGATTGTTTACCTTTATTTGTTTCCGAGTTATAAGCGATCGAATTGGAAGTAACTTTTACTGCTATTATTATTGGATGTCGAATAACTTCCGTAAAAGTGGCCATTGGCAAGAGATAACTTGGCTTTCTTCATATTTTTATATTATAAAAGACATACCAAAGTTAGGATGAGATCCGTTTCCCGGAGGTCATGTACTTCCCTTGTAAGCATGTGTACTCAATTTTTACAGAATTTTTATTTTACAAATATATTTATACGTAATTTGATTTTTATCAGGTCCCTGTCCGAGCGCCATTTTGTGACGTGCCAACCTTTCTTTGGGTTTTACCGTTACTATAGATTTTTGCTGCTTGTTATTAGATTAGATGTAAGTTAGGTACGAAACCATCTATGCATCTATATCTTGTTGCAGACTTATTAATCCTGGTTTTATGTGTAAATTGAGACACATTATATTAGCACACATTGGCTATTATAACTGGAGTGTGTATTTGAATGTATTAATTAGCGTATCTTGTGTATGTATTATACACATTTCTATCACCACGCATTGGGCCATAGAAACGGTAGTGTGTAATTTAATAATACTTAAATGAATAACTATAAATTTTTCATATATATATATTTACAATATTTATTTATTTAATTTCATTACAAATCCTTATAATAAAAGGACTTGTACTAAAAAAATATGAAATTTAATGTTAATGCTACGAAGGCTTATATATCAATGAATCCTTGTATATAAATTTCCGTCCTTTATATACTATCTTTACCTCATTATAGTACTAATCCTTTTTAACCATTTTTCGTTATATTTTACATCAACTTCGTGTTTTGATTTTTTATTTTAAATCATAATTTCTTTCTTGTTTCTATATACATATAATATTATCTAAATTTCTAATTATTTACAAGAAATAATTGCATATTTATTTTTATATCATATGCATTTTTGTAATTACTTTTATTTCTATAATTTTTGTATTAATTCTATAACCTCACTTATTTCTACATTTAAAAATAATCTTAAATTCATTTTTTCTATTTACAATCGTTTTTTATTCTACTCATAAATTTCACTTTGTTTTTTACACAATTACAAAACTAAATATATTATAATTTCTATTATTTTTAAATGTACAAATATCTTCGCATACTGATTTTGCATAAACATATAATTTTTATAATTAATTTATGTTTTCCCTGGCGGAAGTATTCATTGTACATCTCTGTACATTTCTGTACATTTCCGTACATTTCTGTACATTTCTGTACATATTTATCAGTTTTTAGACTTTTTTACAGAAATGTACAAAAATGTACAAAAATGTACAGAAATGTACAGAAATGTACGGAAATGTACAAAAATATACGGAAATTTACAGAAATGTATAAAAATGTATGAATATGTACGGTAATGTACATAAATATACAAAACCATATGGGGAGGGTAACATAATTACTTATTATTAATTAGTTTATTATTAATTAGAGACATAACAATATTGTATATTATATATATGAATTAACTAAATGTGACTAAAAATCGTCATAATATTTTATTCAAACTTATTATTAGATTTAAATAATTAAAAATATAATTATAAACTTATTATAGGAATTATTATGAATTGACTAAATATAATTGTTACGTAATGATTAAATATTGGCTGAGAAATCGCCATCTTAATTTGTACAACCATTTGTAATGTGAGTGTTAATATTGATAATTTTATTCTGAATAATAACAACAATCTCAACTCTGTAAAACACAGAGAGCAAATGGATTACACATGAAATTCTCTCCTTCATCCACTACCTCTTCCTCTTGTGAATAATAATTATCATTTTCGTTATGAATAATAACATAATAATTAAAATAATAATAATTATAATTATCATTATCATTATTATGAATAATCCGAGGATTTTGAAGAGTCCCGCACCTCGGCAATAAATTGATTTCCCTCCCTCTTAAAAAAAAAAAAAAAAAATCATTATGATTATTATTATCATTATCATTATCATTATAATTATCATTATAATTATCATTATGTTTATCATTATGATTATCATTATCATTATCATTATTAATAATAATAATAATAATTATTATTATTAATATCATAATCCCCTCTCTCCCTCCCACTATCTCCCTCTCTCTGGCACGTAACAAAGCACACATGCGCTCAATACGTATCGTCTGACGGGGAGGGGGCGCGAAGCAGCCGGGCATATATAAACTCCGCGCGCACTCACGAGATCCAGTGTGTTCTGCACACTGACGAGTACCATGACTTATCAGTCATGGAAGCTCTCTCTCTCTCACTCGTTCTCTCTCTCGCTCGCTCGTTCTGTCTCTCGCTCGCTCGTTCTCTCTCTCGCTCTCTCGTTCTCTCTCTCGCTCGCTCGTTCTCTCTCTCTCGCTCTCTCGTTTATATTATATTATATTATTTTTTTATTATATTAAAAATAAAAGATTTGTACACGCAATGTATTTTAATGAATGTTAATAATAAGAATTATATAATAAATGTACCAGAAGCCTGTATTGGAGATTAATGCTTCATAAATATAGTTTAAATAAAAAAAAACAATTGCCAATTATTGCAGTTTGATTTATAGTTATTCCTTTATTAATTTTGGCTTATTTCTAATTGAAATGAATAAAATTTAATATTTCTTTATTCGAAATTGTTGAGCTCATATCCTTGTACATTCTTGTACATTCCCGTACATATTCACACATTTCTGTACATTTCCGTACATTTTTGTAGATGTCTGTACATTTCTGTATATTTCTGTACATTTCTGTACATTTCTGTACATTTTTGCAAAAAAGTCTAAAAACTGATAAAAATGTACAGAAATGTACAGAAATGTACAGAAATGTACAGAAATGTACAGAAATGTACAGAAATGTACAGAAATGTACAGAAATGTACAGAAATGTACAGACATCTACAGAAATGTACGGAAATATATGAAAATGTTCCAAAATGTACGGAAAGGTACAGAAATGTACGAAAATATACACAGAATACTTCCGCCAGGGTTGTCGTAAAATTAAAAATCAAATTCTTTTTTATACATTTTAAATTGAATATTTGCATTAATTTTATTATGTAATAATATTCTATTTACAATTTAATTATTTATTTAATTATAAAATATTTATTTTTAGTATAACTGCAATTGCATTTTTATATTTCTAAATTTGCGCTTTAAATCGTGACGCGCTATAATTCTAGGAATTTACATGTTAGTCAATTTCAGCTGACAATATTCTTGTGGATATTTACATTTATATATAGTTCATTGGTCTTTCTAAGAAATCTATTTTGATGCCCTATATCCTCTTTATATAAAATTACGTATTTATTAAATAATTTAATTATATGTAGTTATATACGTCACAAAGTTCAATCACTATACGTAATTCAGAAGAAAACGCATTTTGTATTAAATTATTTGTCTTTTTTAAAAGGTGAGTGTACTTTACTTTCTATCAAGAATTATATACTTGGTTAGTCTATGAAATTATAAATGATACGAAATTATTCTATCAACATTTTAAAATTATAAATGATAAGTTATTATTCATGCAACTCTCCTTTGGGAAAGGGCGTTTTTCCACACACACTTCGAAAAATGAGTACTGAAAATCGAACTTTCCACAGGGTGAAATTAAAAAATCCTGCACGATATCTGTTTTTTACCTATGTTTAAAATACTATTTTATAGTAATTTGCAATTTAATATTTATTATTTCTAAGAATATACGCTAATAAAGTAGAACTCAAAAAATAAGACTATGTCGAAATCTAAATATTGCATGTAAATAATTATATGCGTATTTCTAAAAACTTAATATTAATTATTTAAAGGTTATCATTAGATTATTGAATTATTATCAGATTTGATTGAAATGTATGTGTCTTGAAGTTACCGTTCACATTGTCGCTAATGGATGCATTATATATGCCAGGATTCGATTCACATAATAATTACATAAAATTTGCCGCTAAGCTTTAAATTGTGTATATATGATTTATATGATTAATTTTGCAAAATTGAATTTTTACCATTAAGAAAGTATTAATTATCAGATATGATTTTTGATGCACTTGTTAATAGCTACCTATGGTAAAGAAGACTCTGTACAAACAACAAAAAGTAAAGTAAGAATGGCATAATACACGTCATAAATCATCATAAGATTCATGAGGATAATATAACCGAATGAATCAAATTTGAATATTCGAATGACGATAATTCTCACAAGGTACAACAAAGCGGAATGAAGAAGTGGACAAAGGAAAGCTAATAATGCTTAGTGTAATGTGAAGAATACGATGCTAAATTTAATAAATATCCCTAACTAACCTATCTAATTGTAAGTAAAATATTTTTATTAAAAATAAGATATTCAATTGTTAAGACAGCCTCTTGGTATATTTGTACTTCATTTGCATAATAAGCTTTTCGTTGAATTCTACTTGTAGACCTCGCTTTTGGCTCATTGGCTGTCGAAGTAGTAATACTCTGAAGCTTATGAATGACTATTAGTCCTTGTAGGAAATATAAGAAATTCAACTTAAAAGCAATTTTTTCCAATAAATTATAATGTTTTTCTAAAATTATTTATTAAATATTTCGTATAACTTTTTGTATATTATATAGATCAAATATATTTTATTATGATTGTATTCTACCATTGGACCTCGCCTTTGGCTCGCTGGCTGCCGAAGTGGCAACACTTTGAAGTTTGCGACTGACTTTGGGTCAATGTAGGAGACATGATAGATACAATCTACTAATTTGCATATTTTTAAGAACTATGTAGTTACCAATAATATTTATAAATGGACCTCGCCTTTGGCTCACTGGCTGCCAAAGTGGTAATCATTTTGAAGCTAGTGGATGACTTAGTCATTGCAGGAAACATAGTAGATTCAACATTTTAAATTTCATATTATTTCATATGTATTACATTGTTCCTCAATAATAATTATAATATACATATATATACAATTGCAATTTACTATTGGACTTTGCCTTCGGCTCGTTGGCTGTCGAAATAATAACATTTTGAAGCATGCGAATGACTTAGTCATTGTAGGAAACATAGACAATGCAATCGTAATATATATATATATATATATATATATATATATATATATATATATATATATATATATACACATCTATTTATATTATAAAATTTTGTAACTGCATTTAAAACATTTTTTCAAAATTTGCTGCAATAAGCTTTAAAATTGGCGTTTACTCTATAAATTCGATGAAATTACTTTATCACAAAAGATAATCTTAACCACTAATTAACAAACAATTCGATTGGATAAATAATTAATAGTTAATTAAGAAATAATAATTTTTTAGTAAATCGATTTATTTACAAACTTATTAGTCGGATCGATTGTGCAGAATTACAAAAAATTATAAAATAATACCCTTGCCATGTTCGTAAAAACTATGTATCGGAATTTTATTGAATTTTTTTATGAGCCTTGAAATAGGGTTTGTTGCATTGCAAAATACTGCTTAAATTTTTTTATTGTATTTTTTTCAATATTATTTGCCACTATTATATATATATATATAGTAGTAATATATAGTAATAAATATATACTAAGAAAATTTATTAATATAGAATACTATTTGACATTTATTTTCAGTCAAGGAATGCCATGTTTGCAAAATGAATGCACCAACGCATGTCTATGTCCCGTGTGGCCACGGAGTATGCGAGCCGTGTGTGATAGGTTGGTTCACACGAAACCAAAAAAATTATTTAACTGACCAATTGAATTGTTCATTGTGTAAAACCTTAAGTTCAGTAATTAAATTGTATTTATAAAAAAAAATGTGCATTTCATATATTTAATGTGTTTATTTCAAACGTGAACTTCTTAAACTGATACCCACGTGAACCTTGCCTCGTTCTTTGTTTTGCTGGTTCAGAATCTGCTGTAAGTATTCATGCCGTTCTGATGGTTTTCGATGTGAATAAAATTGAAAATTGAAGGCACAAGTTGGCTTGTTTAATTTTGTATATTAGAATTTTGAATATCAATTTATTGAATATATACGCTTTTAAATATAAAATACAAATTAATATGCTACACACTGAAAATGCAATTAATTGTATATCTTTCAACAACACTAACGCGGTTCGATTGGTATTCTAAGCTGCTTTCTTAATTATGTATTACTTGTTTAAGAAAGTTAATTAGGTCTAAAGTTATGATCATTTAAATTCGCTCCAAAACGCTAAAAACACATAATTTCATATAGCATATATTAAGAACTACATCTTGCATTTTAATTCCACTGGGGTCTAATTTAAAGGAAAATTAAGATTTTTATGTAATTAAGATACAATGCACTTTTTAGGCTTGTACTAAATATGTACCTGTAGACGAAATATGTACCTATAGACGAAATTATCTTTCACAAAATTCACCAATGTAGGAGTTTCTAGTTACTATAAATTTTAATATCGCATTTTAATAAAATACTAATTTAATACCATAATAAAATAATCGTTAAATTATTATAACGGAGCCTAAATTAATACTCATGTGTCTCGCCGCACTGGGGATCAGGGTGCGGGACTAAATAAATAAATACGCGGGGAGATTATAAAATTAACACTATGATTTATTAATGGAAGAGACAAAACAACAATTTATTTACAATCGGGGTTGGACACCAGTCGATTGTAATCTGGTAAATAATTAATTAACTTGACGCAATCGCTTAGCGTAGCGCGGGGGGGGGGGGAAGTGGGGAAACGCGGGAGAGAATCGACGCTAAGATGGCGGGGAATAATACGCGCACACACACGCGGGCGGACTGGGAATTCGCGACCAATAAAGGGAAAGGGGAAAGTGCACCATACGCACTCACCTTTCGTAACTGCAGCCGATTGATAAAAGTCTCTAAATCGCTGCCACGCTCTGCTCAGCTCACACACCAAAATCAAGCAATAAATTGCTATAAACCGGTAAAAGGCTTAATCACACCGCGACCAAACAGAGTGACCAGTTGGCGATTTTTTTTCCTTTTCTCTCTTACGTATATTGATGTTTATTAAGCAAGAGCAGCAAAGAGAAAAAATCAACAACTGGCAACCCTGCGACCAAACACTCTCGACCGTAGTTCACGGAGCTCTGTTCTCCGTCGGCACTCGGCTCGTCTCGTTCGTGCGCGCATGCGCCTTGCACTGCTATCGGTACGAGACGAGAGTTCGTCCGTGCGATCGGCCGTACTCGTACGACTGCGTCTGTATTCCAGCTGTCAAGAAGACGATTCAACGGACTACTGCCGACGTAGTGGATCTTCTCCGACGCTGACCTGCCGTGGGATTGACCTGGAGCTCCCGAGGAATTGTTACAGGTAAGTCGCTAAGCCGTAGGAGTTTATCATTACCTGTTTAGTTAATTATAGTGGGAGAGGTTAGTGCTCCCATAACCTCTCAACTCCTGTTGACATTATTTTCTTCCTATGTTGCTGTCCTATCCTCTCCTTCCTGGTTATCCTTTTCCCTAATAAAGTGCTTTTGTCTCATTTACTATCACCTTCACAGGGATTCTGCACGAGGTTCCAGTGGGCGATGGACTTTCAAGGATATCTGCTGTCACTCCTGGGGTTTTGCACCTGATGCAGATCATTCAGCTTGCTACTTCTTCGTTGGATTGTCCTGGTGCTGGATTGCTGGGAACCGGGGAAGGGATGTGGAGTTTTACATGGTAGTTAGGGTACTGGGTAACTTATAGTAGGTATACGTGTGTGTATGGTATCCGGGTAGGTAGGTTTAATAAGGGGGAAGGCTACGCTAATGCCTTTTTATTGTTTCTTTTTACCTTTTTGTGACCGGTGTGAAATCACCTTGTCACAACTCCCCCCCGCCAAACTGAAGTTACGTGGAGTCGTAACTTTGGGGGGAATTTGCATGAATAATTATGGTAGCTATCCTACTATCTAATCCACGATGATCGGTATCATCTGTTTTCCGGTGTATTGTGTATAGCTGCTTGGCTGCTCCAATCTTTGTATAGTGTACGCGCTGTGTGTATTTCCTATTTCCTATTTCTCTATTTATTTAGTATGTTTACTTACTGGTTGCCCTTACAATTTACTTACTAGACGATGAGAGCTCCCGATATTTCCGCGACCATACTCTCCTTCATACTTACATGAATCATTCGTTCTATTCTATTTACAATGTAAAGAAAAAAAAATTATTACTATTTAATTTTACATGTATATATATAATTTATCTAATTCTTAATTTTAGGTAAAGTGCGTACGTTGCTATTATAATCACAAATGTAGTGGGCTTCCTTGAATTTAACCGCGTCCTATGTCGTTTTCTTATTAATTAATGAATTTTCTTATTTCCGAGTTTCGTTTTCTTTCCTTCCCCTTTTCCTTATGTGTAAATTGCATTTATGTGTGGGAATTGTATTTGGCTTAGTAAATAATAATCGCTTACTTTCTATAGGAATTTATTTATTTAAAAAACTAAAAAGAAAAAATATATATATATATATATAAAATCTAATTGTTAGGTCATTTTTTGGCCAACTCCTTTCTCTTGCGGAGAACCTCTCAGTGGTATTCTCCACACCGAGGGCAGGATGCGTTCAACACGCCTTTCCAGCCGCAGTTTCGGCAGAACATGGCCCTTGGTGACGAGCAGGTGTTGTATTTGTGGCCTGTTCCACCGCAGTTCCAGCATCCTTGCCGACATTGATCCTGGGGAGGTCGGGGTACTCCTTCCCAGAGCCTCTTCTCCTCCTCTGACCTGGTTTGGTCTGGTTTTGAGACTCTGCGCATGGTGAGTAGGGATGGGATTTCCCTTGGTTCCTGGGGGTTTGGGGTGTTCATGATGGGCACGGCGGGGTTAATTATGGGTTCGGGGATGGTTTGCGCGGGGGTAGGTGGGTAGTGTGGGGGAGCGGGGAAGTTCTGGGCGGGGAGGTTTTAGGCAGAAGCGGGGGAATATGACGTGGTCAAGTTTTGGGCGGGAGCGGGGGAGATTTCGGGGACAACCGTGGAGGGTTTGGGTTCTGGGGATTTGGATGGGAATGGTGAGGGGTTTTGGATATGGAGGTATTGGGGGAATAAGGGAAGAGGTGCTGGGACGTGGATGTACGTATACTGCCGTGTGGCGGTATTGTATACATGGTGGTAAATGGTAGGAAGAGGTGGTACGGGGAAAGGATTTGGGGACATGGTGAGAGGGGGGAAGGATTGTCCTGGTGGCGGTGTTTGAGGTCGCCTCATGACCGGTGTATCTATTGCCGCCATCTGGGATACTTCCTCTCTTCTCTCTATCTTGGCCATGGTGGCTCTGAAACGAGGGTCTTCGCACAGGTGGCGACCGCCGCGGGTACACCCTCTGGCACCCGGGCACCCTCGACTCGGTGCCTCCCTCATTGCCATCCTGGCCATTGCCTCTGCCAATTCCTCGTTCCCTGGCTTGGGCATTTCCGTCGGGCGAGACGCGAATCTTCCGCGTCCTCGTCCTCGCTGCCGGGCCGATGCCATCTCTCCAGCTCGTTCCATCGTCACTGCCTCTCGCCTCATCAATCACCTCCCGTACACCAACTTCGACCCTCTCCTTGCTAACTCCTTTAGATCATCCCTTCTACGTTATCTGTCTGAGCTCGATCGACAGGCCTGGGAGACTAGGTTAAGCAATGAGGGTTTAAATTGCCCTCCAGTACCGGTTTTCTAGGAGCCTATTTAAATCTTATTTAATTTATTTAAGTTATTTAATTTTTCTAATCATTTTATTTTATTTTATCCCCTCTCATATTATTCTTTCGGGGTTTCGCCGACCGGGTACAAACTTTAGTTTAAGATATGCTGCGTGTAATTCCTTTGGATTCCTTTTTAATTTTAATTCTAATTTATTTTAATTGAATCGAACTAGATTGTATTTTTGCGTTTACCGTTGTCCAATGTTGCGCTCGGGACTGATCCCGCTGTTTTTTTCGATTTTATTTTATTTATTTTATTACTGCGTATTCTATTTGTATTTCGTTTATTTACCTTGCTTTATTTTATTTTACTTTGTTATTTAGTTTTAAGTTGTATATAACTATTGTTTTTATTTTATTTTGTTACTTTTGTTTACTATTGCGTCGATTATTCTTTTGTGTATACGGGGTTTTACCCCACCATACCTAATAAATGTTATCAATCAATCAATCATCTAAAGCATTCCTTACCTTTAGTTTTCATTTATCTTTCCTTCTCCTCTTTTTTTTCATTGCCTCCTGGATTGCTTTTTATGTCCGCGACCTTAATTTCATTTGTGGGGAGTTTCCAATACTTATGTTTGTTTGGGGTTTCATTTTCCTTGGTCTACCTCTATTGCGTTTTGGGATTTCGGGGATTGGATTTACTGGGGACCGCGATTCTTTTCTTTTGGGGATGGGTTTCTCAGGGGTACGGTTTTTAAACTGATTAGGGTAACGGGGTGGAACATATCGTTTTAAGTCATTTACAAATACCTTTGTCTGCCGTTTTGTATCCTCTTCCTCGACCAAGTAAACTACTGGGGATAAAACTTTTACTATTTTTGCGGGGCCTATGAACTTTGGTGCGTGCTTTGCAGCAAAGTTATCATCCGCAGAGGACAAAACGTGGTTCCGTTTGCAGACTAAATCTCCCACTTGGAAGGTTATTTCTCTCCTTCCCTTATTATAATATTTGGCATGTTTATCGTTTGCTTTGTCGATGTGCCTTTTTGCCAAGTCATAGATTATGGGTAATCTTTTTACTCTATTTGACCATGTATCAGTATCTGGTTGGGGAATTAGGGATGGGGACTCTATGTGTTTGGACTACGCTATTAAGAGCAAAACAAAATTCTCCTAGGTGTTTATCCCATTCCCTGTGGTCCTGATCTAAGTAGCTATTTATCATGGGCTTTATATTCCTGTTCACGCGTTCTACTGGGTTAGCCTGGGCATGATACGGGGGAATTGTTGACTGAATTACTCCGTATTCCGTTAACCTTTCCGTTATCAATTTGTTTGAAAATTCCGTTCCATTGTCCGTAATAAGGTATTTTGGGCATCCCCATCGGTTGATTACTAGCTCATCAAAAGCTGTTAATACATTTTTCGCGTCCGCTTTCCGTAAAGGTTTCATTTCACCAAGGATGGTGGTTTTGGACCCATTATGTCCGCTGCTACCACAGTCCATGGCCCTTCAATGTTTCTTCCCTCCATGATACCTGCTGGGGGTTGCTGGGATGATTTGTGGGCTTGACACTCCTAACAGGCTTTTACAAATTTGCAGGTGTCGTAATAGATACCGGGCCAATAATAGTATGTTGCTACCCTTGCGTATGTCTTGTCCATTCCCAGATGGCCAGATTGTGGGGAGTAATGTGCTTCAAATGGGGCTTTATGTCGGTTTTTATTGGGGAGTATGAGCTTCCATGCGTCCAAATCGGGGATTAGGGGGTCAACCAGGGGATTAGGGCGGTGTGCATATAAATAGCCATTTTCTATTTTTAAATCTGGGTATTTTTTCGGGGATCTTATAACCGCGGCCATTCGCTTTTGATATTCCGGATGTTCCACGTCCAATGGTCCCACTGCTGTTACTGCTTCTTGATTCTCATAAGCTCTTGATAAGGCGTCCGATACTTTGTGCAATGCCCCTTTTCTATGAACAAATTTAATATTATAGTTTTGTAGTACCGTATTCCATCGAGCTAGTCTGCCAGTAGGATCCTTAATGTTCTTCAGCCATAACAAACTATGGTGATCGGTTATGACGGTGAATTCCTCACCCTGAAGATAACCTCGTAAACGGTCCGCTGCCCAAAGGACTGCCAAGCACTCTTTTTCAGTTACCGTATAGTTCCTTTCTGCTTTCGTCAGTGACCGACTGACGTAATAAATGGGGTGCTCCTCTCCGTTAATTTCCTGAGTCAGCACTCCCGCTATAGCGTAATCGCTCGCGTCCGTTTGCAGGGTAAAGGGCAGGGATAGATCCGGTCGGGCTAATACGGGGGCTTGGGTTAGGGCAAGTTTTAGCTTTTCAAAAGCTTTCTGTTGTTCGGCTTTCCAGTGCCATCTCACGTCCCTGCGAGTTAAGTAATTTAGCGGTACTTTGTACTCAGCTAATCTATCAATAAATCTGGAATACCAGCCAATCATCCCTGTAAACCGACGTAATTGATTCAAGTTAGTTGGGGCTGGATATTCCAACAATGGTTTAATTTTGTCACTATTATTTTTTAAACCATCCTTGTTTACTATGTAACCCAAATATGTTACTTCAGCGCAGCAGAACTCCGATTTTTCCCGATTTATCTGTAAGTTTGCTTTTCGTAGCGCTGTAAGGACTATTCTAATCCACTTTATGTGTTCCTCGAATGTCTTGGCCGTGATAATTATGTCATCTAAATAGGCAAAGACATGAGGTTCCCATTCTGGCCTTATTAATTTATCCATTATTTGCTGGAACATGGCGGGGGCATTTGTCAATCCATAGGGGACTCTTTTAAACTGAAACAGACCGCGACCGGGAACCGCAAACGCCGTTATCTCTCGACTTTCGGGGGCAAGGGGAACTTGATGGTAGGCTTGCGAGAGATCGAGTTTGGTTATGTATCTACTTTCCCTAAGCTGATCCAGTATGTCATCCATATTCCGCAATGGATAAGCATACTTTTTAGTTACTGCATTGACTTGTCGATAGTCAATGCAGAACCTGTATTTCCCGTTAGCCTTGGGTACTATAACCGGACAGCTACACCAAGGACTATCCGACGGTTCTATTATTCCTTCTCTTAACATCCTATCGACTTCCTCGTAGGCTGCTTTGAGCATTTTTGGGGAATACCTTCTATTCCGCTGCCGAATAGGTTTGTTATCTATTAACTCCAATTTGTGTTCCGTTATATTGGTTACTCCTAATATTTTTGGGGTAGGGGGAACTAATTCATCCAACAGTTTGTTGAATTGTTGAATTTGTGCTGGGGTTGCTCTAACTAGTCCACCGATACTAGCTATCGCGGGGAAGCAGCTAGGGTCTTCGCCATAAGGGTAGAATTGGTGAATTATCCCTTTATTTGTCCACCAAGTAAGTAATTCGTAAAATCTACCTTAATATTAGCCTTCCTTTTAAAATCCATTCCCAAAATACAATCATAATGCAACCCATCAGCAACCTGAAAGGGCATTGTGATTTCTTCCTCGTCCAATTTAATTTTAATCTCTACTATCCCTTGTATTGGAACCTGTGTCCCATCTGCAACCTTAACACTTGTGCACCTTGATGGTCGTAATTTGCTTCCCACTATTCCACTCATTCCCTTTCCAATGAATGAGTGAACTGAACCACTATCCAATAAAGCTACCAATAGTCTACCGTTTAATTCTAAGTTAAAAAATAGTCTGGGATCAACTCCGGGGGTTTTTTGTATCAGGGATTGGGGTTTATGGGATTTTTCTGTATGGGGCCCTTTCGGGGCAAATGTTGAGGAAATATGGCCCTCTATTTCCTCTGATTGAAGTTTCCCTGATTATTGTAGCATTTTTCGCAGTATTTACTGCTTACTCCTGTTTGGCCACAACCAAAACATTTTCTTGGTTCTGGGCAATCTGCTACCCAATGTCCCATTTTTCCACATCTGAAACAGGGTTCTTTTACTTTACTCTGAGACTTGTGTTCCTTGCCCTTTGTGAGTATTCCTGGTTTGAGTTGAAGTTTCCTCTATATGGTGGGGATTGTGGTTTTTTTTGGGTAACCTTGTTCTCCTTCCGAGGTTCTAGGTGTCCAATTTTGGTTTTTGTAACCGCGACCGTAATTTCTCTGGGGAATAGTTTCTTTTTCCATCTTTCTATTGTCCGCGTCCGATCTATAATTAGGAGTTGAGCTTGGGTAGGTTTTCCTTTTCGTTTTGGGGCTGGGAGGGGGTGTGGATAGTTTTTGGGCATAGGTGGGTTTTTCCTGGGGTTTTTGTGGGGTAGATAGTATTGCTGCCAATTTCTTAGATTTCTGTTCCTGTTCTACATATGACATTGTGGGTTTTACTTGATCCAAGAATCCACGTAACTTAGTTAGGAAAGTTGATATATCTTCCTTTGGTCCTTGTGTGCGCAATTCAATTGTCTGTCTAATGTGGGATTGTGTGTCTTCCACACCATACTGCAGACGAAGGGCTTCCGCAAAGTCTTCAAAATTATTCCAATATTTTTTCTCTCTGCGAAACCACTCCCATGCTTCATTGTCTAAAATTGATGGCATTGCCTTCATTATTTCGTCTAGGCTAAAACCATGTGCCTCCATGCAATCCTCCAGATTCCTTAGGAAGATGTCCGGTTCGTTCTTCTTGGATCCTTTAAATTGAATGTACCATCTTGAAAGAATATCTACTGTGTGTTTTTCCCTCATAAACGTTACATTCTCAAAACTTGCTTGGGAGTAGCTGCCAAAGGGGATTTGTGATGGTGTGTGATGTTGTGGGTTTATATAGGGATTGCGGGGATGAGGGTAATTAGGAATTTCGTAGGTTTGATTTGCTATGTAACTGGGGTCTGGGACTTGTCTGTGGGTTGGCTGTCATGTTCTCTCTTGTTCCCTATTTAGTCTTCCGTCTTGTTCCTGTATCCTTGGTTCGTTTTCCCATCGAACCGTCCTTGTATGGTTTGAGTTATCAACCGGATTCCTTTGTCTGTTTGCTATATTCCCAATTCCCTGTTCGTTTGGTTGTTGGGTTACTAGTCTGAATGCCGAAGGTTGCACCGTACAGCTTGATATCGGTACAAATGTGATCGAGGAGCACGTTCCCAATCGATCTCTTGGATTTATAAACGGGTTATTTGACCGTTGTTCTCCTGTTGTATAGGATGTTGCCATTGTCTGTATCGGATAGTACGACGTAGAATTTATTCCAAGTGTTGTACTTAATACGGTTGGCATGGTAACTTGTAATTCCGGAGCTACCGAATCTGTCAGGTCCATTGGGGAGGGGATATCATTTCTTGAAATGGGACTTAATTGGTAACGGGTAGATTGGGCTTGGGGTCTATGTGAAAGGGTTTGGGATTCAAGGTTAATTAATCTAATACGGTCTATTAGATTCTGCTGCGTCCTAATTTCCGGGATCTCTTCCTCTAAAGAGTTCCTGCTACTATTTCTTCTTACCGGAACTTGTTCTCTATTTGTTTGGTTACATCCTATATTCTCTTCCCCTAGCGAGATGAGATCTCTAAATGGTCCTCGTGATTGTCCTGTTCGGAGATTTGACCTGTCCCTGTAATTTCTTGAGTCGTCTATTTGTCTTGGAGAACTCATATTTGTCGCTCTGGACACTGATAGATCGTGGAGGTCTATTTCTATATTGGGGTTTACCTCGTCGTATTTTGGATTCCATATTGCAGCATTCTCGCCAAAATATTTCCTGATTTCATATCTTTCTAATCTATCTCTTAAAATCATTGCATCGCTATCTATGTTCAATCTTGCCCGTAACGCGTATTGAACAATGCGGCCGTCTGAGGTATTATTATTACTCCTTTTAATTATTTTAATACCTTCTTGGGGATCTACCATCATTAAATCGCTAGTGGAGGTTCCTAAAGCATTCATTGTAGTTTGGGAATAATACCTTTTTTATTTTATTTATTTTATATATTATCGTTTAATCGAAACAGGGGAGAAGAATATCTTAAACGTATGTATTTTCTCAAGAGGAGGTTAATTACTTAATTAATTACTAACTACGCTCAATTATTTCCAACTCGGTTTCATGACACTTTGCCGTATGACAATTCGCCGTATGACACTTCGCCGTCGGACAAATCGCCGTATTACTTTTCGCCGTATAGGACATTTCGCCGTATAAAATTTTGCCGTATGTGACATTTTGCCGTAAGGAACTTCTCTCCGTAAAATAGGAAAAAATACGTACGGCGAATTTTGATACAACGAAATTTAATTTAATTTTATATTCAAATAAAATAAAAACTATGTTTACATTTTAAAGAGCATTTGAACTATAATTGTATATAAATTTTTCAAAACATTGATTGTAAACAAAATCATATATTGAAATTGAAAAATTGTTTGTTATTATAGTCAAGTTATAATTACAAATAATTTACCGATACTGTATGTGTGTAACAACAAAAGTGTAATGGGGGCGCCCCCGAAACCCCCTACTCAACCAATAACCCTATAACCCTATAACCCAATCGCGTACGGCAAAATGTCTCATACGGCGAAATGTTATACGGCAAAATGACTCATACGGCGAAATGTTTACGGCAAAAGGTCCGACGGCGAAATGTCATACGGCAAAATATCCGGTTACGTTCCAACTCACTTAAAATTAGTACAGATTTATTTTATAAACAGGTAAAAGAAAGTTATTTCGGGAGGGGAAAAGAAAAAAAAAGAAATGGCAGTGCTTGTTATTCAAAGCTAAATATTAATTAATTAATCTTTATTGTATTAGTTAAATAAGCAATAAATTAGATTAAAGTTATTAAAGTATCCAAGGGAAGTAAAAACTGAGAATAAATAGTTCATTTCAAGCAAATAAGCAGTAATAGTTACCGTCAGGGAGAGGAAAAACAAATAAATTGTAATTTAAACTTGCAAAACAATCCAAATAAATTTTAATGAAACCAAATCTCTTAGTTTGTTAGGGAATAACTATAAGGTTAATTTTGGGTATTGCGGGGAATAAAAAAAACAATCCATTTGCAATTTACACATAAAAAAAAATATATACACAATAGCTAAATCAATATTATTATATAAGCATAATATACAGTATTATACAGCAATATTTTAATTATTAATAAATAATCCAAAATTTTATATTATAATTCATTTATTATATTTCCATTTAACGATTAATTAAATTGTTTTCGCGTCCAAATTATTCAACTTATTAGAAAACGACTTTATATGAGCATTTATATATCGGAAAAAAAAATATTATAAATAATTAATTCTATAATTATTTAATTGTAATTACTTTGTTAACCAAAACAACAAAGAAAAAAGAAAAAAAAAAGAAAATGAATATTCTTCCGGTCGCCACGTGTGTGTTGTACAATTTTTCGGTGGGAAAGATGGCGGATTACTTCGCACAAACGCAAAGTTACGCTGTCCTATATGTATATATTATTTCTATACTAATACGCGTACATATAATTATTTATCGCGGCCTATTTCCAATTTTTCCCAGAGAAATAAAATTTTCGATGAAGTATTGGTGTCCAATACTGGTCCAATATTTAGTAATTTTTTTTATTTTTATTATTCCAGCTATTTCTGTCAGCTATAATTTTCTTTATTAGAGGAGAGAGAAAGGGAAAAAAAAATTCGATAATTTCAAAATTACTTACACAATAATTTGAATTAACCAATGAAAAGAAAAATTTTTATTACTTAATTTAATTTATTTTCACTACACAAAAAAACTATGCGATCCCGTTCATTAAACCACGTTGGGCGCCATTTGTCACGCCGCACTGGGGATCAGGGTGCGGGACTAAATAAATAAATACGCGGGGAGATTATAAAATTAACACTATGATTTATTAATGGAAGAGTCAAAACAACAATTTATTTTCAATCGGGGTCGGGCACCAGTCGATTGTAATCTGGTAAATAATTATATTAACTTAACGCAATCGCTTAGCGTAGCGCGGGGAGGGGGAAGAGGGGAAACGCGGGAGAGAATCAACGCTAAGATGGCGGGGAATAAAACGCGCACACACACGCAGGCGGACCGGGAATTCACGACCAATAAAGGGAAAGGGGAAAGTGCACCATACGCACTCACCTTTCGTAACTGCAGCCGATTGATAAAAGTCTCTAAATCGCTGCCACGCTCTGCTCAGCTCACACACCAAAATTAAGCAATAAATTGCTATAAACCGGTAAAAGGCTTAATCACACCGCGACCAAACAGAGTGACCAGTTGGCGATTTTTTTTCCTTTTCTCTCTTACGTATATTGATGTTTATTAAGCAAGAGCAACAAAGAGAAAAAATCAACAACTGGCAACCCTGCGACCAAACACTCTCGACCGTAGTTCACGGAGCTCTGTTCTCCGTCGGCATTCGGCTCGTCTCGTTCGTGCGCGTATGCGCCTTGCACTGCTATCGGTACGAGACGAGAGTTCGTCCGTGCGATCGGCCGTACTCGTACGACTGCGTCTGTATTCCAGCTGTCAAGAAGACGATTCAACGGACTACTGCCGACGTAGTGGATCTTCTCCGACGCTGACCTGCCGTGGGATTGACCTGGAGCTCCCGAGGATTTGTTACAGGTAAGTCGCTAAGCCGTAGGAGTTTATCATTACCTGTTTAGTTAATTATAGTGGGAGAGGTTAGTGCTCCCATAACCTCTCAACTCCTGTTGACATTATTTTCTTCCTATGTTGCTGTCCTATCCTCTCCTTCCTGGTTATCCTTTTCCCTAATAAAGTGCTTTTGTCTCATTTACTATCACCTTCACAGGGATTCTGCACGAGGTTCCAGTGGGCGATGGACTTTCAAGGATATCTGCTGTCACTCCTGGGGTTTTGCACCTGATGCAGATCATTCAGCTTGCTACTTCTTCGTTGGATTGTCCTGGTGCTGGATTGCTGGGAACCGGGGAAGGGATGTGGAGTTTTACATGGTAGTTAGGGTACTGGGTAACTTATAGTAGGTATACGTGTGTGTACGGTATCCGGGTAGGTAGGTTTAATAAGGGGGAAGGCTACGCTAATGCCTTTTTATTGTTTCTTTTTACCTTTTTGTGACCGGTGTGAAATCACCTTGTCACACATGATACAGTTTGATAACTTATAGTTAAGAGTCAAGGATTTTTCAAGACCAATCTTTTTTTGTTAAATATTAAATATAAATCGAGATATTTAAGAAAAACTCTTTTGGAGTTCGGATGTTGTTTTCAATCCAATAAACTTGAAATTCAGCAGGTGAAAAATAATACTTGTTTTAAGAATGGCGTATTCGATTAAAAAATAAATAAATAAATAGAAAATTTATGAATAAATCTATACAATTTGTGTACATATTACATACACGAACGACGATTTACAGTGCTCATATATAATCCGTGCACATAATAAATACTCACGATAAAATTGAACACACAAAGATCAACACATGGTGCACAATGTAAGGGTGTACAATATTGATTTGTAGAAAACTTATGTGCCCAAGATATTAGTTGTCAACTAAATATACGCTTGTGCAAAAATGTATTTCATACTCAAACACAATGTGAACGATCAATGTGAAGACGTTCTATGTGTGTATCATCACTGGTCCCTAATAAAAAACTAATAAAAATAAAAAACTTATCAACTACTTGCGGAACTTCACCTTTGGTATTTAAAAAATAAATTTAAAAAATAAAGATTTTATATGAGAAGTCATCTAGGAATATTAGAAAATACACTGTGTACCAATTCTAGTGGTTGCCGAGCACGTTTAGAATTCAGGTGGAATGGCTTCTTAACGAGTTTACCAGTGGCACAGACTTCATATTGTTTTACCTGGTCATGTATATAATCAATCCCTTCAGCGGCACGATTTTTAAGTTGCTTCAAATATGCTAGATTGAGATGAGCTAATCTTCAGTGCCAAAAATGGATAGATGTTGAGCATGTAGTTTTGAATGCTGGTGCCAAGGTGGACGAGATAATTCTTGATTCTGCAGCTGAATTATTAAAAGATACTTTATAAATATTACTAGAGGTTAAAATTCCATTTAATATAGTTTTTCCATGCACATCAGTTATTTCATATTTATTTCTAGAGAAACTAACTCTATGGTCTTTTTTGACTATCGCACTTATAGATACTAAATTTGTGGATATTTCTGGTACGCATAATACATTACATAACATTATTTTAATTATTTTACAATATCAGCTTCAGCTCGAACAAGTACCTTTGTTTGATTGGCAATCAATTATCCAATCATTATTTCCAATAAATGTTGGGTTTGTAGTCACTAATGAGGTTTTAGCCTGTTCGACTTAGAATTTTTCATTTGATAATTTGAATTGAAGGTCGTTATGCGTCGAATCGGTTTCTACTTTTGAGGTTATACTATACAGTACGCATACGACTTCCTCGGGTTCCGAGTCATTATCATGCGCTTGTGCTGTACAAACTTTAGCACGTTGACGTCTTGGCGCTGTACACTGGCGCGACAAATGACCGAAGCGGTTACAATTAAAACAACGAATTTGATGATTGCGACCTTTAAAATTTTTCCGAGGATTACCACTATATTTATTAAAACGATCATTGCGTTCAAAATATGCCTGTGATAGTGCCTAATTTTTATGCGACAGCATACAAAATCCGCGAACTTCAAATTCGTATTTCTTTTCCGATCCTACTACTTCCAATAGGTTTGTTTTGATGTAGTCGGCTGAAATTTTCTTGCCTGAACTCGCCAAGGCCATAGTCATAGGTTTGTATCAAGACGGTAATCCAGCAAGTAAAAGAGTGCCTACAAGGTCATCTGTTAATTTCATACCATTATTGCTAAATTTTGAGACGCGGAAATAATTTTCGTAATATTATCTTTAACTGATTTACAATTTTCTAATTTAGTGGTTGATACCTCTTGTAGCCACGTTACCTTACTTGTTAAACCATGGTCATTATCCATCTTTTGTAAATTCTCCCAAGCGATTTTTTTCTGGCTGTATATCAAGAATTATTCTTGCTTTGGCTTTCGTAATTTTTATCGCATCTGTACTAACTTGATTTCTGGCCGGAGCTTCTATTGTGTCCCATAAATTTTTAATTTGTTATAAGGCTTTCATTGCTGTAGCCCACGATTTATAGTTTTCTCGGCCTGCTAAGCGTTCCACAGGTTGAGATGCTCCATTAGCTAGACGATTCGACATTTTGTTATACATGCGACTGTCACAAAATCTCAAATACACTTTCGGACACCTTGACTTCGGCAACACTTAACATATTCAGTTATTGTCCGTTTTAGTACCTGGGCCCATAACCTAATGTTGAATAATTGCCCATGCACAGTGAAGGTGTAATAAACAAATATACTTAACTATTATATACTTGCAATGTATTATTCTAATAATTATTTAATATTATGGAAGAGCGTGCTTTTATAAACGATGTGCTTTTCACGGCATCGCACAAAGGAGAGAGAGATATTGATAAGAACGCTCTCTATATAATACAATCTTAAACACTTACAAAAGCGCGTTAAATACAGCTTGATTTAAAAATTTAATTATTACAAAAGAAAAATACATCATTATGTAATACACTAAGAAACAAATTTTTTTGAATCAAAGAAGGTTTAATTGATTTAATGAAATCTCTTCTTTGCGAAGTTTTAATTTAATATTTATTAAAAATGAAAAAATATAATATTTGGTTTTAAAATGGTAGTTTATGCAACAAGTGCGTGAAGTGACACACGAGTAGGGAACGCATGCGCACGAGTGCCGGGCGCAACCGGGCACGAGTGTTCTTGCGTTCCCACGAATACGTGAAGGGCATGCACAAGTTGCATACAACATTTTATGCAATGAGTGCGTGAAGTTAGTGCAAACAAGAAAGCAAGTAAGTGAGGGGAGGTGGTAGCAGGTCCAAGGCTGCAGCCCTGGTGGAGGTGCAGGGGGCGAAGTCCCTGCTGGGTGGTTTGGGGGGCGGAGGCCTCCCCTTTAAAAAATACTTTTATAAATTAAAAAAATAATAAAAATAATTAAATAATTAATGATTTCAGTTATGTAAGTAAGTAATTAAGAAAGTAATAAACATGATGAGTATGATAATAATAAATGATAAAGGATTGCTAAGACTTTACGTAAACTACTATATCCCCACCACATTTTTCTTATTTGGTAGTGCGTAAAGTGCAAAGCGAGGCGTCACTTGGAGCGTTAATTAAGCACCTACGCGTGAAGTAGTATTTCACGCACGGAAAAAAACGCTTCACGCACTAACTTCACGCACAGAATGGCATAAGATATTTGATTGAACGGAAGCAGAAATAAGTAAACGTAAATAAATATTTTACTGTATGATTTGTGTAGTTTATTAGAATTTTAGAATGTTTTTTTTTCGATGAATGCAGTAACGATTTGATTGAAATCAATATTTAATTGACAATAATGTATACTAGATAAAAGTGTAACGAACATGCATTAGTATGTACACATCGGATCAGCAGATATTTTATACCGCGTACCTCCATGCGCCGGCGGAATCGCGAGCCGGAAAGTGCAACTCGGCTTTTACACAAAAAGGTGAGGCCATTGCCACACAAAAAGGTTAGACGAGGGGAAATTGTTGAGATGCAAAGTATACACATTATTCGGTTACCGCTCCGCGTAATAAATAATTAGCATAATTTATTTCACTACCTCACAGCACAGCAAAATTTTTTTATCAGAATCGCCAGATAGCGTCACAATTAACGCAAAATACCACGAACATAGAAAATAAAGTTATTTCACCTAACCAAATAATTCGAGTCATACAAATATAACACAAACGCAAGCCAACAAAATAATCACGATATCACACATAATAATATTCTCTGTAATGCTCAACCGACGACAATTCGCGCGGACCAACTCTCCTTATTCCAAGCAGTTAACCTTATACCATGATTTGACAGAGATTCGGACATTCTTAATTTATTTTGTGTGTCGGTAAGACGGGTGATTTCTATCCTTGGGCAGGAGTACCAACCTTATATACTTTGTGCTTTAGCAAACAATTAACTGGGAAAGCAGCGGATAGTTGCAGAACCCGCTTAGTAAATTATAACCGCGCATTACAGTATTGTAGGAATCGCGAGCGAAGTTATAGCACAAATTAAGATCATAAATCAAAGACCCGACGGAATACCAGGCGATTTTGGTGCTAGAGTACAAAAACTGCACAATCGCTTATTTACAATATTCGACTCGGCGCCGATCTTGAACCGGTAGAACGTGAGTGCCGTAAACATAGCTCGGATCCCGATGTTTTACAACAATTTATGTTCGGCCTTGCTCATCCGTTTCATCATCAAGTGCGAAGCGAGCACCCACAATCACTTATTCGAGCATTTAGGATTGCGATCGATCTCGAATGCAAGCAAAGTGCAAGACGATCCACGACACAGATGCCTATATTAAATAGCGCTTTCGCAGCTCAGGATACTACACACATTTTAAAAGTATTAGTGGATTTTTATCCATCGATAAAAGATTTTACTGGTGTAGGAGACATAAATGAAAATGTTGATTTGGAAGGCAATAAACTAATAGATTATTTTGAAAATTTCTTTGATTTGAATATCCTCGAAACGATTGTGAAGGAAACAAATCTTTTTCAATCTCAAAATCCAGAAATTCCAAATCGGTCTAAAATGAAAGCTTGGATAGATCTGACGGTTGAAGAGTTTAAAAAAATTTTGGGTCTTTCAATTCTAATGGGACATGTTCGAAAAGGTCAACTAAATGATTATTGAAGCACTGATACTCTGCTTTATACTCCAATTTTCAATCGAACAATGTCTCGTACTAGATATCAGCAGATATTACGATTTTTACATTTTCAAGATAATTCAGTAGTAGTAAATCACTGTCTAAAAAAATCAAACCTATTGCAGATTATCTGAAAGATAAGTTTAAAAAAATTTTGAATTCTGGAAAAAATTTGTGCATTGATGAGAGTTTGATGCTGTGGAAAGGAAGACTCAAATTAAAACAATATTTACCGATGAAAAGGCACCGTTTCGCTATAAAACTGTTTGAAATAGTTGACTGTCAATCTGGATATATCATAGATTTTGTTACTTATACTGGAGCAGATACGGATTATGATAGGTTTGGCTTGGGCATAACAGGAGATATTGTTGTTCATTTTTTGCAACCCTTCTTTTTCAAAGGTCACGTTATGTGGATAGATAATTGGTATTCATCTCCTTAGTTAGCTGAATTTTTGCACGATCGTGATACAGGAGTATGCGGTGCAGTAAAGTCAAATAGAAAAGGAATGCCTGTTCTAAACGAAAAGTTAGAAAAAAAATGAAGTACAAGTTGTCCATACTGAGACCTGGCTTGCGATAAAGTGGAAAGATAAAAAGGATGTTCACATAATCACAAGTATCCATGAGCTTGAATTTGCTTCAACAGGTAAAAGACATTATCTTACAGGGGATGAAAAAATCAAACCAACTTGTGTCATTGACTACAATAAACATATGGGTGGCATAGATCTTATCGATAAGCAATTAGTTTTGACTGAAACAGTGAGGAAATCTATGAAATGGTATAAAAAATTATTTTTACATTTGATCGATTTAGTTTTATGCAACCCTTATTCTCTCTATAAAATAAAAAATGGTAAAATATCATTTCCAACATTTTGTATACGAGTTATAAGAGCATTACTGAATCTTGATTTACATAAAGAAGCCCGAAATGTTGCAACTCCTTCTCGATTAGTAGGTCGGCATTTTCCAAAAAAAATCAATAAAAGAAAAAGATGTCATTTATGTTCTCTGAAACAAAACAGATCTCAGAGTTTTTTTATATGTTCAACTTGTGATGTTGCTCTTTGTAGTGCATCTTGTTTTGAAGAATTTCATACGAAAGAAATATTATAGACTAAAATTATATAAAACTAAAAGTAAAATAAAAAATAAAAAAAATAAAAAAAAATATAAAAAATAATTAGAAATAAAAAAAAATGGATCTACATCACTTTCTACGTCCACGTCGTTAGCTCTGGGTCTAGCAGAAGGAAAGTGTTTTAGATATGTAAAATATGGATATTGCTAATAAATTTCTTACACATTGTACACAAATTTGTCGAATATTTCAGTCTTCGAGAACGTTCGCTAAAAAAATCACCCCCTCGCTAGGGGTAGTTTTGGCACCTCCATAGGTTGGGACAAACTTCAGGGTATGCTCTACACATGTTACAGTGTGTTTACGAGAAAACATTGTAAAAAAAATCCAAACCAGCCTACTAATGAATTTTCGAAATTTTCACCCCCTCGCTAGGGGTAGTTGGGATGCTTACGGTTTTATTGATAACTAAAGTAGTATTTTTGAGATCTTATTACATTGTACTATCAAGAAAATTCTGTTAAAAATGAATATATACTAATTTAAAAAATTTTTAAACTTTTAACATTCACCCGACTGTTGCCAGCCGGACTGGCTTATATATGAGTCACCTGTGACCTTGACAACTACTCTAGAGATATGAGGTATTTTTATGTATAAATGTTGCACATCAAAAATATCAATTTATAAGGCAAAAATACCGACAGTCTAAAGGTTAAGAAACGTAGAAAATACATTTTTCTCATGCAAATTAAAAGATGACGTATTTACGAATGACGAGGAAATAATCATTTATTGGTTAATAAAAATCAGAAATAAAGAATATAAACTAGACTATGAAGATACAGTAAATACAAACTGTATTTTAACCAATGTTGACCTACAAATAATTGAAGAGAATAAATATAAACTTACAACAAAAGAACAATCAAGAATTTTAAATATACTTAAAGTCTCATTAAAATATGATAAACAACTTAAGTTACAAGAAGTTGAGAATCCCATGGAACAAATGACCTTACAGTCTACATAAAAAATCACACCTATACAATAACCTATTTTAAGTCAGGCTCTTAGCGGCGGAAAATTAGCATGCTTGCAGAATAACGACAACATGCGAAAAAATATTCTAGCAGCAAGTTCACCGATTAATCCAGACGATTACATACAATCGAAGACATAGAATCGATAGAGTTCTTTTGAATACGATATGGAGCAACTAGAGATTATGGAAATTAATCGAAAAGAAAATAAAAGAGCAAACAATAAAACAGACAATTAATTATAATCATATAAAATCAATTAAGATCATACAAAATTAAGAGCCCACATCGAGGAACGAAAAATGCGCCATAAAATCGGAATTCAAATACAAATTTGGGAAGATGACACCGAAGCAGCAAGCGTACCAAGTATACTCTCGCTTAGCGAAAATTCGCAAAATCGTCACGAAGAACACCAAAACAGCAATGAACGCAAATTCATTTCGCCATCAACCATTTCAAGTATTAATGTAAACGCGCATATAAAGATGTCGGAATATAATTCCTTAGGAAGACAGAATCAGCCGCAACTCGACACTCAAAATAGTAGCAATGACCCTACGATAACAAGCTTCCTTCGCGCACATGAATTAATAAAAGTTACTACGGAGGAACATGAGTCCGTCGAGCCAGCGGATTATAACATCGGACGATTCCCATCACTCGGCCAATTTTTAGTCGAAGAACCGGAAACATCAAATTTGATAGAAGATTTTGATGTAATCCCACGGAACACGGATAGGGCCAAGGACCCATCTTACGGACCCATTTCCCGAAAATCTGTGGATTTGGCATTTCATACGCGTAAACAGATGAATAGCTGCGCCACACCAAGTATACCACTATACCATAGTCATGACATACCGCCTGACCCCCGAGAAATCGTCTATTTTATTCTCTTATTTAAACAAAGAGACTACAGCTTTCAGCACTACAGTTACGGAGACAAATATTAAACTCATCATTTATAAACCTCTGTAAATTCCCGGGAGAGACAAACAAAATTCTTGAGTCAGACATAGAATACGGGTTTGTCAACTGCGCTTATGTGTTTGCCTTGGAATATCACCAAAATGTTTATATACACGACGAACTACCGTCCGAAGAGACAACATATTTACACATCGTCGCTAACGAGTCCTCGGACTATATACATATTCATTTAAAAGGAGTTCATTTTACACTTTACCTCGTCAAAAACGACGACACAGAATTAAACTCTAGCGAAAATAGCATAAGAAACAACTCATGAGATCAAGGGCTCGACAAAGCCAAAACAAAAGGGAACTCACAAAATCATACAACACCATCTCGTCAAGAAAATAAGTCAGGACCGAGTAGATCACTGGACAAAAACTCACATAATAGAATGATAAGCAGCGATGGTGAAAACAACCAGACCATTAATCCCGATAACGCAGACCCAAATTCATCCAATATTATCGTCAGTCAGACAGCAAAACGGTGACGCTACACATGCTCAAACAGAGCATCTAGCACGTTGTCTTATCACAAGCGTAAGATCACCACAAGAAAAACCACCATGGGTCCCAAGAGAAGGCGAAGAACCAACACCATTTGCTAAGCTATTAACAGTAAAGGGCCACCCCTTCAACATTAGAATATTAGATATTAGAAATATTAGAAGCCCTTATTGAATGAAACTACGTACTAGCTGACAAGTTAACTGGTAGAAAATTGAAAATAAATATTACAGAAAATCACGGCATGAATATGATCGGCGTATATATAAAAAATCATCACACGATCGTTCGTTAAGAGCCGACATGAAAAAGTGCCTTAAGACGCTAAAGAACGTGATGAAAGCTAAAAACATCCAAACATGTGGAATAGTAGGAGACTATTAGCAATATTGTCGTTAAGAGAATGGATAATTTTATCTGAACAATTTGAGTTAATATTCAGTAATACTTTGATAACAGCCACAATGTACTTACATAATTCCACCAGTATAGGATAGATATAGATTAATAAAGGTATATCACGAGTCCGCGCTCGGCGCTCATCGAGGGATAAATACAACTTATAGTAAGATTGCGAGCGAGTACTATTGGCGAAACATGCGAGCGGATGTGAGACAGTTTGTTTTAAGATGTGCAATCTGTCATAGTAAGAAATTAGTGCAAGTAAAAACACGGCTTCCAATGGTAATTACAACCACGCTATCAACTCCATCGTTATGCTATCAATCGAGAAGAGACACACCAAGGTAACAGATATATTTTAGTTGCGCAAGATTTACTAACGAAGTACGTAATATTAACACTATTAAAAGCTGCAGCCACTCAGGAGGTAGCACGTACATTAACAGAAAAAATAATGTGCTATTTCGGACCTCCTCCAGCAATAATATCTGACCAAGAACCCTATTTTCAAAACCGACTGCTCGAAGAATTTGCAAAAATTTTTAAAATCTGCAAATACCAGTCTTCTGCATGACACCCACAGAGTCAAGAGTATTTTTAGCAGCTTACAGGGGATTAGATGGATACTGAAACAAGTGAAGATACTTTTCTACCACTACAAGGTAAGTGCACAAATTTTTTTGCAATGATCATGCTAATAGATTCATCGTTATAAGGCAACAAATATACATTTCTATTAATATTTCGTGCACTTTTCCCGGATATTTTGACCATAAGTGATCTTAATGATTTAGACCCACTCTGGAAATTTTTAGGCAGTTTCTGACTATACAAAGACATCTTTTAGACAGTATTAGGTTACCAGAGTCCGGAGCAGAATTGCTGATTTTCACTATTTAAGGTTTAAATGGCTTACAAGAGTGTGACAGCATACATTTATGTCTTTAAAAGTATTTTTAATGAAAAGTTCGGAAAATTTTACAAAAAAAGTCATACTTATGTTTTTAGTGAAAAATGCATCCCCTGAGAGCTAAAAATTCATGAAAGTGGGCATATAATGCAAAAAAGTGCTAAAATGTCAACTTTGACTCTCTGTAACTTAAAATAATGTCCCAGAAAAAATCTGAAAAAATTCAGGAGAACTACTGGATACCTCTAAAACATATTCCCACAGTTATAGCAATATTTATTTTTTTCATCTTTGATGTCACAGAGAACCATATATATATGGGGTATTCCACATGAAGTGGTCCGATCAAAATTTTAAAATGCTCCAAATTTTGGGTACATATTGCAAATGTTTTTCAGAATACAGAAAAAAATTTTTAGGTACTGGAATCTATTTGCTCAAAAGTTATTCTAACCTCAACAAGTGGATTTTTCCAAGTTTTTTTCTACACCAGCTGGGTTTACCACTATTTAACTCAAAATCTATCAACTTTTACTATAGAACATTATATGTAACATTGGTTGCTAATTGTGTCCGGAATTTATTCTTCTGGGTTAGAATTTCTAATTTCAAGGTGAATGTTATATAAACTATATGTCAATATTCAACTAAAAAAAAGTGCATGTGCGCCACAATTGATTTATTTATCCAAAAGTCTAAAAGAAAGCTTGAAGCAATACCTTTCAAATGGTCTGTAGCATTTTTATGGCCTTCAATTCTGTAAAAAGTTATGATAATTTAAAGAAAAAGAAAAAATTCACAAAAGTTAACATGGTAATTCCCATTTAAATTTTTTTAAAAATTTCGTGTTTCTTTAAATTATCATAACTTTTTACAGAATTGAAGGCCATAAAAATGCTACAAACCATTTGAAAGGTATTGCTCCAAGCTTTCTTTTAGACTTTTGGATAAAAAAATCAATTGAAGCGCACTTGCACTTTTTTCAAGTTCAATATTGACATGTAGTTTATATAACATTCACCTTGAAATTAGAAATTCTAACCCAGAAGAATAAATTCCAGACACAATTAGCAACGAATGTTACATATACTGTTCTATAGTTAAAGTTGATAGATTTTGAGTTAAATAGTGGTAAACCCAGCTGGTGTAGAAAAAAACTTGGAAAAATCCACTTTTTGAGGTTAAAATAACTTTTGAGCAAATAGATTCCAGTACCTAAAAACTTTTTTCTGTATTCTGAAAAACATTTGCAATGTGTATCCAAAATTTGGAGCATTTTAAAATTTTGATCGGACCACTTCGTGTGGAATATCCCATATATATATATATATATACACGAATAAGTTTACATACATAATATGGCAACCCAACATTTGTAACAGCATTGTGGCTGAATCACACATTACACAAACATTTACATACACAGTCTTAGATTTACACGTAACATCATGCAAAGCAGCGAAGACGCTGCCAACCGGGCATCTCACATATAACGAACGTGCATTAGTATGTGCGTATTACCGCGTGCCTCCACGCGCCCGCGGAATTGCGAGCCGAAAAGTGCAACTCGGCTTTGACACAAAAAGGCGAGGCCATTGCCACGCAAAAAGGTTAAACGAGAGACAATCGTTGAGACTTACGGTATACACACGATTCGGTTGTCCGCGTAATAAATTAATTATCACTAACTTAGCGTAATTTATTTCACTACCTAACCTCGCGATAGAGCTAAACCAAAGCTTAGCAAACACGCGAAAGTACTCATACCTCTGATTTGTAACAAAAGTAATAAAATATTTCATTACATTGACAATGCACTAGCTCGAACTGAGCAGCTATTTTTATAATTTAACACAGTGTATCACTACATTGACTGATATAAATTTTTTTCAATATAAAAAAAATAATTTCAATTCAGTAAAATATTAATTTACTTTATTCTTGTATTTAATAAATAGAATATACTAGAAACCGACGTGGTGGCGGAGTGGCGGAGACGCACCTCGGCCGGTCACGGAAGTTAAGAAGTATTGAGCGCGGTACCCAAGTGGATGGGTGACGTTCTCAGTCGCTTGGCTTTCGTGGCGGGTTAGGTGTTTTTTCACACTTCACAACGTGAGCGGGAGATGTGACACATTCGGTTTCGGTGTCAAGGCCTACGCAATGTGACTTTGACACCCAAAAAGAATGTTTCGAATACACCGGCCATCTCGGGTGAGGTTTTCCCTGCTTCACAGGTTTCCCTCATCCACGGGCATAACCCCGGGCGAATGCGAGATGGTGGGGTTTTTAAGGGAGGGATAAAGCACCCACACATAGGTGATAGGTGGGCACCGTTAAAGTCCCCCAGGGGATAAACGGTAGGAAGTGCCAGGAAAAAAAAGGTCACAAAATCAAGAATAAAAAAAAAAAAAATAGAAATACTAGAATCAGTATGGAAGTAATAACATTTCTTTAAGATCATATTATTTAACATTCCAAGTACACATATTTCATTAATTCAATTGTTATATATCAAAAATATTCTACGAAGGTATAAAAATTCGCAAGTACACTGCAAAATAAATTTATTGAATTCAAACAAATTTTTTTTTCAATCAAGTAAATGATTTCTTTGCCTCTAACGAAACAATATGTATTGTTAAATTATTAAAATATATTTATTCGAATTAAATTATTCTGTAATTTAATATAAAAAAATTTTGTGTTGAATTAACAACAAATTTCTTTCGATCAATAAAATAATTTATTGACTTAGAAACAGCTGTATTATGACATAAATAAATAACTAGTTATTTGTAACAAATATTTTATTAAATCAACAAAATAATTTTTTAATCAAACAATATATTTCACTGTCTTTTCACATTAATGATATAAAATTATTTAGTTGTTTTGAAAGATCTTTATTTCATTCAATCACTTTGACTTACGTAGTAGTGATAAAATAGTTATTTAATTTAAGAATATTTAGTAATTATATTAATAATTAAATTATTTGGTAAAAAAGTAGCTTTATTGATCGTCACGAACACAGTTGTTAACATAATTTTGTCGACGTTTCGGACGTTTTATCGCCGTCCTTTTTCAAGGCTAAAAAGTATATAAATTACAGTTTAAAAAAATAAAAATAAATTAGTTAAAACATACAACGAAACATTTTACTCGATGTCCAAACCAACTTCACACACTCACGAGATTAAAAAAAAACACAACATATCACTCGTGTGGTTATATTTCGGCAAAAGAATTCTACATCAATCTATAAAAATTAACAAAACAAATTCAATTCTTGCATTAAAACAATAATTTTTATATAGAACAATTTGATAAATATCTTTTAAGTACCTACGTTGTCGCCATCAGAACACTCGTTTTTTTAAAAAAAATATACATAGGACCTCCCCGAAGGGAGTCCCAAGTCACAATTAACATTCATAATGCTCACAGAACCGTGCCTAACCTCTTAACAAAACATTCACAATACATTCGTCTCGTACATCATTAAATCCATCAAAAAGAGAGGGGGGAACACTCAGTATTGCGAGGCTAAGTCGAGTCGTGTGCTCTCGCCTATCAGGCGAACATGCGCCACGGAGAAGTGGCACGCAGCGTCAGCCTCAATACAACCGGGAATCCCCGGAGATCTCCTATACTTTATGCGAGTCGCCCAACCTCCTCACCACACATAGTACGCTAATACCGAGAGGCAGTAATTCTCAAGCCAACAACGCAATAGAAGAGTGTAAACCCATTTTAACAAACAACAAAATTAATTACAATATAGTTTTACAATATTTAAAGTTTCTTTATACATATTCTTCAAAAAATTTACATCCTCTATACGGTTAAGCGTGTTATCATGTGTATATATATTCAGCATCTCCAAAAACATTCGTTTATTCTTATTACTCTCGATATCAATAACAGATACCTTATTAAAATCAATGCTGTGGCCTGTATCTCTCTTATGGACCGCTAATGCAGATCTTTCATTCTCATTACGTACATTATTCTTATGCTCTCTAATGCGTGATTTTAATTTACGTTTGCTCGTGCCTATGTATTTCGCTGTGCAGTCGTTGCAAGGTATTTTATAAACAATATTGCACATCTTGTGTTTTTTATTTTTATTCTTGCCTAATTTTATGATGTTACTAAATTTATCGATCGTGCGATTTATTGGCAGAAATTCACAATTTTTTATGCATACATTAAGCCTCTTTTTTTTCAAACCATATATACTTAAACTCAAGTTTCTTCTGGTTTTTGATTTGAATGCCTATCTCTATTTGTTTCCGAGTTGTAGGCGATCAAATTGGAAGTAATTTTTACTGATATTATTATTAGATGTCGAATAACTCTCGTAAAAGTGGCCATTGGCAAGAGATAATTTGGCTTTCTTCACATTTTTATATTATAAAAGACATACCAAAGTTACGATAAGAGCCATTTGCCGGAGGTCAAGTACTCCCCTTGTTAGATTATCTTTGTTAAAGGGGACAAGTCTGAGTTAAAATTTAGAAAAAATAATTTATTATTAATAATTAATAATTTATTATACAACTAGTTAAAAGATTTACAATTTTTTGTAACAAATTGAGATATTATTAACGTTTATTAAACATTTTTTAGCTATTCTATTAATCACATAACTGTGTTAAACTATGGCCCTACGTACTATGATTTTTTACCATAATGCACTTGCTGCAGGATATCTCAGGAACTTTTCATCGAATAGGTTGAAATTTTAACAGTAACTCTAATACATAATTATAATCCACTTGAATGGAACATAATTTGAAAATATTGTATTGAAATAAATCAATTTGCAAAATTATTGCAAAAAAGTTGATATTATAGAGAGGATTCTCCGTTCGGAGCTTGCCCTCGCAAGAATGATTATTTTTGGAAGCACTCGTGTGTCCTCGATCGACCTCCTTGGCAGGGAGCCACCAGATCAGCGTGGACGAGCTGTTAAAGAATATTCGAATAGGCGCGGGAACCCCTGCGGATCCTTACGTATTTCCTCTTTTTCTTATAAAAACAAAGATTTGAAATGACGAGTGGTAGGATAGTGGCTACAGGTATAAGGAGACTGATTAATGCAAATAAGAAATAAGAAGAGAGCGTGCAAATTTGATTTAATTGCTTGTAAATAAACGTCTTTACTCTACCGAATGCGGTCCCACTGTAGAATCTAGACGCAAACTCAGCAATCGCCGAAAGAGGCTCGGATTCCTCGCTAGTCTATGCATTGTCAGCCCGGCGAGTTCCGTTCGTCAAGCAACGAAATTGCACAGCTATATTTATAGTTTTATTCATTTTACACAAAAAATTAATATATATACTGCAAAGAAAAATAAGCAAGAGTACATTTACTAGTTTACGAGAACATTAAATTTAAACAATAATATTTGCTACAAATATGATGATACATAACACTTCCACCCTTGAATCAAAGCGCGACGATTCAAGAAGAGGTAGCGGTTTACGTTAACAATTTCTTCCTTATGTCGTCAATACTTCTGTTCGATGTTGGATATGATTCATTTATAGATGAATTTGGATGATAAGAAACCGCTGTTAACGGGATTTTTTCGGTACGAGGTCTGAGGGCTTGACTCTTATCGACTGTCTCGCTCGGCTCTGGGCGCTGCACATTCTTAGGCTTGGCTAAACTGACTAATAAATGTGTAATTGATCCGGTGATTGCTCCTAAAAGATGTAGGCTTCACCTGTATATAGTATAGAGTATGTATGCGTGAATTAGAGCGTCGAAAATAGATTTTAGCGACTGTATGATCCACATTACAGCTATCACGCCTGCGGCAGCTTGTCCAAATCTTTTAAACTTGGTCCAAAGACTAGAGAACTGCGATTTTATGGATTCTGTGAGTTCTTCAGCACTAACGAGATTGCGAAAATTAGTAGTTCGCGAAGATGATGATCGATCGTTAATGCGTCGAGCCACGGCCTCCAGCAACGCTGGTCTTTCTGCCGGAAAGATGGCGTGCTCTTGAAAACGATCTAAATATTTTTGTGTATAGATGCCGTTTTCTAAAATGTCCTTAAGACTTTTGAAATTCCAAATTGGTGCGGTCATTGGACGCAGTACTTGTGGCGCTTTAACTTCAGAGATGCTTGGAGAGGCTTGGTGCCACGCACCGCCTACCTCTAAAATAACTGGCAAGATATGATTACAGTCCTTTTCGGTGCCAATCTTTGTTATTATTTTACTTTTTGGTCTTAAAAATGCAATATTTTCTCCGCAAATGACCTGCATCTCGAGGAAACATTTGTTCGATTTTCGATGCTTACAGCTAACTGGCTGGTACTGAATAATATGAGCAACTTCTCCTGCAGCGACGGCCATATGTCCGGGTTCCTTAGTCACAATTCGGGCGAAAAGGTCTGGCTGTGTGTACGCCATCGGTAGAGCATTTCGGATAACTTGTTGCTCTAATTCACACCTGTGCTGAAATATATCTCGGTACAAGCTTTTGAATTGTACTTCCGCGTAAAGGCCTAAACTTTTAATTTTTGCGTTAAGGGAATGCCATACTAGATTATTACTGACCGAGTCAGATGGATACATTATTACACTTATTAAACATATTATGGTTTTATTTGCAAAACACAAATACAGAAGCACTAGATAATCACGTAATACGCATTTATACGAAGTTTGAAGTCAATATGTGAAGGACACCCTAAAAAAAGTTTGCACGGAAAAAATAGTCATTTTTCCGTGCTGAAATTTTTTAGGGTGTCCTTGTTGTATTGATCTGGAACTTTGTAGAAAGACATATTATAACATTATCTAGTGCTTCTGTATTTGGGTTTTACATAATATTGACAAAAAATAACTAGTTTATATTATTGACAAAGTTAGTCTTAGTCTGTACTTTGTATTGTGCGTGGAAGCACATGCGCAAATGGTTGCAGCAATATGGCGAAAAATACCATAATTCATACACCGGCCTAATATCAATAAAAGACATATAATAAAGGTGCTTATGCATTGTAGAATGACGACATACTTAGCTTATTTAATCGGGAAAACAATGGAAAACAAATACGATAAAAGAGCAAAACATTTTTATTTAGAGATCACGGCAGTCTTGCATGCTCCCATCTCTCTCCTCTCTCTCACTCTACCCATCTCCGTCCATCTCTCTCTCTCTCTCTCGCTATACCAGAATACGTATGCGAATGCGCACGCGCAATTTTCGGATAACTAGTGACGACCTTCTCGCGGCTTGTGTGCCGTAGTACGATTACCAAGTTTGCTCGGTACAGAAAACACGAAAAATTATCAGCTGTAGCCCTAGGCCCGGCTCGCGCGTCGAGTTGTCGAGTTAGCCGGCCGCGTAGGCTATATTCGGCGGTGTGTACGGCTAGAAATCGTTTTTCCCGGGGATTAACTCGATTTAAATATCTCTCGGTAGACTGAACAAAGTAGCAATGGGTTTTTCTAGATTGATACATTAGAAATATTATTACATTCATTGTTTACTAATAAATATTTTAAAAAATATAAAAATGAAAACTAAAAATAATAATTAAATCCGTTTAAAATGCCGAAAATATTATATTGTGTATTTAATAAAAATAATTATTATACATGGATACTATTTATGTAAAACCACACATTCATAGAATCTAGATAAACTCGTAAAATACCAAATAAAAATCAAGTACGTTTAAAAAACGAAATAGTGTCAGCTGGAGGCCTAGGCGGCCGGCTCGCGCGTCGAGTTGTCGAGTCAGCCGCCCGCGTAGGCTATATTCGTCGGTGTGTAAGGTTAGAAATCGTTTTTCCCGGGGAATTAACTCGATTTAAATATTTCTCGTTTGACTGAACAAAGTAGCAATGGGTTTCTCTAGATTGATACATTAGAAATATTATCACATTCATTGTTTACTAATAAATATTTTAAAAAATATAAAACGAAAATTAAAATAATAATTAAATCCGTTTTAAAATGCCGAAAATATTATATTGTGTATTTAATAAAAATAATTATTATACATGGATACTATTTATGTAAAACCACACATTCATAGAATGTAGATAAACTCGTAAAATAACAAATAAAAATCAAGTACGTTTAAAGAACGAAATAGTGTCAGCTGGGGGCCTAGGCGGTCGGCTCGCGCGTCTTGTCGTCGAGTTAGCCGGCCGCGTAGGCTATATTCGTCGGTGTGTAAGGTTAGAAATCGTTTTTCCCGGGGAATAAACTCGATTTAAATATTTCTCGTTTGACTGAACAAAGTAGCAATGGGTTTTTCTAGATTGATACTTTGAAATATTATTACATTCATTGTTTACTAATAAATATTTTAAAAAATATAAAAATGAAAACTAAAAATAATAATTTAATCCGTTTTAAGATGCAGAAAATATTATATTGGGTATTTAATAAAAATTATTATTATACATGGATACTGTTTATGTAAAACCACACATTCATAGAATCTAGATAAACTCGTAAAATACCAAATAAAAGTCAAGTACGTTTAAAAAGCGAAATAGTGTCAGCTGGAGGCTTAAGCGGCCGGCACGCGCGTCGAGTTGTCGAGTCAGCCGCCCGCGTAGGCTATATTCGTCGGTGTGTAAGGTTAGAAATCGTTTTTCCCGGGGAATTAACTCGATTTAAATATTTCTCGTTTGACTGAACAAAGTAGCAATGGGTTTCTCTAGATTGATACATTAGAAATATTATCACATTCATTGTTTACTAATAAATATTTTAAAAAATATAAAACGAAAATTAAAATAATAATTAAATCCGTTTTAAAATGCCGAAAATATTATATTGTGTATTTAATAAAAATAATTATTATACATGGATACTATTTATGTAAAACCACACATTCATAGAATGTAGATAAACTCGTAAAATAACAAATAAAAATCAAGTACGTTTAAAGAACGAAATAGTGTCAGCTGGGGGCCTAGGCGGTCGGCTCGCGCGTCTTGTCGTCGAGTTAGCCGGCCGCGTAGGCTATATTCGTCGGTGTGTAAGGTTAGAAATCGTTTTTCCCGGGGAATAAACTCGATTTAAATATTTCTCGTTTGACTGAACAAAGTAGCAATGGGTTTTTCTAGATTGATACTTTGAAATATTATTACATTCATTGTTTACTAATAAATATTTTAAAAAATATAAAAATGAAAACTAAAAATAATAATTTAATCCGTTTTAAGATGCAGAAAATATTATATTGGGTATTTAATAAAAATTATTATTATACATGGATACTGTTTATGTAAAACCACACATTCATAGAATCTAGATAAACTCGTAAAATACCAAATAAAAGTCAAGTACGTTTAAAAAGCGAAATAGTGTCAGCTGGAGGCTTAAGCGGCCGGCTCGCGCGTCGAGTCGTCGAGTTAGCCGGCCGCGTAGGCTATATTCGTCGGTGTGTAAAGTTAGAAATCGTTTCTCCCGGGGATTAACTCGATTTAAATATCTCTCGCTTGACTGAATCAAGTAGCGATGGGTTTTTCTATATTGATACATTAGAAATATTATTACATTCATTATTTACTAATAAATATTTTAAAAAATATAAAAATGAAAACTAACAATAATAATTAAATCCGTTTTAAAATGCCAAAAATATTATATTGTTTATTTAAAAAAATAAGTATTATACATATATACTGTTTATGTAAAACCACACATTCATAGAATCTAGATAAACTCGTAAAATACCAAATAAAAATCGAGTACGTTTAAAAAGTGAAATAGTGTCAGCTGGAGGCCTAGGCGGCCGGTTTGCGAGTCGGTCGTCGAGTTAGCTGGCCGCGTAGGCACTATTCGGCGATGTGTAAGGCTAGAAATCGTTTTTCCCGGGGATTAAATCGATTTAAATGTCTCTCGCTTGACTGAACAAAGTAGCGAAGGGTTTTTCTATATTGATACATTAGAAATATTATTACATTCATTGTTTACTAATAAATATTTTAAAAAATATAAAAATGAAACCTAACAGTAATAATTAAATCCGTTTTAAATTGCCAAAAAATTATATTGTTTAATTAAAAAAATAAGTTGTGACGTAGCGTTTCCTTCAAATATGAATAAGATAGGAATCCCGTACACTACGTACAACAATTAATAATAATAATAATAATAATCTGGATAAATATGCGTATGTCTATTTAAACAATTAGGGGGAATTAACTTTCGTCCTTCGTCTTATCAAGATGGCTGGCTCAGCACGTGCACGAATTTCTTACCTGTGCCGTGGATCCTTGTCTCGCCGACGGGAAAATGGCGGGACTAGATGAATTCTTTCTAATATATATATATTTAATTACAGTCACAAAAGGGAGGTAATTAAAATCACACAAAAGGGAGAATGAATTTAATTATCCGCATAAAGGAGTAATCAATTATTTATTCACTACACTTATAATATTTTTCTACAAATTTACTATTTACAGACGAAGTAGCGAACTATTTATTAACATAGGAAAAACTATTATAGTGCGATTTTTATTATAATCTATAATAATTATTCATTAAAAATCCCGAATTTATAACATAAACGCGATACCGCAAATAATCCAACAAAAATAATAATATATTCACATACGAAATAACGTGGCCGGCGGGCAGTCCACTTACCGCACGCGAATCGATATTTCCAAAATCCTGCGATAATAAATATCTCCTGAACCTCTCTCGACTAGATTTTTCCTCCAAACAATACTCTCAATGAAAATAATCTCCTTCTTCTCTCAACGATAATTCTCCTCAATCTCAATAAGTCTACAATAGTCCACAATACTTCCGAAAAATCTGATAACTTAGAAAAAAAACACTTGCGTCTCTTTTAACGGATCAGCTAGTAATGATTTCCTCTCCTCCTTTTTCCGCTTTCTTCTTCCTTTTCCTCTATTTCCTTCAAAGCCGACCCGCGGCGCTGTCAACTTCCTTCATTTTGAATATGGCACCCGTTTTCCATCATTGGCAGGTCAACAGGTGCTATCGATACTACTGCCCCCTTCATTCCTCCAGTATTATTCCTTCAAACCTATCGGTGCGAATATTATTTCCAGTCCCAAGTGTTAGCTGGGCTAGCGCCTCCACTTGTGCAATTCGCACTCTTCTTTTCTCTCTCTTACACACTGGAGTCGAGTACGAGAGAGTCCCGCGCTTCGTTGCGCCTGCGCGCTCTCTCGGTAGTCCTCGTGGTGCAAGCGAGTGAGCTCCCCCCTCTCCGCCGCCGCCTATGTACACGCATACGGCAGTATTGCTTCGCGCGCGAGTCCGTTCTCTCTCTCCGTCTCTCTCACTTTCCTCTCCACTCCTGTCTTTATGGGATCACTTTCATCAAACTCATTTCCATCAAATCCTTTTGATACACTTTCATCCTCATTATCTTTTTTATGTAGCGCCATTACCTCGACATTTAATGACATCGCTCCAGTTAAACTTATCACAGTAAGGAATAAACATAAACCTTGGGTCACGCGGGAGATTAGATCTGACATCAAGGCCAGAAATGCGGCATTCAGGCTGTTTCGTAGTTCGAAATCTCCTACGGATTACAATGCTTATAAAGTTTTGAGAAGTCAGGTTAAAAATACTATTAATTCTAGCAAATTTAATTATCTACATTCTAAGCTTACTAATGAGAAGAATCCTGTTGAAGCCTGGAAATTCCTTAGAAACATGGGTCTTGGCTCAAAACCTAATTCATCGCCATTAAAACATTTTTCGGCTCATCAACTTAACACTTATTATGCTTCCATCTCTAACCAAAAACCACCAATCACTATTCACTCTTTTGCGTCTATCCTTTCTAATTTATGTCATCTCTCATCATCTCCTTCTTTCGCTTTTTCACCGGTGTCGGCCAAAGAAGTACAGCGGGTATTGGCTAGATCTTCTTCCAAGGCATCGGGTGTGGATGACATTTCTATCAGAATGTTAAAACTATTAGAACCGCAAATTACACTACCATTAACTGAACTCTTTAATGGAATGCTTTCAACTGGATGGTTCCCTGACTGCTGGAAGAGGGTTATTCTTTTCCCGTTGGGCGAAGTCGGGTAAGATGGTTACATGCTCTGATACGAGACCGATCGCCAGACTCTGTGAGATGTCAAAGGTGTTGGAGAGATTGGTGCACGACCAGCTGGTTAAGTACCTTGAATGGAATAATTTGGTTATCGATCAGACAAGCTGGTTTAGAAGAGGTCATAGTACCCAATCAGCTCTCCTGGGGGTTTTGGATGATGTAAGACGAGCAATTACCGGCGGGCAGTCCACTTACCGCACGCGAATCGATATTTCCAAAATCCTGCGATAATAAATATCTCCTGAACCTCTCTCGACTAGATTTTTCCTCCAAACAATACTCTCAATGAAAATAATCTCCTTCTTCTCTCAACGATAATTCTCCTCAATCTCCATAAGTCTACAATAGTCCACAATACTTCCGAAAAATCTGATAACTTAGAAAAAAAACACTTGCGTCTCTTTTAACGATCAGCTAGTAATGATTTCCTCTCCTCCTTTTTCCGCTTTCTTCTTCCTTTTCCTCTATTTCCTTCAAAGCCGACCCGCGGCGCTGTCAACTTCCTTCATTTTGAATATGGCACCCGTTTTCCATCATTGGCAGGTCAACAGGTGCTATCGATACTACTGCCCCCTTCATTCCTCCAGTATTATTTCCTTCAAACCTATCGGTGCGAATATTATTTCCAGTCCCAAGTGTTAGCTGGGCTAGCGCCTCCACTTGTGCAATTCGCACTCTTCTTTTCTCTCTCTTACACACTGGAGTCGAGTACGAGAGAGTCCCGCGCTTCGTTGCGCCTGCGCGCTCTCTCGGTAGTCCTCGTGGTGCAAGCGAGTGAGCTCCCCCCTCTCCGCCGCCGCCTATGTACACGCATACGGCAGTATTGCTTCGCGCGCGAGTCCGTTCTCTCTCTCCGTCTCTCTCACTTTCCTCTCCACTCCTGTCTTTATGGGATCACTTTCATCAAACTCATTTCCATCAAATCCTTTTGATACACTTTCATCCTCATTATCTTTTTTATGTAGCGCCATTACCTCGACATTTAATGACATCGCTCCAGTTAAACTTATCACAGTAAGGAATAAACATAAACCTTGGGTCACGCGGGAGATTAGATCTGACATCAAGGCCAGAAATGCGGCATTCAGGCTGTTTCGTAGTTCGAAATCTCCTACGGATTACAATGCTTATAAAGTTTTGAGAAGTCAGGTTAAAAATACTATTAATTCTAGCAAATTTAATTATCTACATTCTAAGCTTACTAATGAGAAGAATCCTGTTGAAGCCTGGAAATTCCTTAGAAACATGGGTCTTGGCTCAAAACCTAATTCATCGCCATTAAAACATTTTTCGGCTCATCAACTTAACACTATTATGCTTCCATCTCTAACCAAAAACCACCAATCACTATTCACTCTTTTGCGTCTATCCTTTCTAATTTATGTCATCTCTCATCATCTCCTTCTTTCGCTTTTTCACCGGTGTCGGCCAAAGAAGTACAGCGGGTATTGGCTAGATCTTCTTCCAAGGCATCGGGTGTGGATGACATTTCTATCAGAATGTTAAAACTATTAGAACCGCAAATTACACTACCATTAACTGAACTCTTTAATGGAATGCTTTCAACTGGATGGTTCCCTGACTGCTGGAAGAGGGTTATTCTTTTCCCGTTGGCGAAGTCGGGTAAGATGGTTACATGCTCTGATACGAGACCGATCGCCAAGCTCTGTGAGATGTCAAAGGTGTTGGAGAGATTGGTGCACGACCAGCTGGTTAAGTACCTTGAATGTAATAATTTGTTATCGATCAGACAAGCTGGTTTTAGAAGAGGTCATAGTACCCAATCAGCTCTCCTGGGGGTTTTGGATGATGTAAGACGAGCAATCGATTCTAGAATGGTTACGATCCTAATCTTGTTTGATTTCTCCAAGGCCTTTGACACAGTCCCTCATGATCAGCTTATTCGAAAGTTGGGTGACATCGGCTGTTCGGATATCGTTCTCAATTGGTTCTACAGATATCTTGTGGGTCGCACGCAGGCCGTTGTGGATGAGGTTGGCATGCTGTCTGACTGGCTCGAGGTAAACGCAGGAGTGCCTCAGGGCAGTGTTCTAGGACCGGTCTTGTTCTCCATCTTTATTAATGACCTACCTAAGGTTCTTAAGTTTAGTAATTATATGTTATTTGCCGATGACGCCCAGGTCTATCATTCGTTCTTCCCAGCGGATATTGAAAATGGTGTTCAACGTATATCTCAAGATGCTAATGCGATAGCCAAATGGGCATCAGACAACGGCCTCTCACTTAATGTAAAAAAGACGAAGGTTATGATCCTGGGTAGTCAGGCATTTATATCTCGTATTAACCTGAACACTGCTCCGAGAGTTAAATTGTGTGATAACTTTCTTGATTATGAAAATGTGGTAAAATCGTTGGGCCTTTTGATCACACCCACCCTCGACTGGTCAAAACAAGTCATGTCAATCTCCAGACGTGTTCACGGAGTGTTACATTCACTAAGATATTATAATAAGGCACTTTCAATGAAACTTCGTAAGAATCTGGTGGAAGCTCTAATTTTTCCCCACTTCGACTACGCGTGTGCGGCCTACAATGATGTGGATCAGACAAGAAATTTAAAATTAAATAGGCTACTAAATGCCTGTGTGAGATTTGTATGGGGCAACTTGATGAGACGTGATCACATAACCCCGTTTAGACTGAGTTTGAAGTGGCTGTCGGTCGAGTCTAGACGTTCATACCTCATCGGTTCCCTGGCATTCAACATCATTGCTCATAAATCACCATCATACCTAGCAGATCATTTTATCTTACTTAACACCCCTGGTCATTTTCCTCGTTCCTCCTCCCGCCATCCACCTAGGCCACTCATGTACCTTCCTCCACGCACTGAAGCCTTAAATAGATCTTTTGTCATCACCTCTACTCGCATCCTAAATCAATTTCCAACACTTTCCTTCGATCCTTCATTTTCTAACAATTTCAAGGTCATTTTGTTCAATCATCTGTTAGGGCTCGACCAGGCAGCCTGGTCTACGCGGGTCGCGAATGAAGGCATACCACAACGGGCCATCCCTCGTCTAGATCTAGATCTGTGATTGTGTATTTATTTATTTAATTATCAATTTGTGAATTTTGTTTATATTTATATTTTTTCTTTTTACTACGGTTAATGCGAACGCCTGAATGTTATTTCTTGTATACTGCGACTTATTGCGATCATTGGACAACGCACTATATTTTATTATTTGTTATTTTTATTTTTTCTTTTTTGTTATCTATTTCTAAGTTTTAATTCATCCATTTTATCTATTTATTATTCATTTTCATCGAATTGTATATATATTGTACTTTATTTTATTTTTATTTTATTTTTATTTTATTTTATCTGTATTATTATACGTTATTTATTTCACTTTTTATTATTCTTCATCACATTTTATTGTTATTATTACTATTCCGTCCAATCTGCGCAGTTTAGCTTACTTTATAATTGAATTTTATATTGTTATTTAGTATTTAGTTAATGTTTTATCAATTGTATTTGTTCGCATTTAGTGCCTATGGGGTTTCTACCCCTTAAAGGCCCAATAAACAATCAATCAATCAATCAATCACTTTCGTGTGTACGGATACTCGGCGGTGTTGTCTGCGCGGGTCGGCGTTTCCATCACTTCTCCTACCAGCAGCGAGTAACCTCTCTCTCTCTTCTCTTCAACTAGCTCGACGTTATGGTAAGTATTATTTGTTTATTCATCTCTCCTTATCTCCGACACATAAAACAAACCAATTCAATTCCATTATTTCCCATCCTTTCCTTTTATTTATTCATACGGCTCGGTGATGACAATGGCTGAGGCTTTGTTATACATTGTTTACCTTTTCCCTAACCTCTCTAGTACCACATGTCAACCTTACCTCTAACCTATCCCATACACTACAATTATTATTTACAAACTCTACTTATTTAATTTAAACAATCATGTAATTCGTTATTACTCTAATTTAATATCTTTCCCTACAGGTAACGATGCCCAGGACCAGCAGGAGCCAGTGCCAAGGAGTCGCCAAACCACTAACGTAGGAGTTTTCCTGACCCAGGAGGAGGTATCATCGACATTTACACACAGGTAATGCACAGGCATTACCTGTGTTAGGTAAGATGTTCCTATTTTAGTATCTTTGGTTTATTACTATATACTAATATCATATATTTGTTTTTCAGGTCTAGACGACAACAAAGTTTAAAATTTTATTTATTCATGTGAGGTATTTACTACCTCACAATACCCCCCTCCTAAGTCAGGACACGCTCCTACAAGAAAAGTGGACTGCACTTACAGAATAATTGGCCAAAGCGATAATCATCACCGATCACACATAACCCATTAATCCTCATTCATTCCAACATCTGTCCTCATACTTCTGCCCAAAAAATTTTTAGCTTAAGATCATAAAAGAATTACCTACTAATAATAATATATGTATCAACAAAAAAAAAAAAAAAATATTAATAATTAATTAATAAAATAAAATAAAAAAAAAAATCGTTCGTTACCATCCAATACTTACTATCATTCCTAAATTTCCTTATCCTAATATCTCCTTCCATCTATTCCATCGTTCTATCTGTTCTATCATCATCTTCCTGAAAATTAAGGTTTCCCTTCATTTCACGTCCTTCCATCTATTCCATCATCTCTACCATCATCATCTTCCTGAAAATTAAGGTTTTCCTTCATTTCTTATTTTTCCTTCATTTTATCATCCCTTCTTTTCGTAGATCTTATTTGGAACGTCCCCGTATGAGGGATGCAATTATCTGTAATTGCTCCTCCTGGGACAGTTCCATCAGGGCTTCTACCAATCCAGCCCTCGAGGATACCGCGGTGGAAGGGCCTGGTTGTTCCTGAGAGCTGGGTGGTTCGGTTGCCCCGGTCCTCGGGCGTCGGAGGCGGGCAGAGAGTGTAGGAGGGGGACCCGGGATGGTTACCGTCGGAACCCTAACCTCCCTAGGTGGAGTTGGTGGTTTTGGTTCTTCCCCCAGTCCGGCGTATCTCGCGGGATTCACCTCCTTCAACCGCTGGACGTGGATCCGGCCACACCTGGGACACGAACGGGTTCGTACGCCTTTACGGCCGCAATTGCGGCAATATTCGTGTCCCAGGGGTCTTGGACACTGGATGGCGAGGTGGCCGGTCTTCCAGCAGGCAAAACATGCACCGAACGGGGGATCCAACATCGGGTCTATCGTCACCGGGTCCAGATCTCCAAATAGTATGCCCTTCTTCGGTATCGGTTGAGGCACTGACACCTGAGGGGGAACCTTGGGTCCGTCGTCCCAGCGTGACACTTTACGGGGGGTCTGCGGAGGTTCTTCCCCCCCTTCCAGTGTACGCGGTGGAGACTTCCTTAATCCTTTTTCTTCCTCTATCTTCTTCTGCAATTCTTCTCTCTCTTTTTTCAATCTCCTTATTTCTCTTTCTCTCCTTCTTTCTTCTTCCACATGTCTATCCCATTCTTTCCTCGTCGCGCCGAGCGCGGAATTCCTCCCAAATCCTCTGGGCTTCCGCTCGTCTCCTCGCGTCCTCCCTCTCGAATATCCTCCTCTGTTCAAGGTAGCGTACTTGAACAGGGGGTTCTTCAGGAGATGCTGGTCGGGGAGGGCTGGGGATACCACTCACGTAGTCATCCATGGTGAGTTGTCGGCGGGGATTATATCTCCGCGCTCGGCGGCGTGCGGAAAAGCTCCTTGCCTGGTTCCGATAACTGTCGTCATAGACAGGGATCTCCCCCTGCTGGAGAGGTAATCCCCTGACTGTGGTGGTTTTCTCCACTTCCACTTTCCTTGGGAGTGGTGCCACCACAGCAGCCGGAGTCCCTCCCCGGACAGGGAGGTCCTCCTGGACGACTAACCGTCCGTTAGTGAGGGCAGCAATCCCCTCTGGAGATTCTAGAAGAGCTCTATGGAGTTCCTCCACTGCCTCCATGCTCTCCCGTTCCTCCAGACTTATGGAAGCCACTCCCATGGTACTAACCTCATATGTAGCTGGGGTTGGTAGCTTCCTTTTGGGGATTGCTCCCCTGGACCGGTCTATCCCGTCATCCATCAGTAGGGATAAGGGGGTGGGGAGAGGTTCCGGAGTTTCCTTGCCGGACATGATGTCTAGCATCTTGTTCCGGTACTCCCTCACCCTATCCGGGTGGTTTACTGGGGTTGGAGGTAGTACTGACGGGTCCCATGGGTCAAAGTCCATGGGCTGGTCCATCCGTGCCTCCTTCCCAACCTCCCCCTCAATCCAAGTGAGTCCTTCTTCCAATACCTTCCTGGCCATGGCCTGGTCAGGAAGGGTGGACTCTGGAGTTGGAGGGGCCGGGGTGGCCAACTCTGCCAACTCCTGTCCGATTGGAAGAGGAACTTCCTTCAATGTCTCGTCTTCGATGGTGTCCCTCCGTTCCTGCTGTCCTTCATTAAGAGGTTGGGGCACCGATAGAATTTCGGTGGCCCTCTCCCCCCCTCCAGACGAGGGCACGCCCGTAGTCGATGCGTCCTGCGCGGGAAGCGCGTCCAAACGGACCCACCGATCCTGGCCACCGGAGGGGCGACTGGGTTGAGTTGGAGGAGCGTGCAGCCATTGAGCTAATAACTGGACGGCTTCCTCTTCCTCAGGACCCAGTGTCTCCCGGAGGTGTTCGACGGTGTGCACAGGTGACTTCGGGTGTTGACGTTCCATCTTAGATTCTGCAACAATAAAACAAATACCTTCATAGTTCCATCACATACTTACAACATCCTCAATAAATTTCCATCCATTCTTGTTGTCTCAACACTCTTATACACGGGAAGGGGCATATGGGATCAAATCTTTGACGTGCACCTTCGTGTCTTTTTTATTTTCGCGTTTCAATAAATAAACCGTTGGGGATAGGATCTTTACTATTTCATATGGACCTTCAAATTTTTCATGTAGCTTTGCTGTAAATTTATCTGCTGCTTTTGATAGTACATGCGTAGTTTTTGATACTAAATCTCCAACTTTAAATTCTACATGTTTTTTATTTTTATTTTATTCCTTCATCTGTTTTTCTCTTGCTTCATCTAAATGTTTTGAAACAATGTCCCTCAATGCATCTAACCTCTTAGCGCGATCTAACCAGACTGTTGGGTCCAATTTCATTATGGGTTTCTTTCCTTCTACCTCTCTTCTTAGACTTTTCACCGGGTGTGGATTTCGTCCAAAATTTAGAAAGGCAGGGGAAACTTTTGTAGAGGATTGGACTGCGGTGTTGATTGCGTGGCGAAGTTCGTGGATATGTTCGTCCCAGCAACGATGATCGTTCTTTACGAACATGGCAATCATGGTTTTTAGGGTCCTGTTGCATCTTTCCACTGGGTTTGCTTGCGGGTGGTATGGTGGGGTTGTGACATGTTTGACTCCGTATTCGTCCAGCATTGCCTTCAATACTTTGTTATCAAACTCTTTGCCATTGTCTGATAAGAAGTATTCCGGCGTTTCCCACCTAAAAAGGATTAGATCTTCTAATGCTTTTGCTACCGATTTTCCATCAGCTTTCCTAATTGGTTTAACCTCGATCCATTTTGTAAACAAATCTTGAAAAACGATCAAATATTTGTTTTGGCTTTTACTGGGTGGAAATTCCATTAGGTCTGCTACAACAATGCACCACGGTCTATCAATTATTCTCATTCCCATCATTCCTTGTTGTCCACTTTGAGGTGTTTTGTAATGGTGGCATACTTGACATCTTTGTATGTATTTATTAATGTCGTGCCACATACCTTGCCAATAATACTCTCGTGCTACACGATCATATGTCTTTTCTATACCTCCGTGTCCAACTGATGGTATGTCATGAGCTTCCTGCATTACTCTTTCACGATATTCTAATGGTACTACTAGTCTCCAAGTTTCCTCTCTATTTACGATAGGGTCGAGTAATTCATCATATCTATATCTATATAACATTCCATCAATTATTCTCCAATTCTGAAATCTATCTGGAAATTTTTCTACATCACGTAACCTCTTTAAATACCATTCATCCTTTATTTCTTCAAATGCCGCTGCCTCCATAATTTTATCATCATCTCCATCATGGAACATTCGCGATAGCGCGTCGGGAACGTGGTTAAGAGCACCTTTTCTGTGTACTATCTCAAAGTCCCATTCCATCATTTCTAATGCCCATCGTGCTAGTCTACCCGTTGGTTCCTTTTTGTTTCTCAGCCATTTTAGTGCCATGTGATCTGTTATGACGGTGAAGTGATAACACTCGATGTAGGGTCTCAACTTTTTAATTGCCCACAGGACTGCTAGGCACTCCTTTTCTGAAGTTGAGTAGTTCCTTTCAGCATCGTTGAGGACCCTGCTTATGTATATTATCGGGTGTTCTCCATCATCAAAGTTTTGTGTAAGCACTGCACCAATGGCGTTGTTACTGGCATCCGTCTGTAGACAGAAGGGCTTAGTGAAGTCGGGACGAGCAAGTACTGAAGCTCGTGAAATAGCATCTTTTAATTTCTCAAAGGCTTCCTGTTGTTCCTGTTCCCACTTCCACTTCACTGTTTTCCTCAATAGTTTTAGCAAAGGTATTTTTGTCTCCGAGTCTTTGTCTAGGAAACGTGAGTACCAACCTATCATCCCTAGAAATCTTCTTAATTGTTTCACGTCTTTTGGAGCAGGATAGTTCTTTATTGGTGCTATCTTTTCTTGATCCGGACGTAAACCTTCTTTATCCAACACATAACCAAGGTAAGTGACGCTTGAACAACAAAACTCGCATTTATCTCTGTTTACCGTTAAGCCATACTTCACCAGTTTCTTCAGTACTTCCTCTAACCAGCGCATGTGCTCCTCAAATGACTCTGTGGCTATGATGATGTCATCGAGGTAACCAAATACATGTGGCACGTATTCTGGGCCAAACAGAGCATCGATAAGCCTTTGGAATGTCATTGGAGCATTTGTTAAACCAAATGGCATGCGGGTGAATCGAAGAAGACCTTTTCCTGGAACCGAGAATGCGGTAAATCTTTTACTAGATTTATCCAGTGGTACCTGATAGAACGCTTGGCGTAAATCAATTTTAGAGATATAGCGTGCGTGTCTCATCCTGTCCAATATAGTATCCATGTTCGGTACTGGGTATGCGTCTCTTATGGTCTGTTTATTGAGGTCTCTATAATCTATACAGAATCTATAGGTTCCATCAGATTTCTTTACCATCACCGGAGCACTTGTATAATCACTAGCGGACCATTCCACAATTCCTTCATTCCATAATCTTTCCACTTCCTCATGTGCATTCTCAATCATTTTGGGTGACCATCTACGTAGTTTGTGACGAACTGGTATTGATCCTGGTATAATTGCTATGTGGTGTTCTATTATGTTTGTCATCCCAGGTGATGCAGATGGGGGAGGTAGTATTTTAGATACTAACTTTTCCACCTTCTGTCTCTGTGGGTTTGACAGTTCCGATATTCCTGCACATTCAGCAAAGATTACTGGATCTTCCTTAGACTCATTACCATCATACGTTTTGTGCCATGGTCCTTCATGTACTCTCCATAGTCTATGTCTATGGCGTTCGTCAACATCCCATTTAGCGCAGAAGTCTTTACCCAGTACTACATCATGTTCGAAAATTTCTTGTGCCTTCAATTCCAGTATTCCTATGTGTCCATCAACTTCAAGGTTTAATTTCAAAATTCCTATGGATTTATTGATTCCTCCATGAGCATTCTTCACATAGGAATCCGAGGGTAGAAGTCTATCTTTGAACTTCTCTACTACCCGCGGTCCTGCTACTGAAATCATTGCACCTGAATCCAACAATCCTCTAAATATATGTCCACCTATATTCAAGCGTACGAATCCTCTATTTTCTAAACTATTCTCTGCTACTATCTTTTCTGTGTCTTCATCCTTCTTATTTACTTCATTCACCATACCAGCATAATCTTTCTTCTCATCTTCTTCAGCAATTTCCTTCACTCTGTTTTTCTTATCATCTATTTCCATTTCAATTTTCTTATCTTCGATTTTTGTCCACTTACTCCAATCTAGATCCCTATTATTACAGGCTGTGTGTTTATTTTCCGTTGATATTGTAGAGTTTCTAGTCGTTGTCAAGTAACTAGGTTGTTTAGCTGTACTTCCCTCATGGTTTCTTGCATTAACCGTTGTACTTGATTTTTGTTCGGTAGAATTCTCATTTATCTGTTGAAATAAATCCTCAACTGCTGTAAGTAATGTTGGCATCTTCTTGTAATCGGACTTTTCTTCTTCTTCAAATATTCTCTTCATCTCTTCATTAGGCTTAACATAATTCAGGGTGATCCTAACACACCCGGAATTGTTTTCACCGTCATTAGCTTCTTCCATAACTTCATTAACAACATTATTATTACTAACATCCTTCACTATTAATTTATTTTTCATTTCGTTTTCGTCTTTTCTTCCTAGATTATTGCATGGTAGGTGCTTTGATTCTTCCGTCATCTTCATAAACATTTCATTCATCCTCTCTGACCAATCAACTTTCTTACTTTTCTTCCCTTCACTTCTTCTCTTCAATGCCTCATCTATAAGAGTCCATTTCTTTTCGGACCGTGTGTTCGAGTTTATTGTCTCTTGATGAATGTTTGGGATCCCTGTTGCTGTTGCTGAGGGGTTTTGGATCCCAATTGACCCCCAGCGTTGCCGTTTCCCCATGCTTGTTTTAACGGTATGCATGTCGGACAGTTATTGAATGTATATCCTTGAGTCCCGCAAACTTGGCATGAGAAGTTGTTCTGTTGTGACCTAGATGGGCAGAAGTTAGCCTTGTGTCCATTTTGTTTGCAAATGTAGCAAGTTACAGACGGACATTCTGAGGCTCTGTGTCCCACCTGGTTACAGTGAAAACAGGCTCCAATGAATCTCTGATTAACAGCAGAGTTTCCGATTTGTGGTTGTTGGTTAAACCGAGGCCTAGCCCCTGTTTGGTTTTGAGAGAAATTGCCTTGATTACCAGCGTTTCCTCAATTTCCAACATTTCCTCCGTTGTTAGTCGAATTTCCAGCATTTATCATATTTCCATAACCACCATTATTTTGTTTATACGGTCGGTTGTTTTGCCAGTTCGTCCATTTTTGTGTTGGTTGTCCATTTTGTTGAGGTCTAGTCACATTTGCAGCAAATTGGGGTACGTTTACCGCAGCTACTGTCGGTGGAGGCATCATATCAGGTAACTCCACTGTTGCTTGTATGCTTGGTTCCTTTGACGATTGTTTTGCCTTGTTATTCGTACCCTTTTTGTTGTTCTTGTTTTTCTTATCCTCTGTTTGGACAGGGCAAGTTTCCGACACGTCTTTTCCATCAATTGTTGCAACTCTACCGACTTTCAATGATTCCGGTGCTGCTGCTTCAGGAATTTTTGTGTTCTCTATTGACGGAGGTCGTCTAAATCTTTTATCTAAATCAATTTTATCCTCGTATCTTCTACCATATTTTTCAATTTGTTCGTATGTTTTGCATTTTCTCTCAGGCATGTGGTCTCTGTAATCTGGTTTCAAGTTCCTCCAGACTACTTTGATCTGTCTTGCCATGGAAGGAGGAGTCCTTAAATGAGAGAATATGTGTTTCATACAACTCACGTAATTGGTTATGGTTTCGGACTTCCCTTGAGTTCGCTTCCAAGCTTCATCCCACACATCTGTTTCCGTCAGTTTTTTCATGAATTGTGCACGGAATGCTTTAAGGAAGTCTTTCCATCCTTTCTTCCGCAATTCATCGTGCACATTGGTATACCAGCGACCTGCTTTCTTCGTGAAAACAAATGGTAACCCTTTGAAAAATTGTTTATCCGTCATTTTCATATTCATGCGGAAATTGGTTAGCCTGCTTAGAAACTCGTTTGGATTGTCCTTTTCCTCACCAGAGTATGTGAGATTCCAACTCTTAAATGCTCTGATAATTTGATCATTCTCTTGGAATTGGGAATTTTTCGACTTTTTCTTTTGTTTATTTTTCTTCTTATTTTTCTTATTCTGTACTTCATCATCATCTGAGTTTGAATAATCTTCGCTACTACTGTTAGAATCATCACTGCTAGTATCTTCTTCATCATCACTATCATCAGAGTTATCATCATCATCACTACTATTATCAGAATTCGAGTCTTCACTATCATCTTTACTATTCTTTTTCTTATTCTTCTTTGTTTTCTTCTTTTCTATTTTCTTTTTCTTATCATCCTTCATTTTCTTGTGCTTTTTCGTGTTTGTCCCCTTTTTCTTTTCAGTTTTCTGTTCTGTATTTTGATTTTCTTCTGCTGGAGTAGTGTCCTGCATTGGTTCTTTAGGATACCTTTCCTCTCCATCATGTCCCGATTTGTCTTCCTTTTGTGGATGTTGTCTATGAATCTTCTCGTGCGATGGTGTGCTTGCTCTTTGGCTTAGGTTCATCTGTTCTAGGTTATCCATAAATTGGTTGACCATCTGTCCAATGCTAGTGTTTACTCCAGCTTCTCTATTATCTGCGTTATTATTCTCCTTCCTTATACTATTATGTCGTTTATGTGTCTTTTTTCGTCTCTCTGCATTTCCTGAATCCGTGCTGCAATCATCATCACTGGTAAATGATGAGGTTGAGTCTCTTTGTGGTACTTGTGTGAATGGTTTCAAAGGCTTTTTACTAGTCTCCTTTTGTTGGTTGTTTTGCACACTCTGTTGTTTTGTAGTTTCCTCTAATGCTTCACAGATCGGTATCGCAGTTAAGTTGATACTTTCTTGTGCCAACTGGTGAGAAGAATCCGGACCATTTTTGTGGCTGTATTCGTTTGTTCTTATTGTGTTTAGACTCGTATTTGTTCGCTCTTCTCTTAGTAATTTTTGTACTTCCGGCATTACTAGTAATCGTCTGTCCAAATTTTGCAACCAAATTTTCTGTGATGCTGAGGTCGATTGGATCAGACCTTGTTGTGTTGATATTAATCTCATCGTCGTATTTCCTACAAATGTCGACGCCATCGATACTGTTGGTGTGCAACTTGTAGTAGTGGACGTTGTAACGACACAAGATGCTGCATTCGTTGGAACTACTTGTTGTTCCTTTCCTGAGTGTGACGGTAGTCCTCTACTTGTTGATGGAATGTTGGATAAATCTGTCATTTGATCTCTTTCCTTCATGTTTTCCTTCCTCTGTGGTACTTCTGTTCCATCAGATTCTGTACCAGTTGAAGGATCCCTATCCTGTCGTTCGTCAACTCTACGTATCCATGGTACATCTTGTCTTGATTGTCGTAGACTTCCTCTAAATAGTCGTGAGACTAATGTTGGCTTTCTGCCTTTTGTACTTAATCCCATTTTCGCTAATAATACTGATAATTCTGTTATAGTATAAGAGTCTATCCTTGTATAAGCTATTACTGCCTCTTCATCTTCTTGTAATACTTTCTCTAACCATTCAGTATTTTTACTTTTTCGAACAGCCATCTTTAATAAATTTCAAAATTCGACAATAATATTACTGAAATAATCTAAACTTTCTTCTAAATTCTTATATTTCCTCAATATAATACTTAAATCCGTCAAAATTTAAAAAAAAATTATCTAAATCCTTCAATAACTTTTCCTTAACTACAGCAATAATTTATTCACTAAACCAACAATTAATTTTCACAACAGCTCATAATAACAATAATTATTATCCAAAGGGGAGTTTATTTTATTTAACACGTAACCAATTTACGATTAAAATAAATTAAGTTATTCACGAAAATGCACGTTTCAGATTTATTACTGTGGGTTCTATTCTAATATCTATTTACCATCAATATAAATAAGTTACCATCAATTTCCATCAATTTGCCATCAATATAAATAAGTTTCCTTCAATTTCCATCAATTTATTATCAATATAAGTTATAAATGGTTATTAATACATATATAAGCATAAACATAAATATAGATATAAATAATTAAATATCATAAGATTTATAGAAATTATATATATATATATATCCCTAGTGTCACACCGAATTAATTAAATAAATATATAAAAATGATTATTAATAATATTAATGAATACCACCATTCACTGAAAAGATTTCCTTTCATTCGCTGAAACAGAAAAATTTTCCATCAACATCAACAACAATATCTTCAAATATCCTTCAATCTTCCTAAAAGAAATTTTCCATCAACATGAAATTTAATAATCAATATTAAATTATATAATTTATGTGTTTTAAATGTGGTGTGACACAAAATATTATAATACTTATAAATAAAATAATTTTTAATTGATAGATTTCTCAATAATTGGATGGTAACCTCGCAAAAAGTAAAATTATGAAAGAAAATGAATTTTTGTGGGCAGAATTACACTTTGTAGTATCTCTCACACTCACATACACATACTATTGGATTATTGCGGTAAAAGAAATTTTTCCTATGTTATTTATATTTTAATTTATATAAAATGTTGGGCGCCAATTTGTCACGTAGCGTTTCCTTCAAATATGAATAAGATAGGAATCCCGTACACTACGTACAACAATTAATAATAATAATAATAATAATCTGGATAAATATGCGTATGTCTATTTAAACAATTAGGGGGAATTAACTTTCGTCCTTCGTCTTATCAAGATGGCTGGCTCAGCACGTGCACGAATTTCTTACCTGTGCCGTGGATCCTTGTCTCGCCGACGGGAAAATGGCGGGACTAGATGAATTCTTTCTAATATATATATATTTAATTACAGTCACAAAAGGGAGGTAATTAAAATCACACAAAAGGGAGAATCAATTTAATTATCCGCATAAAGGAGTAATCAATTATTTATTCACTACACTTATAATATTTTTCTACAAATTTACTATTTACAGACGAAGTAGCGAACTATTTATTAACATAGGAAAAACTATTATAGTGCGATTTTTATTATAATCTATAATAATTATTCATTAAAAATCCCGAATTTATAACATAAACGCGATACCGCAAATAATCCAACAAAAATAATAATATATTCACATACGAAATAACGTGGCCGGCGGGCAGTCCACTTACCGCACGCGAATCGATATTTCCAAAATCCTGCGATAATAAATATCTCCTGAACCTCTCTCGACTAGATTTTTCCTCCAAACAATACTCTCAATGAAAATAATCTCCTTCTTCTCTCAACGATAATTCTCCTCAATCTCAATAAGTCTACAATAGTCCACAATACTTCCGAAAAATCTGATAACTTAGAAAAAAAACACTTGCGTCTCTTTTAACGGATCAGCTAGTAATGATTTCCTCTCCTCCTTTTTCCGCTTTCTTCTTCCTTTTCCTCTATTTCCTTCAAAGCCGACCCGCGGCGCTGTCAACTTCCTTCATTTTGAATATGGCACCCGTTTTCCATCATTGGCAGGTCAACAGGTGCTATCGATACTACTGCCCCCTTCATTCCTCCAGTATTATTCCTTCAAACCTATCGGTGCGAATATTATTTCCAGTCCCAAGTGTTAGCTGGGCTAGCGCCTCCACTTGTGCAATTCGCACTCTTCTTTTCTCTCTCTTACACACTGGAGTCGAGTACGAGAGAGTCCCGCGCTTCGTTGCGCCTGCGCGCTCTCTCGGTAGTCCTCGTGGTGCAAGCGAGTGAGCTCCCCCCTCTCCGCCGCCGCCTATGTACACGCATACGGCAGTATTGCTTCGCGCGCGAGTCCGTTCTCTCTCTCCGTCTCTCTCACTTTCGTGTGTACGGATACTCGGCGGTGTTGTCTGCGCGGGTCGGCGTTTCCATCACTTCTCCTACCAGCAGCGAGTAACCTCTCTCTCTCTTCTCTTCAACTAGCTCGACGTTATGGTAAGTATTATTTGTTTATTCATCTCTCCTTATCTCCGACACATAAAACAAACCAATTCAATTCCATTATTTCCCATCCTTTCCTTTTATTTATTCATACGGCTCGGTGATGACAATGGCTGAGGCTTTGTTATACATTGTTTACCTTTTCCCTAACCTCTCTAGTACCACATGTCAACCTTACCTCTAACCTATCCCATACACTACAATTATTATTTACAAACTCTACTTATTTAATTTAAACAATCATGTAATTCGTTATTACTCTAATTTAATATCTTTCCCTACAGGTAACGATGCCCAGGACCAGCAGGAGCCAGTGCCAAGGAGTCGCCAAACCACTAACGTAGGAGTTTTCCTGACCCAGGAGGAGGTATCATCGACATTTACACACAGGTAATGCCCAGGCATTACCTGTGTTAGGTAAGATGTTCCTATTTTAGTATCTTTGGTTTATTACTATATACTAATATCATATATTTGTTTTTCAGGTCTAGACGACAACAAAGTTTAAAATTTTATTTATTCATGTGAGGTATTTACTACCTCACAAAGTATTATACATATATACTGTTTATGTAAAACCACACATTCATAGAATCTAGATAAACTCGTAAAATACCAAATAAAAATCGAGTACGTGTAAAAAGTGAAATAGTGTCAGCTGGAGGCCTAGGCGGTCGGCTCGCGCGTCGAGTCGTCGAGTTAGCCGGCCGCGTAGGCTATATTCGTCGGTGTGTAAAGTCAGAAATCGTTTCTCCCGGGGATTAACTCGATTTAAATATTTCTCGCTTGACTGAACAAAGTAGCGATGGGTTTTTCTATATTGATACATTAGAAATATTATTACATTCATTGTTTACTAATAAATATTTTAAAAAATATAAAAATGAAAACTAACAATAATAATTAAATCCGTTTTAAAATGCCAAAAATATTATATTGTTTATTTAAAAAAATAAGTATTATACATATATACTGTTTATGTAAAACCACACATTCATAGAATCTAGATAAACTCGTAAAATACCAAATAAAAATCGAGTACGTTTAAAAAGTGAAATAGTGTCAGCTGGAGGCCTAGGCGGCCGGTTTGCGAGTCGGTCGTCGAGTTAGCTGGCCGCGTAGGCACTATTCGGCGATGTGTAAGGCTAGAAATCGTTTCTCCTGGGGATTAACTCGATTTAAATATCTCTCGCTTGACTGACCAAAGTAGCAATGGGTTTTTCTAGATTGATACATTAGAAATATTATTACATTCATTGTTTACTAATAAATATTTTTAAAAATATAAAAATGAAAATTAAAATAATAATTAAATCCGTTTTAAAATGCCGAAAATATTATATTGTGTATTTAATAAAAATAATTATTATACCTGGATACTATTTATGTAAAACCACACATTCATAGAATCTAGATAAACTCGTAAAATTCCAAATAAAAATCAAGTACGTTTAAAGAACGAAATAGTGTCAGCTGGGGGCCTAGGCGGTCGGCTCGCGCGTCTTGTCGTCGAGTTAGTCGGCCGCGTAGGCTATATTCGTCGGTGTGTAAGTTTATAAATCGTTTTTCTCGGGGAATAAACTCGATTTAAATATTTCTCGTTTGACTGAACAAAGTAGCAATGGGTTTTTCTAGATTGATACTTTGAAATATTATTACATTCATTGTTTACTAATAAATATTTTAAAAAATATAAAAAAGAAAACTAAAAATAATAATTATTTTATGACCCGGCTTATCAAGACGGTGTCAGGTACGAGTAGTTCACCTTAACATTAAATTATTTTTGTTTTAATGTGAAACTACTGTCAGCTCCGGAGCCTCTTAGTTCTTATAAGTCACGATTATCATGCGTCACGTAACGTTTCTATATCATGCGTCACGTAACGTTTCTATATCACGCGTCACGTAACGTTTCTATATCACGCGTCACGTAACGTTTCTATATCACGCGTCACGTAACGTTTCTATATCAAGCGTCACTTAACTCTTCTATATTACGCGTCGCGTAACGTTTGTCACAGGTGGTAGATGATGTTGTAGTTACGCGTGACGCCACGCTGGTCATGCAACATATAATTGGGTTCTCGTGTAGATGATGTGTCACGTTAGCCGGCGTTAATACTTCCTGATGAAGATATTGTGTTTGTTGGTTTCTTTGGGTTTATTTAATGAAATTGAGATATATTTTGTGTTTATTTGATTATTTATTTAATCTTTTTATTTTAACATAAGATTAAAACTACACGAATAGTCTTCGTGGCCAAATTCGAGTTTTATTTTCTCTTAATATAATTCTAAGTTTTTATATATTTTTCTAGAGACCTTGGTGAATCTCTGTTAGAAAAATATTTCGCAAATGAATTTATACAAATCTAACTACTTGTTTAGAAACCTTGGTGAATCTCTAAATTGAAGTAGCCTCCAAATGATCTATATATCTTATATCGCGATTAGCTTAAAAGGGCAAGCATGGGGACGATCCCTTATATTTCAAGCTTTTATATACTTTTAAATTCTGTATATGAATTTCACAATATACTTACGCCGGAATCTAAAACGGCGGGCACTTCGCTCACTGTTACCACGAGTCTCACGAGATTCAAGAACAAGACTGAAGACTAAAGGCATTAGACGGTGCATTCGCGGGTTTGTAAAGACTGAAAAGAAGGATGGACTCGCGAATATTCTAGAACCGTATGAGAGTCGCGGGCCAATCAGCGACGAACGCGATTTAGACTCGGCGTAGGTGGGACAGTTAACAATTGTCAAATCGGCATTTTTGTAGGTCAGCGACCGACATCACTGCGTGTAACGACTGATTTAGCAAAATTTGTAAATTTATTTAAAGGCTTTATAGGTTAATGAGTGCATATATATATATATATATCAAAATTAAATCAAAATTATTAAAAATGAATATTTGTAATAATGTAGACGTCTATGTGGGACGTCACATCTCCCCCCTTTGTTAATTCTGTTGTCCTCGACAGAAGAGTGGGTAACGGGTGTCGTAATGTCACGCTTTGTGATGTTTGTCTCTAACGTTCAAAGTTGTGACTTAGTCGTTTATGTAACGCTTCGCGTGACGGTGAAATGTTACAAATTATTAGTTTTATTATAAAATTTTGGCAACAGAGGTTTTTAGATACGCATGACCGTAGTGATCTGTTGCGAAAATTTTGTACATAGGTTCAGAACATGTGATTAAAATTTATTAATTTCATTTGTTAATTTTATATAAAGTATTCTTAAGCATAGTTTACATTTTGATTTTGTAATAGTGTTTGTAATAAAGATATACCTATGGTTGTGTGCATGACAAGTTGTCTTAACCTGTGCCTATTTTTAAGATGATCTTGAATGTCTTCCCTCTTTAAGAGGTTTGGTGTAGCATGGTATGGGACTATTTCAGTAGACGATTCGATTTAATTTGTAGCAGGTGTTATCTGAAGTTGATAGGTACTTGAGGAGGTTGTGACATTTGGATTTTTGTTCAACCTGGTTGTTGGATTCTTGTTACTTAATTCTATGTTATTTGTTGCTTTTTCCGTTATGATGTTTCTTCTTGGAAGATTAATGGTGACATTCTGCAGGATTTTTTGTAATAACGAGATAGTATAAAATATATCATTATTATTACTAATATGTTTGCTCCAAATCCTGAGGCTGAGTATGATAGGATTGTTTGACGGTAACGTTTTTGCTGCGATATTTCTTTAAATTTCGATTCTAATTTAATTAGGGATAGTGAATCTTTGCTTTTTGCCTATTCGGTAACAGTTGATGTTATATATTCTTTTTCATAGAGATTAGTTGATAAAGATTCCGTCGATATGGCTTTATATATGAAATTTGTTTAGTTCAAAGAGATATTGGGATTGTATAAAAATGATTCGCATATGAGTTTAATCATGAAATTATGACCACTTTCATATTTTTGCAATATTGTTACTGTTTTTCTAAGGATAAAGAATATATTATTATTTAAGTGTATGTGTATGTATAAAAACGTTAATTAATGTATAAAATGTGAAATTGTTATAACAAACAAACATTATTTAAAATTATAGAATCATCAATCCTACTATCTGCAAATTATGAGTACCACATAAGTATTAATATTTTATTTGATTTGTATTCTTATAGATTTGAAATTTTATTTCAAGTTCTCGTTCACTGACTTTGTATATTGCCTGACTATATCATTGAATTAATTTTCCATACACATTGATGGAAGTATTTTTCTTCAAAAGAAATATGTTGTGATATAAGTTGTGAACATGGGATTCACATTCTAGGTGTTTAGTACTGTCCCAACAGTGCATGTCACACTTTTTATTGATATATGACGTCACGGCAAAATTTGGGTTTTTTTTACATAATATATTCTTTTTTTTTTATGAACAAAATTTTGAACATATATTTTTTTTTTTTTCATTTCAAATAAAAAAAATAATAACTTTGTGTGCGGAAATCGAACCCACAAACAGCAAAGGATTAATAATTCGTATAAAATGTTCAATTGTTAAAATAAAATGAAATCATTAAAAATGTTTTTTTTTTTTTATTTTTCCTTATATGTATATATATCAAATGAACAGTAACAATATTTTACAAAAAATCAAATTAATTTGAATAATTAAAAAAAAAATTTTTTTTTTCTTGTTTCATTCACATTGTAGTGTTTCAGAAATAGAGTATTACATGATGTAATTTTTTTACTTATTTATAAAATAACATAATTTTATTTCTATATTTCTTTTTTTTTTTAAACTATATAAATAAAACAGAGTATTGTACACAAGAATATTAACGCAGTACTAGCGGACAAATTTTGCATAATAGTTGATAGTAATTTGAATCTTGTTGAACTAAATTTGATTCATTTGGGATATTTGAAGCAAAGCTTTATACATTCAATACCTCTTATGGAAAATTGCACTATATCACATATTGCGCGACATTATTGTTGAGATTTTGATTAGATTTGATATAATAAAAATGACAAATGTTTAGGACACTTTTCTCACTTAGATATTTTCATCGAGTACATTAAAAGCTTAATTAATAATAAATTATTTTACTTATATGATCCGTCGTCATATAGGTCCTTACATTGTCTTTAAATGAAATTGTTTTAGATTCGGAAATATTACATTCAAAGCTCATTTTCCCAATGCTACTTTTTTTTTTATTTAAATATACGTTACAAAAATATTACGTTTGAAATAACGTAATAAATTTAAAAGAAAATTAATGTGTCAGAAAGAGAGACAACAAAAATATGCAAACTCAGCAAGTGAATGAACTTTGATGAGATTGTTTGCATCGAGGGAAAATTTAATAAGACTTAAGTATTAGCTTCCATAATTATTTACACTTTTAAATACAAAATAAAATAGAATTATATTTAATAATTATAATTTTGGAAGAGTAAAATATGTTTAAAATAGCATGAGGCAAAAAAAAAAAAAATGTGTTTTTTTTTCTTTAATAAATATGTGTTATGGATGAAATCAAATGCGTATTTCTCGAAGTTACGTAAACAAAGAGAGGAAAAAAAAATGTGACATATAAATTCGGCAAGTGAGTGTATTTTGTTTGATTTTGCTATTATTATATTCTATAAAAGAACTGTTAATAATATTAACATTATATGATCACAATAATAATATAATTTTATAAATTAAAATAAATATAGATGAATTTATGCAACTCTTAAATTATTGATTAACAATTCTTAAGTTTGAAACTGATTATTAAAAGTGAATTTAAAGCATTTCAGTTTTGAGTACGATAAATTAATTTGTTTAGAATTAAGTTATTTCTATTATAAAGAATTCTGTTATACGTAGAGTATGTTTTTTTTTTAAATAATTTTAAATTTCACTTTGCTACGTATAAAATTTTAAAATCTGCATTGTCCTGAAAAGAAAATTAATTTAATAAGTTCTTTTTTTTTTTTTTTAATATTACGTCGTATACAGCATTTGTACCTGAAATACAGTAAATTTACATTAGTTTGTTTGTTTAATATACGATTTGAATTGAAGACAATTTGAATAAATTTATCAAATTAAAAAAAAAAAAATTAGATTAGCAAGTCTTAGATTCGAAGCTGTTTTCCTTGCAAAAATTATAAAAATTGAATTTTTCTGTATAATTCTCTATAATTTGTAATGAATTAGAGCAATCGGTATTATCTTGAAGAGATATTATGCAATCGATTTGATCTTGTAAAACACTTAAATTTCTGAAAAATTTGTGCTTTGGGTAAAAGAAGAAAATATTGGCATGTTTATATAAAGAATATTTGAAAAGTTTATGTAAGTATTTTATAGAAGTTTTGATGTTCTAATTGTTTATCCTCTATTTTTCTCAAATAAATAAATGTTTTTGATTTTTTTTATTAATGCGATTATCCGAATTAGAGATTATATATTTATTTGCTATTCGTAAATCCGAGACAGCTTTCTTTGAAATTAAGTTGAATGTATTATTTCGATAAATTTTGGTCTTTAATTGTATACTTTTTGAGTAATCATTTTGCATAGAATGAGATAAATAATGTTTACGTTTTTGACCAAATTTTATCTGAAAATTGGTTATATTTTTGTTGGCATGATTTGCATGAAAAATGCACTGATTTGTTAGATATTGCTTAATAAAATTTGATTTCTTTTTGAAAGATAAAGATTTAATTAATGAAGTATGTAAATTTTCTTTTAAATATGAGTTAAAAGCTATTATTTCTAAGTTCTTTTCTAACAATGACCGAAAAATTATTTTTTTTAAATTTCGTATGTATTTTAATTTAACAGATGTTTTATTTTTAGTTTGTCTAAGATTTGAATTATTTATACGGTTTTTATGATGATATTTTGAAATTTTAAATGAAAAATTTATTATTTTATTTTTAAACTGTGTCAAATTTTTTCGGGTTTTTATGCTTTTTATTTTATATCTATAATACGGATATGAGCTAAACCAGTTTTTACGTACTTTGCGTCTTTTAAGTGATGTAAAGTAACAGTTAAAATCAGTTTTTGGCAGGTTCTGTCTATTAATTCTACTTATTTCAAAATTATTTTCTATGGTATCCAATTCTGATTCAGATCCCTCATAATCTGTTGAATGTAGTGATTCAATGTCTGAAAAACCAAAAGAGTCAGACTCTGATTTTTCGGAAATTTTTGCAATTATTTGAAAATAATTTAAGCATTCTTCTAAATGATTATAATTTTCATTTGACTTTATTAAATTATTATGACAAGTATTTTGTACAACTGATTTTTGATGTTGTTGACTATTATCTTTATATACAATTAAATTTTTGTTATTTTCAATATTAATATGTTTTATATTATTTTGTCCATTTGTGTTATTTATTTCGTAATTGTAATTATTTTTTAATGATTCTAATATCCCAGCAAAGATTTTATATTCATAACCTGTTGCAGTTTTAACTTCTGTATTTGGGTCTTTTTTAATTATTCTTAGTCCAGAATAACCTTCCATATTATTAGTTATTCCTCGATTGTATTTAATACTTTGAATGTGAGTATAGTGAGGACATACAGGGTAGACAGTTGCACAATTTGTATGTTCAGTATGACTAACCATAGTACCTGCATCGTACAAATTATTTATTTTATATTCTGAAATTACTGCATAAGTGGAATCCGGAAGTTGTTTTAGAAATTTGTCAAGGGCTAATAGCTTGATTTTTGCAATTATAATATTTGAATTATCGTATCTTTTAGCATTTTCTTCTGCTTCATATACAATATCTGTTAATTGTCTATGATGTTCAAAAGAATATTCCTCATTATTTCTATGACATTTTTGTATAAGCGAGTAAAAATGACCGAAAATATTAGGGTGTATAAAACATTGTTCAAGATAAGAAATTAATTGTTCTATAGATTCAAATTTTAAATTCTCGATTGCACAATATACTTCACCTTCTACTGAATTTAGAATCTCATTTAATACATAAAATTTTAAGCGAGGTGAAAAATAGTTACTTTCAAATTTAATAGTATTAATAAATTGTTCGGAAGTGATACATTTTTTATTTAGATTTTCAATATGTTGATTAACATAAAAATATTGTTGTTGTTCCATGTAAAATTGATAATCCATGGTTATAATTTCAAATAAAATCTTGAAGGTAATAACATTACGTGAAATCTAATTACTATAAATTAATTTAATTAATTAAATTAAACATAGTTGGTGAATACGAATATTATAGTTTTGTTATTTGAACTAGAATATAAATATTTCAAAATGTTTAGTATTTGAATGTGATAAATAAAAAAATTAACTTTGAATTCATATATGTATTTAATTTTAAATGTTATAAATAAATGCGATTTTAAAGCTTGACACAATTTGTGTGACGTTATAATTCAAGCGTGACAGTATCTAAAGTGTGACGTGTTAATTTACTTTGGATATAACGTGATATACACGACCAATATTAAGTGTTACAGTGTTATCCGTAACTCCGATTGACATTGTAACGTTGAAACTTTTATTCACATCTTGCCATTTTAACAATTAATTTAAATTGTATATCTTCTGAAGTTAATGATAAATTATGTGACTTATAGATAACTCGATTAAAAGTTAAATAGAGTTATTAAGAAACAAATAGTAGTTCCCCACAAGGGATGCCAAAAATGTTATGACCCGGCTTATCAAGACGGTGTCAGGTGCGAGTAGTTCACCTTAACATTAAATTATTTTTGTTTTAATGTGAAACTACTGTCAGCTCCGGAGCCTCTTAGTTCTTATAAGTCACGATTATCATGCGTCACGTAACGTTTCTATATCACGCGTCACGTAACGTTTCTATATCACGCGTCACGTAACGTTTCTATATCACGCGTCACGTAACGTTTCTATATCAAGCGTCACTTAACTCTTCTACATTACGCGTCGCGTAACGTTTGTCACAGGTGGTAGATGATGTTGTAGTTACGCGTGACGCCACGCTGGTCATGCAACATATAACTGGGTTCTCGTGTAGATGATGTGTCACGTTATCCGGCGTTAATACTTCCTGATGAAGATATTGTGTTTGTCGGTTTCTTTGGGTTTATTTAATGAAATTGAGATATATTTTGTGTTTATTTGATTATTTATTTAATCTTTTTATTTTAACATAAGATTAAAACTACACGAATAGTCTTCGTGGCCAAATTCGAGTTTTATTTTCTCTTAATATAATTCTAAGTTTTTATATATTTTTCTAGAGACCTTGGTGAATCTCTGTTAGAAAAATATTTCGCAAATGAATTTATACAAATCTAACTACTTGTTTAGAAACCTTGGTGAATCTCTAAATTGAAGTAGCCTCCAAATGATCTATATATCTTATATCGCGATTAGCTTAAAAGGGCAAGCATGGGGACGATCCCTTATATTTCAAGCTTTTATATACTTTTAAATTCTGTATATGAATTTCACAATATACTTACGCCGGAATCTAAAACGGCGGGCACTTCGCTCACTGTTACCACGAGTCTCACGAGATTCAAGAACAAGACTGAAGACTAAAGGCATTAGACGGTGCATTCGCGGGTTTATAAAGACTGAAAAGAAGGATGGACTCGCGAATATTCTAGAACCGTATGAGAGTCGCGGGCCAATCAGCGACGAACGCGATTTAGACTCGGCGTAGGTGGGACAGTTAACAATTGTCAAATCGGCATTTTTGTAGGTCAGCGACCGACATCACTGCGTGTAACGACTGATTTAGCAAAATTTGTAAATTTATTTAAAGGCTTTATAGGTTAATGAGTGCATATATATATATATCAAAATTAAATCAAAATTATTAAAAATGAATATTTGTAATAATGTAGACGTCTATGTGGGACGTCACAATTAAATCCGTTTTAAGATGCCGAAAATATTATTTTGGGTATTTAAAAAAATAATTATTATACATGGATACTGTTTATGTAAAACCACACATTCATAGAATCTAGATAAACTGGTAAAATACCAAATAAAAGTCTAGTGTCAGCTGGAGGCTTAAGCGGCCGGTTCGCGCGTCGAGTCGTCGAGTTAGCTGGCCGCGTAGGTTATATTCGTCGGTGAGTAAAGTTAGAAATCGTTTCTCCCGGGGATTAACTCGATTTAAATATCTCTCGCTTGACTGAACCAAGTAGCGATGGGTTTTTCTATATTGATACATTAGAAATACTATTACATTCATTATTTACTAATAAATGTTTTAAAAAATATAAAAATGAAAACTAACAATAATAATTAAATCCGTTTTAAAATGTCAAAAATATTATATTGTTTATTTAAAAAAATAAGTATTATACATATATACTGTTTATGTAAAACCACACATTCTTAGAATCTAGATAAACTCGTAAAATACCAAATAAAAATCGAGTACGTTTAAAAAGTGAAATAGTGTCAGCTGGAGGCCTAGGCGGCCGGTTTGCGAGTCGGTCGTCGAGTTAGCTGGCCGCGTAGGCACTATTCGGCGATGTGTAAGGCTAGAAATCGTTTCTCCTGGGGATTAACTCGATTTAAATATCTCTCGCTTGACTGAACAAAGTAGCAATGGGTTTTTCTAGATTGATACATTAGAAATATTATCACATTCATTGTTTACTAATAAATATTTTAAAAAATATAAAAATGAAAACTAACAGTAATAATTAAATCCGTTTTAAATTGCCAAAAAATTATATTGTTTAATTAAAAAAATAAGTATTATACATATATACTGTTTATGTAAAACCACACATTCATAGAATCTAGATAAACTCGTAAAATACCAAATAAAAATCGAGTACGTTTAAAAAGTGAAATAGTGTCAGCTGGAGGCCTAGGCGGCCGGTTTGCGAGTCGGTCGTCGAGTTAGCTGGCCGCGTAGGCACTATTCGGCGATGTGTAAGGCTAGAAATCGTTTCTCCTGGGGATTAACTCGATTTAAATATCTCTCGCTTGACTGACCAAAGTAGCAATGGGTTTTTCTAGATTGATACATTAGAAATATTATTACATTCATTGTTTACTAATAAATATTTTTAAAAATATAAAAATGAAAATTAAAATAATAATTAAATCCGTTTTAAAATGCCGAAAATATTATATTGTGTATTTAATAAAAATAATTATTATACCTGGATACTATTTATGTAAAACCACACATTCATAGAATCTAGGTAACCTCGTAAAATTCCAAATAAAAATCAAGTACGTTTAAAGAACGAAATAGTGTCAGCTGGGGGCCTAGGCGGTCGGCTCGCGCGTCTTGTCGTCGAGTTAGTCGGCCGCGTAGGCTATATTCGTCGGTGTGTAAGTTTATAAATCGTTTTTCTCGGGGAATAAACTCGATTTAAATATTTCTCGTTTGACTGAACAAAGTTGCAATGGGTTTTTCTAGATTGATACATTAGAAATATTATTACATTCATTGTTTACTAATAAATATTTTAAAAAATATAAAAATGAAAACTAAAAATAATAATTAAATCCGTTTTAAGATGCCGAAAATATTATTTTGGGTATTTAAAAAAATAATTATTATACATGGATACTGTTTATGTAAAACCACACATTCATAGAATCTAGATAAACTGGTAAAATACCAAATAAAAGTCTAGTGTCAGCTGGAGGCCTAGGCGGCCGGTTTGCGAGTCGGTCGTCGAGTTAGCTGGCCGCGTAGGCACTATTCGGCGATGTGTAAGGCTAGAAATCGTTTCTCCTGGGGATTAACTCGATTTAAATATCTCTCGCTTGACTGACCAAAGTAGCAATGGGTTTTTCTAGATTGATACATTAGAAATATTATTACATTCATTGTTTACTAATAAATATTTTAAAAAATATAAAAATGAAAACTAAAAATAATAATTAAATCCGTTTTAAGATGCCGAAAATATTATTTTGGGTATTTAAAAAAATAATTATTATAAGGATACTGTTTTATGTAACACCCACATCATAAATCTCGATACCGTAAAATACCAATAAAGTCTAGGTCAGCTGGAGGCTTAGGCGGTCGGCTCGCGCGTCGTGATCGTCGAGTTAGTCTGGCCGCGTAGGCTACTATTCGTCGATGTGGTAAGGCTATAAATTCGTTTCTCCTGGGGAATGTAACACGTCGATTTAGAATATCTCTCGCTTGACTGAACAAAGATGCAATGGGTTTTTCTAGATTGATACATTAGGAAATATTATCACATTTCATTGTTTACTAATAAATATTTTAAAAATATAAAAATGAAAACGAAACAGTAATAATTAAATCCGTTTTAAGATTGCCGAAAATATTATTTGTGGGTATTTAAAAAATAATTATTATACATGGATACTGTTTATGTAAAACCACACATTCATAGAATCTAGATAAACTGGTTAACACTACCAAATATAAAGTAATAGTGTCAGCTGGAGGCTTAAGCGGCCGGCTCGCGCGTCGAGTCGTCGAGTTAGCTGGCCGCGTAGGCACTATTCGGCGATGTGTAAGGCTAGAAATCGTTTCTCCTGGGGATTAACTCGATTTAAATATCTCTCGCTTGACTGAACAAAGTAGCAATGGGTTTTTCTAGATTGATACATTAGAAATATTATCACATTCATTGTTTACTAATAAATATTTTAAAAAATATAAAAATGAAAACTAACAGTAATAATTAAATCCGTTTTAAATTGCCAAAAAATTATATTGTTTAATTAAAAAAATAAGTATTATACATATATACTGTTTATGTAAAACCACACATTCATAGAATCTAGATAAACTCGTAAAATACCAAATAAAAATCGAGTACGTTTAAAAAGTGAAATAGTGTCAGCTGGAGGCCTAGGCGGCCGGTTTGCGAGTCGGTCGTCGAGTTAGCTGGCCGCGTAGGCACTATTCGGCGATGTGTAAGGCTAGAAATCGTTTCTTCTGGGGATTAACTCGATTTAAATATCTCTCGCTTGACTGAACAAAGTAGCAATGGGTTTTTCTAGATTGATACATTAGAAATATTATCACATTCATTGTTTACTAATAAATATTTTAAAAAATATAAAAATGAAAACTAACAGTAATAATTAAATCCGTTTTAAAATTGCCAAAAATATTATATTGTTTAATTAAAAAAATAAGTATTATACATATATACTGTTTATGTAAAACCACACATTCATAGAATCTAGATAAACTCGTAAAATACCAAATAAAAATCGAGTACGTGTAAAAAGTGAAATAGTGTCAGCTGGAGGCCTAGGCGGCCGGTTCGCGCGTCGAGTCGTCGAGTTAGCTGGCCGCGTAGGCACTATTCGGCGATGTGTAAGGCTAGAAATCGTTTCTTCTGGGGATTAACTCGATTTAAATATCTCTCGCTTGACTGAACAAAGTAGCAATGGGTTTTTCTAGATTGATACATTAGAAATATTATCACATTCATTGTTTACTAATAAATATTTTAAAAAATATAAAAATGAAAACTAACAATAATAATTAAGTCCGTTTTAAAATGCCAAAAATATTATATTGTTTATTTAAAAAAATAAGTATTATACATATATACTGTTTATGTAAAACCACACATTCATAGAATCTAGATAAACTCGTAAAATACCAAATAAAAATCGAGTACGTTTAAAAAGTGAAATAGTGTCAGCTGGAGGCCTAGGCGGCCGGTTTGCGTAGTCGGTCGTCGAGTTAGCTGGCCGCGTAGGCACTATTCGGCGATGTGTAAGGCTAGAAATCGTTTCTTCTGGGGATTAACTCGATTTAAATATCTCTCGCTTGACTGAACAAAGTAGCAATGGGTTTTTCTAGATTGATACATTAGAAATATTATCACATTCATTGTTTACTAATAAATATTTTAAAAATATAAAAATGAAAACTAAAATAATAATTAAGTCCGTTTTAAAATGCCAAAAATATTATATTGTTTATTTAAAAAAATAATTATTATACATGATACTGTTTATGTAAAACCACACATTCATAGAATCTAGATAAACTCGGTAAAATACAAATCGGTACGTGTAAAAGTATAGTGTCAGCTGGAGGCTAAGCGGCCGGCTTCGCGCGTCGAGTCGTCGAGTTAGCTGGCCGCGTAGGCACTATTCGGCGATGTGTAAGGCTAGAAATCGTTTCTCTGGGGATTAACTCGATTTAAATATCTCTCGCTTGACTGAACAAAGTAGCAATGGGTTTTTCTAGATTGATACATTAGAAATATTATCACATTCATTGTTTACTAATAAATATTTTAAAAAATATAAAAATGAAAACTAACAGTAATAATTAAATCCGTTTTAAATGCCAAAAATATTATATTGTTTAATTAAAAAAATAAGTATTATACATATATACTGTTTATGTAAAACCACACATTCATAGAATCTAGATAAACTCGTAAAATACCAAATAAAAATCGAGTAAGTGTAAAAAGTGAAATAGTGTCAGCTGGAGGCCTAAGCGGCCGGCTCGCGCGTCGAGTCGTCGAGTTAGCTGGCCGCGTAGGCACTATTCGGCGATGTGTAAGGCTAGAAATCGTTTCTTCTGGGGATTAACTCGATTTAAATATCTCTCGCTTGACTGAACAAAGTAGCAATGGGTTTTTCTAGATTGATACATTAGAAATATTATCACATTCATTGTTTACTAATAAATATTTTAAAAAATATAAAAATGAAAACTAACAATAATAATTAAGTCCGTTTTAAAATGCCAAAAATATTATATTGTTTATTTAAAAAAATAAGTATTATACATATATACTGTTTATGTAAAACCACACATTCATAGAATCTAGATAAACTCGTAAAATACCAAATAAAAATCGAGTACGTTTAAAAAGTGAAATAGTGTCAGCTGGAGGCCTAGGCGGCCGGTTTGCGAGTCGGTCGTCGAGTTAGCTGGCCGCGTAGGCACTATTCGGCGATGTGTAAGGCTAGAAATCGTTTCTTCTGGGGATTAACTCGATTTAAATATCTCTCGCTTGACTGAACAAAGTAGCAATGGGTTTTTCTAGATTGATACATTAGAAATATTATCACATTCATTGTTTACTAATAAATATTTTAAAAAATATAAAAATGAAAACTAACAATAATAATTAAGTCCGTTTTAAAATGCCAAAAATATTATATTGTTTATTTAAAAAAATAAGTATTATACATATATACTGTTTATGTAAAACCACACATTCATAGAATCTAGATAAACTCGTAAAATACCAAATAAAAATCGAGTACGTTTAAAAAGTGAAATAGTGTCAGCTGGAGGCCTAGGCGGCCGGTTTGCGTGTCGGTCGTCGAGTTAGCTGGCCGCGTAGGCACTATTCGGCGATGTGTAAGGCTAGAAATCGTTTCTTCTGGGGATTAACTCGATTTAAATATCTCTCGCTTGACTGAACAAAGTAGCAATGGGTTTTTCTAGATTGATACATTAGAAATATTATCACATTCATTGTTTACTAATAAATATTTTAAAAAATATAAAAATGAAAACTAACAATAATAATTAAGTCCGTTTTAAAATGCCAAAAATATTATATTGTTTATTTAAAAAAATAAGTATTATACATATATACTGTTTATGTAAAACCACACATTCATAGAATCTAGATAAACTCGTAAAATACCAAATAAAAATCGAGTACGTGTAAAAAGTGAAATAGTGTCAGCTGGAGGCCTAGGCGGCCGGTTTGCGTGTCGGTCGTCGAGTTAGCTGGCCGCGTAGGCACTATTCGGCGATGTGTAAGGCTAGAAATCGTTTCTCCCGGGGATTAACTCGATTTGAATATCTCTCGCTTGACTGAACAAAGTAGCGATGGGTTTTTCTATATTGATACATTAGAAATATTATTACATTCATTGTTTACTAATAAATATTTTAAAAAATACAAAAATGAAAACTAAGATAAATAATCAAATATGTTTTAAAATGCCAAGTATATTAATATTGTTTATTTAATAAAAATAATTATAATACATGGATACTGTTTATATAAACCACACATTCATAAAATCTAGATAAACTCGTAAAATGATAAACAAAATCAAGCACGTTTAGAGAAGCAAAAAATTGTAAGCTGGAGGCCTAGGCGGCCGGATTGCGTGTCGGTCGTCGAGTTAGCTGGCCGCGTAGGCACTATTCGGCGATGTGTAAGGCTAGAAATCGTTTCACCCGGGGATTAACTCGATTTAAATATCTCTCGCTTGACTGAACAAAGTAGCGATGGGATTTTCTATATTGATACATTAGAAATATTATTACATTCATTGTTTACTAATAAATATGTTAAAAAATATAAAAATGAAAATTAAATAATAATTAAATCCGTTTTAAAATGCCGAAAATATTATATTGTGTATGTAATAAAAATAATTATTATACATGGATACTGTTTATGTAAAACCACACATTCATAGAATCTAGATAAACTCGTAAAATACCAAATAAAAATCGAGTACGTGTAAAAAGTGAAATAGTGTCAGCCGGAGGCCTAGGCGGCCGGTTTGCGTGTCGGTCGTCGAGTTAGCTGGCCGCATAGGCACTATTCGGCGATGTGTAAGGCTAGAAATCGTTTCTTCTGGGGATTAACTCGATTTAAATATCTCTCGCTTGACTGAACAAAGTAGCAATGGGTTTTTCTAGATTGATACATTAGAAATATTATCACATTCATTGTTTACTAATAAATATTTTAAAAAATATAAAACGAAAATAAAATAATAATTAAATCCGTCTTTAAATGCCGAAAATATTATATTGTGTATTTAATAAAAATAATTATTATACATGGATATTACTTATGTAAAACCACACATTTATAGAATGTAGATAAAATCGTAAAATAACAAATAAAAATCAAGTACGTTTAAAGAACGAAATAGTGTCAGCTGGGGGCCTAGGCGGACGGCTCGCGCGTCTTGTCGTCGAGTTAGCCGGCCGCGTAGGCTATATTCGTCGGTGTGTAAGATTAGAAATCGTTTTTCCCGGGGAATAAACTCGATTTAAATATTTCTCGTTTGACTGAACAAAGTAGCAATGGGTTTTTCTAGATTGATACTTTGAAATATTATTACATTCATTGTTTACTAATAAATATTTTAGAAAATATAAAAATGAAAACTAAAAATAATAATTAAATCCGTTTTAAGATGCCGAAAATATTATTTAGGTATTTAAAAAAATAATTATTATACATGGATACTGTTTATGTAAAACCACACATTCATAGAATCTAGATAAACTCGTAAAATACCAAATAAAAGTCAAGTACGTTTAAAAAGCGAAATAGTGTCAGCTGGAGGCTTTAGCGGCTGGCTCGCGCGTCGAGTCGTCGAGTTAGCCGGCCGCGTAGGTTATATTCGTCGGTGAGTAAAGTTAGAAATCGTTTCTCCCGGGGATTAACTCGATTTAAATATCTCTCGCTTGACAAAACCAAGTAGCGGTGGGTTTTTCTATATTGATACATTAGAAATATTATTACATTCATTATTTACTAATAAATATTTTAAAAAATATAAAAATGAAAACTAACAATAATAATTAAATCCGTATTAAAATGCCAAAAATATTATATTGTTTATTTAAAAAAATAAGTATTATACATATATACTGTTTATGTAAAACCACACATTCATAGAATCTAGATAAACTCGTAAAATACCAAATAAAAATCGAGTACGTTTAAAAAGTGAAATAGTGTCAGCTGGAGGCCTAGGCGGCCGGTTTGCGAGTCGGTCGTCGAGTTAGCTGGCCGCGTAGGCACTATTCGGCGATGTGTAAGGCTAGAAATCGTTTCTCCTGGGGATTAACTCGATTTAAATATCTCTCGCTTGACTGAACAAAGTAGCGACGGGTTTTTCTAGATTGATACATTAGAAATATTATCACATTCATTGTTTACTAATAAATATTTTAAAAAATATAAAACTGAAAACTAAGAGTAATAATTAAATCCGTTTTAAAATGCCAAAAATATTATATTGTTTATTTAAAAAAATAAGTATTATACATATATACTCTTTATGTAAAACCACACATTCATAGAATCTAGATAAACTCGTAAAATACCAAATAAAAATCGAGTACGTGTAAAAAGTGAAATAGTGACAGCTGGAGGCCTAAGCGGCCGGTTTGCGTGTCGGTCGTCGAGTTAGCTGGCCGCGTAGGCACCATTCGGCGATGTGTAAGGCTAGAAATCGTTTCTTCTGGGGATTAACTCGATTTAAATATCTCTCGCTTGACTGAACAAAGTAGCAATGGGTTTTTCTAGATTGATACATTAGAAATATTATCACATTCATTGTTTACTAATAAATATTTTAAAAAATATAAAAATGAAAACTAACAGTAATAATTAAATCCGTTTTAAATTACCAAAAAATTATATTGTTTAATTAAAAAAATAAGTATTATACATATATACTGTTTATGTAAAACCACACATTCATAGAATCTAGATAAACTCGTAAAATACCAAATAAAAATCGAGTACGTTTAAAAAGTGAAATAGTGTCAGCTGGAGGCCTAGGCGGCCGGTTTGCGAGTCGGTCGTCGAGTTAGCTGGCCGCGTAGGCTATATTCGTCGGTGTGTAAGGTTAGAAATCGTTTTTCCCGGGGAATAAACTCGATTTAAATATCTCTCGCTTGACTGAACAAAGTAGCAATGGGTTTTTCTAGATTGATACATTAGAAATATTATTACATTCATTGTTTACTAATAAATATTTTTAAAAATATAAAAATGAAAATTAAAATAATAATTAAATCAGTTTTAAAATGCCATAAATATTATATTGTGTATTTAATAAAAATAAGTATTATACATGGATACTATTTATGTAAAACCACACATTCATAGAATCTAGATAAACTCGTAAAATTCCAAATAAAAATCAAGTACGTTTAAAGAACGAAATAGTGTCAGCTGGGGGCGTAGGCGGTCGGCTCGCGCGTCGAGTCGTCTAGTTAGCCGGCCGCGTAGGCTATATTCGTCGGTGTGTAAAGTCAGAAATCGTTTCTTCTGGGGATTAACTCGATTTAAATATCTCTCGCTTGACTGAACAAAGTAGCAATGGGTTTTTCTAGATTAATACATTAGAAATATTATCACATTCATTGTTTACTAATAAATATTTTAAAAAATATAAAAATGAAAATTAAATAATAATTAAATCCGTTTTAAAATGCCGAAAATATTATATTGTGTATGTAATAAAAATAATTATTATACATGGATACTATTTATGTAAAACCACACATTCATAGAATCTAGATAAACTCGTAAAATAACAAATAAAAATCAAGTACGTTTAAAGAACGAAATAGTGTCAGCTGGGGGCCTAGGCGGTCGGCTCGCGCGTCTTGTCGTCGAGTTAGCCGGCCGCGTAGGCACTATTCGGCGATGTGTAAGGCTAGAAATCGTTTCTCCTGGGGATTAACTCGATTTAAATATCTCTCGCTTGACTGAACAAAGTAGCAATGGGTTCTTCTAGATTGATACTTTGAAATATTATTACATTCATTATTTACTAATAAATATTTTAAAAAATATAAAAATGAAAACTAACAATAAAAATTAAATACGTTCTAATGCCAAAAATATTATATTGTTTATTTAAAAAAATAAGTATTATACATATATACTGTTTATGCAAAACCACACATTCATAGAATCTGGATAGACTCGTAAAATACCAAATAAAAATCGAGTACGTTTAAAAAGTGAAATAGTGTCAGCTGGAGGCCTAGGCGGCCGGTTTGCGAGTCGGTCGTCGAGTTAGCTGGCCGCGTAGGCACTATTCGGCGATGTGTAAGGCTAGAAATCGTTTCTCCTGGGGATTAACTCGATTTAAATATCTCTCGCTTGACTGAACAAAGTAGCAATGGGTTTTTCTAGATTGATACATTAGAAATATTATTTCATTCATTGTTTACTAATAAATATTTTAAAAAATATAAAAATGAAAATTAAAATAATAATTAAATCCGTTTTAAAATGCCGAAAATATTATATTGTGTATTTAATAAAAATAATTATTATACATCGATACTATTTATGTAAAACCACACATTCATAGAATCTAGATAAACTCGTAAAATTCCAAATAAAAATCAAGTACGTTTAAAGAACGAAATAGTATCAGCTGGGGGCCTAGGCGGTCGGCTCGCGCGTCTTGTCGTCGAGTTAGTCGGCCGCGTAGGCTATATTCGTCGGTGTGTAAGGTTAGAAATCGTTTTTCCCGGGGATTAACTCGATTTAAATATCTCTCGCTTGACTGAACAAAGTAGCGATGGATTTTTCTAGATTGATACTTTGAAATATTATTACATTCATTGTTTACTAATAAATATTTTAAAAAATATAAAATGAAACTAAAATAATAATTAAATCCGTTTTAAAATGCCAAAATATTATATTGTTTATTTAATAAAAATAAGTATTATACATGGATACTGTTTATGTAAAACCACACATTCATAGAATCTAGATAAACTCGTAAAATTCCAAATAAAAATCAAGTACGTTTAAAGAACGAAATAGTGCCAGCTGGGGGCCTAGGCGGTCGGCTCGCGCGTCTTGTCGTCGAGTTAGTCGGCCGCGTAGGCTATATTCGTCGGTGTGTAAGGTTAGAAATCGTTTTTCCCGGGGATTAACTCGATTTAAATATCTCTCGCTTGACTGAACAAAGTAGCGATGGATTTTTCTAGATTGATACTTTAGAAATATTATTACATTCATTGTTTACTAATAAATATTTAAAAATATAAAAATGAAACTAAAATAATAATTAAATCCGTTTTAAAATGCCAAAATATTATATTGTTTATTTAATAAAAATAAGTATATACATGGATACTGTTTATGTAAAACCACACATTCATAGAATCTAGATAAACTCGTAAAATTCCAAATAAAAATCAAGTACGTTTAAAGAACGAAATAGTGCCAGCTGGGGGCCTAGGCGGTCGGCTCGCGCTTCTTGTCGTCGAGTTAGTCGGCCGCGTAGGCTATATTCGTCGGTGTGTAAGGCTAGAAATCGTTTTTCCCGGGGATTAAATCGATTTAAATGTCTCTCGCTTGACTGAACAAAGTAGCGAAGGGTTTTTCTATATTGATACATTAGAAATATTATTACATTCATTGTTTACTAATAAATATTATAAAAAATATAAAAATGAAAACTAAGAGTAATAATCAAATATGTTTTAAAATGCCAAGTATATTAATATTGTTTATTTAATAAAAATAAATATAATACATGGATACTGTTTATGTAAAACCACGCATTCATAAAATCTAGATAAACTCGTAAAATGACAAACAAAATCAAGCACGTTTAGAGAAACAAAAAATTGTAAGCTGGAGGCCTAGGCGGCCGGTTTGCGTGTCGGTCGTCGAGTTAGCTGGCCGCGTAGGCACTATTCGGCGATGTGTAAGGCTAGAAATCGTTTCACCCGGGGATTAACTCGATTTAAATGTCTCTCGCTTGACTGAACAAAGTAGCGAAGGGTTTTTCTATATTGATACATTAGAAATATTATCACATTCATTGTTTACTAATAAATATTTTAAAAAATATAAAAATGAAAACTAACAATAATAATTAAATCCGTTTTAAAATGCCAAAAATATTATATTGTTTATTTAAAAAAATAAGTATTATACATATATACTGTTTATGTAAAACCACACATTCATAGAATCTAGATAAACTCGTAAAATACCAAATAAAAATCGAGTACGTGTAAAAAGTGAAATAGTGTCAGCCGGAGGCCTAGGCGGCCGGTTTGCGTGTCGGTCGTCGAGTTAGCTGGCCGCATAGGCACTATTCGGCGATGTGTAAGGCTAGAAATCGTTTCTTCTGGGGATTAACTCGATTTAAATATCTCTCGCTTGACTGAACAAAGTAGCAATGGGTTTTTCTAGATTGATACATTAGAAATATTATCACATTCATTGTTTACTAATAAATATTTTAAAAAATATAAAACGAAAATTAAAATAATAATTAAATCCGTTTTTAAATGCCGAAAATATTATATTGTGTATTTAATAAAAATAATTATTATACATGGATATTACTTATGTAAAACCACACATTCATAGAATGTAGATAAAATCGTAAAATAACAAATAAAAATCAAGTACGTTTAAAGAACGAAATAGTGTCAGCTGGGGGCCTAGGCGGACGGCTCGCGCGTCTTGTCGTCGAGTTAGCCGGCCGCCTAGGCTATATTCGTCGGTGTGTAAGGTTAGAAATCGTTTTTCCCGGGGAATAAACTCGATTTAAATATTTCTCGTTTGACTGAACAAAGTAGCAATGGGTTTTTCTAGATTGATACTTTGAAATATTATTACATTCATTGTTTACTAATAAATATTTTAGAAAATATAAAAATGAAAACTAAAAATAATAATTAAATCCGTTTTAAGATGCCGAAAATATTATTTAGGTATTTAAAAAAATAATTATTATACATGGATACTGTTTATGTAAAACCACACATTCATAGAATCTATATAAACTCGTAAAATACCAAATAAAAGTCAAGTACGTTTAAAAAGTGAAATAGTGTCAGCTGGAGGCCTAGGCGGCCGGTTTGCGAGTCGGTCGTCGAGTTAGCTGGCCGCGTAGGCACTATTCGGCGATGTGTAAGGCTAGAAATCGTTTCTCCTGGGGATTAACTCGATTTAAATATCTCTCGCTTGACTGAACAAAGTAGCGACGGGTTTTTCTAGATTGATACATTAGAAATATTATCACATTCATTGTTTACTAATAAATATTTTAAAAAATATAAAAATGAAAACTAACAGTAATAATTAAATCCGTTTTAAAATGCCAAAAATATTATATTGTTTATTTAAAAAAATAAGTATTATACATATATACTCTTTATGTAAAACCACACATTCATAGAATCTAGATAAACTCGTAAAATACCAAATAAAAATCGAGTACGTGTAAAAAGTGAAATAGTGACAGCTGGAGGCCTAAGCGGCCGGTTTGCGTGTCGGTCGTCGAGTTAGCTGGCCGCGGAGGCACTATTCGGCGATGTATAAGGCTAGAAATCGTTTCTTCTGGGGATTAACTCGATTTAAATATCTCTCGCTTGACTGGACAAAGTAGCAATGGGTTTTTCTAGATTGATACATTAGAAATATTATCACATTCATTGTTTACTAATAAATATTTTAAAAAATATAAAAATGAAAATTAAATAATAATTAAATCCGTTTTAAAATGCCGAAAATATTATATTGTGTATTTAATAAAAATAATTATTATACATGGATACTATTTATGTAAAACCACACATTCATAGAATCTAGATAAACTCGTAAAATAACAAATAAAAATCAAGTACGTTTAAAGAACGAAATAGTGTCAGCTGGGGGCCTAGGCGGTCGGCTCGCGCGTCTTGTCGTCGAGTTAGCCGGCCGCGTAGGCTATATTCGTCGGTGTGTAAGGTTAGAAATCGTTTTTCCCGGGGAATAAACTCGATTTAAATATCTCTCGCTTGACTGAACAAAGTAGCAATGGGTTCTTCTAGATTGATACTTTGAAATATTATTACATTCATTATTTACTAATAAATATTTTCAAAAAATATAAAAATGAAAACTAACAATAAAAATTAAATACGTTCTAATGCCAAAAATATTATATTGTTTATTTAAAAAAATAAGTATTATACATATATACTGTTTATGCAAAACCACACATTCATAGAATCTAGATAGACTCGTAAAATACCAAATAAAAATCGAGTACGTTTAAAAAGTGAAATAGTGTCAGCTGGAGGCCTAGGCGGCCGGTTTGCGAGTCGGTCGTCGAGTTAGCTTGCCGCGTAGGCACTATTCGGCGATGTGTAAGGCTACAAATCGTTTCTCCTGGGGATTAACTCGATTTAAATATCTCTCGCTTGACTGAACAAAGTAGCAATGGGTTTTTCTAGATTGATACATTAGAAATATTATTACATTCATTGTTTACTAATAAATATTTTAAAAAATATAAAAATGAAAATTAAAATAATAATTAAATCCGTTTTAAAATGCCGAAAATATTATATTGTGTATTTAATAAAAATAATTATTATACATGGATACTGTTTATGTAAAACCACACATTCATAGAATCTAGATAAACTCGTAAAATACCAAATAAAAAGTCAAGTACGTTTAAAAGTGAAATAGTGTCAGCTGGAGGCCTAGGCGGCCGGTTTGCGAGTCTGGTCGTCGAGTTAGCTGGCCGCGTAGGCACTATTCGGCGATGTGTAAGGCTAGAAATCGTTTTCTCCTGGGGATTAACTCGATTTAAATATCTCTCGCTTGACTGAACAAAGTAGCGACGGGTTTTTCTAGATTGATACATTAGAAATATTATCACATTCATTGTTTACTAATAAATATTTTACAAATATAAAAATGAAAACTAACAGTAATAATTAAATCCGTTTTAAAATGCCAAAAATATTATATTGTTTATTTAAAAAAATAAGTATTATACATATATACTCTTTATGTAAAACCACACATTCATAGAATCTAGATAAACTCGTAAAATACCAAATAAAAATCGAGTACGTGTAAAAAGTGAAATAGTTTCAGCTGGGGGCCTAGGCGGTCGGCTCGCGCTGCTTGTCGTCGAGTTAGCCGGCCGCGTAGGCTATATTCGTCGGTGTGTAAGGTTAGAAATCGTTTTTTCCCGGGGATTAACTCGATTTAAATATCTCTCGCTTGACTGAACAAAGTAGCGATGGGTTTTTCTAGATTGATACTTTGAAATATTATTACATTCATTGTTTACTAATAAATATTTTAAAAAATATAAAAATGAAAACTAAAATAATAATTAAATCCGTTTTAAAATGCCGAAAATATTATATTGGGTATTTAAAAAAATAATTATTGTACATGGATACTGTTTATGTAAAACCACACATTCATAGAATCTAGATAAACTCGTAAAATACCAAATAAAAATCAAGTACGTTTAAAGAACGAAATAGTGTCAGCTGGGGGCCTAGGCGGTCGGCTCGCGCTTCTTGTCGTCGAGTTAGCCGGCCGCGTAGGCTATATTCGTCGGTGTGTAAGGCTAGAAATCGTTTTTCCCGGGGAATAAACTCGATTTAAATATCTCTCGCTTGACTGAACAAAGTAGCAATGGGTTCTTCTAGATTGATACTTTGAAATATTATTACATTCATTATTTACTAATAAATATTTTCAAAAAATATAAAAATGAAAACTAACAATAAAAATTAAATACGTTCTAATACCAAAATATTATATTGTTTATTTAAAAAATAAGTATTATACATATATACTGTTTATGCAAAACCACACATTCATAGAATCTAGATAGACTCGTAAAATACCAAATAAAAATCGAGTACGTTTAAAAAGTGAAATAGTGTCAGCTGGAGGCCTAGGCGGCCGGTTTGCGAGTCGGTCGTCGAGTTAGCTTGCCGCGTAGGCACTATTCGGCGATGTGTAAGGCTACAAATCGTTTCTCCTGGGGATTAACTCGATTTAAATATCTCTCGCTTGACTGAACAAAGTAGCAATGGGTTTTTCTAGATTGATACATTAGAAATATTATTACATTCATTGTTTACTAATAAATATTTTAAAAAATATAAAAATGAAAATTAAAATAATAATTAAATCCGTTTTAAAATGCCGAAAATATTATATTGTGTATTTAATAAAAATAATTATTATACATGGATACTATTTATGTAAAACCACACATTCATAGAATCTAGATAAACTCGTAAAATTCCAAATAAAAATCAAGTACGTTTAAAGAACGAAATAGTGTCAGGTGGGGGCCTAGGCGGTCGGCTCGGGCGTCTTGTCGTCGAGTTAGTCGGCCGCGTAGGCTATATTCGTCGGTGTGTAAGGTTAGAAATCGTTTTTCCCGGGGATTAACTCGATTTAAATATCTCTCGCTTGACTGAACAAAGTAGCGATGGGTTTTTCTAGATTGATAACTTGAAATATTATTACATTCATTGTTTACTAATAAATATTTTACAAATATAAAAATGAAAACTAAAAATAATAATTAAATCCGTTTTAAAATGCCAAAAATATTATATTGTTTATTTAATAAAAATAAGTATTATACATGGATACTGTTTATGTAAAACCACACATTCATAGAATCTAGATAAACTCGTAAAATACCAAATAAAAATCAAGTACGTTTAAAGAACGAAATAGTTTCAGCTGGGGGCCTAGGCGGTCGGCTCGCGCTGCTTGTCGTCGAGTTAGCCGGCCGCGTAGGCTATATTCGTCGGTGTGTAAGGTTAGAAATCGTTTTTCCCGGGGATTAACTCGATTTAAATATCTCTCGCTTGACTGAACAAAGTAGCGATGGGTTTTTCTAGATTGATACTTTGAAATATTATTACATTCATTGTTTACTAATAAATATTTTAAAAAATATAAAAATGAAAACTAAAAATAATAATTAAATCCGTTTTAAAATGCCGAAAATATTATATTGGGTATTTAAAAAAATAATTATTGTACATGGATACTGTTTATGTAAAACCACACATTCATAGAATCTAGATAAACTCGTAAAATACCAAATAAAAATCAAGTTCGTTTAAAGAACGAAATAGTGTCAGCTGGGGGCCTAGGCGGTCGGCTCGCGCTTCTTGTCGTCGAGTTAGCCGGCCGCGTAGGCTATATTCGTCGGTGTGTAAGGCTAGAAATCGTTTCTCCCGGGGATTAAATCGATTTAAATGTCTCTCGCTTGACTGAACAAAGTAGCGAAGGGTTTTTCTATATTGATACATTAGAAATATTATTACATGCATTGTTTACTAATAAATATTTTAAAAAATATAAAAATGAAAACTAAGAGTAATAATCAAATATGTTTTAAAATGCCAAGTATATTAATATTGTTTATTTAATAAAAATAATTATAATACATGGATACTGTTTATGTAAAACCACGCATTCATAAAATCTAGATAAACTCGTAAAATGACAAACAAAATCAAGCACGTTTAGAGAAACAAAAAATTGTAAGCTGGAGGCCTAGGCGGCCGATTTGCGTGTCGGTCGTCGAGTTAGCTGGCCGCGTAGGCACTATTCGGCGATGTGTAAGGCTACAAATCGTTTCTCCCGGAGATTAACTCGATTTAAATATCTCTCGCTTGACTGAACAAAGTAGCGATGGGTTTTTCTAGATTGATACTTTGAAATATTATTACATTCATCGTTTACTAATAAATATTTTAAAAAATATAAAAATGAAAACTAAAAATAATAATTAAATCCGTTTTAAAATGCCGAAAATATTATATTGGGTATTTAAAAAAATAATTATTATACATGGATACTGTTTATGTAAAACCACACATTCATAGAATCTAGATAAACTCGTAAAATACCAAATAAAAATCGAGTACGTGTAAAAAGTGAAATAGTGTCAGCTGGGGGCCTAGGCGGTCGGCTCGCGCTTCTTGTCGTCGAGTTAGCCGGCCGCGTAGGCTATATTCGTCGGTGTGTAAGGTTAGAAATCGTTTTTCCCGGGGATTAACTCGATTTAAATATCTCTCGCTTGACTGAACAAAGTAGCGATGGGTTTTTCTATATTGATACATTAGAAATATTATTTATATTCATTGTTTTCTAATAATATTTTAAAAAATTTAAAAATGAAAACTAAGATTAATAATCAAATATGTTTTAAAATGCCAAGTATATTAATATTGTTTATTTAATAAAAGTAATTATAATACATGGATACTGTTTATGTAAAACCACACATTCATAAATTCTAGATAAACTCGTAAAATGACAAACAAAATCAAGCACGTTTAGAGAAACAAAAAATTGTAAGCTGGAGGCCTAGGCGGCCGGTTTGCGTGTCGGTCGTCGAGTTAGCTGGCCGCGTAGGCACTATTCGGCGATGTGTAAGGCTAGAAATCGTTTCTCCCGGGGATTAAATCGATTTAAATGTCTCTCGCTTGACTGAACAAAGTAGCGAAGGGTTTTTCTATATTGATACATTAGAAATATTATTACATTCATTGTTTACTAATAAATATTTTAAAAAATATAAAAATGAAAACTAAGAGTAATAATCAAATATGTTTTAAAATGCCAAGTATATTAATATTGTTTATTTAATAAAAATAATTATAATACATGGATACTGTTATGTAAAACCACACATTCATAAATCTAGATAAACTCGTAAAATGACAAACAAAATCAAGCACGTTTAGAGAAGCAAAAAATTGTAAGCTGGAGGCCTAGGCGGCGGTTTGCGTGTCGGTCGTCGAGTTAGCTGGCCGCGTAGGCACTATTCGGCGATGTGTAAGGCTAGAAATCGTTTCTCCCGGGGATTAACTCGATTTAATATCTCTCGCTTGACTGAACAAAGTAGCGACGGGTTTTTCTATATTGATACATTAGAAATATTATTACATTCATTGTTTACTAATAAATATTTTAAAAAATATAAAAATGAAAACTAGCATTAATAATCAAATAGGTTTTAAAATGCCAAGTTATAATTAATATTAACCACACGTTGATGAAATCTAGATAAACTTGTAAAATGACAAACAAAATCAAGCACGTTTAGAGAAGCAAAAAATTGTAAGCTGGAGGCCTAGGCGGCCGGTTTGCGTGTCGGTCGTCGAGTTAGCTGGCCGCGTAGGCACTATTCGGCGATGTGTAAGGCTAGAAATCGTTTCTCCCGGGGATTAACTCGATTTAAATATCTCTCGCTTGACTGAACAAAGTAGCGACGGGTTTTTCTATATTGATACATTAGAAATATTATTACATTCATTGTTTACTAATAAATATTTTAAAAAATATAAAAATGAAAACTAAGATTAATAATCAAATATGTTTTAAAATGCCAAGTATATTAATATTGTTTATTTAATATAAATAATTATAATACATGGATACTGTTTATGTAAAACCACACGTTGATGAAATCTAGATAAACTTGTAAAACTTGTACAAACAAAAATCAAACACGTTTAAAAAAGCGAAACAGTGTCAGCTGGAGGCCTAGGCGGCCGGTTCGCGCGTCGAGTCGTCGAGTTAGCCGGCCGCGTAGGCTATATTCGTCGTTATGTGAGGTTGAGTATCACATAATTTAACAAATTTCACGTGTTATTTAAATTATTTAATAATAATAGTTTTTATTTATTTCTAATAGTTATTTAGTAGATTGCTATGCATTAATGAAAGCTATAAAAATTAGAAAAAATTATTAAGATATCAGGGTCTTTTATCAAGACGTGAGTGTCGATAGAACGAGCCGCGTCAGTCTCTCGTTCGACTAGAGTCCGTGCGCGTATGCGCAGTTGTGCTTCCCTCATCGATACTAGTTAGGTTCACGTTGGTCGTGACCATTTCAGTTGAATAACAAAACGGCTTGTAAACATTGTTGTTTTTTTGTGAGCATTGTGGTATATAGTAATAATTTCGAAATACTGGATGTTATTTTCCTGACTACATGAATGTTGCGGAGTTCATGTAATGACTTTTGTATAAAAAAATACCCAGCTATCCAGTGTTTGGTGGCGTCCGACTACAAGTTTATGTTTGATACCATATAGATCGTCGCCTTTGAAAATAATATCTAACGCCAAACAAATATACATAATTTTAATCTCTACCCAAGGAACTGCAAACAAATCATGTGTGATGGATGTCGTGCTATCTTGTAGGTGAGAAATTAATAAGAAGCAGAAAGAAATTAACTGACTGACTGTAATTATGAGAGTTGTGTTTATAGGTTAGGTTACTATTTTTTCTCCTCGATTATTGCATTGATTATCTTCTATTTGTATGAATGATTAGTTCATGTACAAAAAATTTTTTAGGTACTTCCAGGTTAATGTCAAAGAGAAATGATGGAAATTCATTTGGTCTTTCTCAATACAAGTAACCTCCAGTTACTAATAGATTGCTATTTGCAAATTTTCGAATTAACAGTACACCTATGATGTCATTGTATCCTCGAGCTTATGCTGAATATAATTGCCAATTGCAATTTTAACAGCTGTCAATAATAAATATGGAATTTCTATCTAACTGCTTGTTACAGTAGCCATAGGATCTCTACCTGTTGGTTGGTTACTGTCCTTATTTACGTCCTCTAATCATCTACCAATCCTAAGTACTTCAATTAATGCACTCGCTTTTGTCTATATTAGTAATTAAGCAGTTCATATACGAGAAATTTCAGGTACTCCTTGCATACACATAATAAAGGTTACGTTTGATTGCATACATATTACTGTCTGTGGAAATAATACCCGACGCCAAACCATTATGCAGATCTTATTTTCTACCTAAAGAAGTGCAATCAAATTATATGTGAAGGATGTAGGACTATCTTATGAGTAAAAAATTAACCGTTGACCGTAATTATGAGAGTTGCGTTTGTAGATTAGGTTACTGTTCTTACTCTTCAATTAATGTATCGGTTTTCTTTTATATGTGTAAATGATTAGTTCATGAAATAAATTTATATTTATTGTAATAAGTTTGGTTTCAAAATTCCTGCATCGTCTGCGTATCAAAATGCAGAAAAAGATTGCATGAAAAATGTGTAGTAGTAGTTCCTAAAATGATTATTGTAAAATTATTTGGTAATAATTCCTGCATCGTCTGCTTAACAAAATGCAGAAAACGATCGCATAGAATTATGTATAGCAATCGTTGTTTAATTGATTATTGTAATAAGTTCGGTTTCAAAATTCCTGCATCATCTACGTATCAAAATGCAGAAAACGATTGCATAGAAAATGTGTAGTCGTAGTTGTCAAAACGATTGTTGTAACATTTTTTGGTAACAATTCGTGCATTGTCTGCCTAACAAAATGCAGAAAACCATCGCATAGAATTATGTACAGCAATAGTTGTTAAATTGATTATTGTAATAATGTTGGTTTCAAAATTTCTGCATCGTCTGCGTATCAAACTGCAGAAAACGATTGCACGGAAAATGTAGTAATAAATGTCAAATTATGTTTGTAAAAATTAAGTTGTAAAGTTCCTACATCGTCTGCGTATGAAAATGCAGAAAACGATTGCATGGAAAGTGTATAGCAATTATTGTAAAAAAGATTATTGTAGAAATGCTGATTAAAATATTCCTGAATCGTCTGCATATTTTGTGTTAAATAATGCAATGTACAAAGGTTATTTACGTATGAATATGATAGCTGGAATGTACTATTGGCGCCATCTACTGTGAGGTTATAGATTAATATAATTTTTCAACGGATGATGGCGCTACTAGTACATTACAGCTTACTATATTACCGACGCTTCGTCGATAGTTTTTTACTATGGCACCCCCTTAAAATATGTAGTAACAATAATGTCACTAATTTCAATGTGCTTCCTCGCAAGAAAATACTTCCCCGACTGAATTTCTAAAATGAAAAGTCTTGGTTGATCAGTTTTAATTAGGTGATATCCGCACACACTGTGTTCGCCTGTTCTTACTAGTCCTAAACTAATTTTCCCGGTTGAATTTCCAAAGTACGCAGGTGGATTCGCATTTTCGATTACCCTTGTACTTATACCTTCATATAAAGTAATATATTTATCGAAATCACAAACCGATTGAGAGGTAACCTCCCAAAATACGTAATTTTCGTCTGCGTATATGCAATGTCCTGCTGAATATGGGCATCGAGTACCACCTGGTAAAATGAGTTCGTTTTTCGCGATCATTAAATATGCCGTCGGATCGGAGGCAGTTATTTCTAACTTTGCGGTTACCACTGCATTTTTTAATTCGCGACTATGTACGTTGCACCACTGCACTCGGCCTCGTTATTTAAACTACCAGCCAATGTTACTATTCTTCGATTTGTCGCGTTCACGATAATGTCACTAATGATTACTTGGCCTATTTTTATTTGTCCATATTTGATAATTTCGCGGCACGTGGTTCTATAGAGCGGCTCGATATACGTACTGTCGCCCTGTAAAAAGTCTGCATTGTGAGAATATGCCCCACAATAACGAATTTTTTGTTCTACGCGCACTTTACACCGCTGAACAGGAACAGATTTAAATTCGGACAGTTCAAGAAGTTGAATATTTAACGCTTCTATCTTCGGTTCGTTCTACTCGATGTTGCACGCACCTACAGCCGTGAGCGACACCGTCGATATGTTCGGAGTCAGCTTGCCACTGTCATAACCGGTGAATGCTTCAGTTTGCATACTTGTTAAAGCAAGAGTCAACAGATTCTTGAATAGCTTCATTATATATTTTTTTATTCCTGAAAATTACATGTAAAATTGAAATTACAATAAAAAACTAAATCTAAAATACAAGCTTTACGGAGCACACAAAAAAAGGTAAAATTTTTATTCTTTACATTTTAAACATGTTTTCCTTAATTTGTTTGGATGAACAACTTTAGTTTTACCCCTAAATGTAATTTTAATATTCCTGCCGCCGTCCAAAATTTCTAGTATTTTGTGTGGACCAATATATGCTGGCGAGAGCTTAGATTTTTGCGGTTCATTCACGAGCATTACATTATCTCCTACCTTGAAATTATAAGGATTGACTCGACTGTCGTAATATTCTTTCGATTTTTGCTTTGCATTAGAGAGATTAGTACGCGCTAAAGACTGTATTTCTAATAACCTACTTTTAAGTCTTACAAGATAATCGCTATAAGTTTCGGCTACATTGTCGCTAACGGGCGCTCTTGCCGAAAGGACACGCGCTATTTTTCCGTAAAGACACTCATAAGGAATTAGCTGTGTTCCCTCATGCACGCTTGTATTATATGAAAAGGTCGCACATTCACACCATTATTCGTCACATTCTCTAATATTTGTTGAATAGTTTTTAAACCATTCTTTAAGCAAATGATGCATTCGTTCAATCGACCCATTAGATTGTGGTCGGAAGGCTGTGGTCTGGACCGTTTTAATATTACAAAATTTAGCTACATTTTTCGTAAGAGTACTAACCAAATTCGGAGCATGATCTGTTGGGACCACTTTTGGCGCACCATGTCCATAAACAAGTCTTTTCAAGAATGCATTTGCAATATCGATAGATGTTATGCCAGCCAAAGGTGTTACTATGTAAAATTTGGTAAGTAAATCCTGCATCGTAAGTATATACTCGTTGCCAACAAATGTTTTCGCAAGCGGTTCCACTACATCCATTGTTACTTTATCGAAACTAGACCCTGGAGTGTCGGTAATGACCATAGGTTGTCTAACCTTCTTTCGGACTACCTTGTTAGTTTGATATACCAGGCATCGAGCAATAAAATTTCTTATACTCTCTTTCATTTTCGGCCAATAATAATCTTGCCTTATACGGTTATAGGTTTTATTTATACCTTTATGATCATTCATGGAGGATTCGTGTATATCTTTGATGACCATTTCTCTAATTTCTACATCAGGTGTAGCTACTTGATTAGTACAAATTATTATTTTTGTCTCGCTTCCTTCGAATATATCTTTAATTATATCCAGAACTTCTCCCCATAAATAATCGTCTAATGCATCGGTTTCTGAAATGAGAATGGAACGCAAAAGCATAGTAATACAGCCACCAAGAAACGACTGAATTGCTTCAACTAAAACTATAATTGGTAAAATTCCATTTCTATCGAGAACGTCGGCCCCGGCACACAGAGGTTGATTTTGAGTTGTTACAAAGTACGCTAAATTATTTTTTGCCGTAAGGTACGCGTCACGACTGTGTATAATATTATGAGCAATGCGGGGTCGATAATGATCTTGACCGTGAGTCTCGTACTCTACAACTTGTTGGTCCTCACCGATAAAATCACGTGAGTCTACATTTATTTCACTAGTTTGAGGATTTGAAGCAGGATTCATTGGAATGTCAGGAAAGTCAGGGATCGTATCCGTAAGGGATGGATCACGTGTTAGAAAAAATAAGGGATTTGAACCAACTGGCGGCTGATTTTCGTCTCTTTTATCGTCAATTCTAGAAGCTGCAGCCCAGTATTCTAGATTTCCAAATTGAGCGTTTATTGATTTTTGTAAAATATCCTGTATTCGCGCTTGTTCTGAAATAGATAATTTGTATTTATCTCGTCCAATAGTTTCTAAGGTTATGTTTGTCAAAATTGTGTCAAATTCTACCAAATCACGAGATACAGTTGTGTATATGTATTTGTCGTCAACGTATTGTTGTAACCAGTACTAAATCGGTTGTAGAAAGTGGTTCACCTTGAAGATAAAAAATATCAGCTGTTTTTTCGATAAGGTTTTTAAGTCGATCAACCTGTACGTCAGTTAAGTGCTCTTTTGGAATTTCGTCCATTAACTTATCAAGCCTAGTGGTCGAACTAACCGAACGTATTTTGAAATGATTGTTATTACTGCAAGTTGATAGGTCTTTTATTATCGGTTCGATCGGTTCGGGCACGTAAAGTTCAATTAGTAAATTAACGTCTACAATATCGGTATCTATAGCGTCTTCAATTTCAGAATACATTTTTACGTCATAGATCGGACATGTAACTTTATTATTTCCAAACGTATCGTATTCGTGAATAAAATCTATGTCCTCTAATAGGTCGAGACAACAAAGTAATTCAAAATTTCCATCGTTATGAGAGTATGCACATTTTTTTAAATTTTCATCATCTTCATCGAGTTTATCAAACATATCTCGATTTTCTAGACCATCCTTGGTCGTACACGAATCGTTTTTGCTATTCGCGGAACTATTTACAAGGCCATCTACATCGACCTGAGCTTGCGTCATGGACCCTCCCAAAGCAGATGCCACAGTAGACCCTACACAGTCCTTAAGCACTATCGACTCATTTACACCCTCCTCGGCACTATGCAGCGAACTAACACTGGGACTGGATTCCCACTCACGATTAACATAATAATCTCTCATATACGTTGGATTTAAATCGATTAAATCATTTATTCGCGATCAAATTTTTCCTGATCAAATTCACGAGGAACATCCTTCACAGAATTAGTTAACCATTCTACCGTTTTGTTAGGATTTGAGATTTTGTTACATTTTTTGTACTCCCTCATGGGATGCATAACAACGTCGCCAATTTTAATCTCGACTTCTTTTGCGTTCTTATTTTCAACCACTAAAATTACATAGTCCTGTCGGTTTTCAGCTACAGTGTCACCCGCTTTTATTCCCTTTACTGACAGTCTTATTGGGTTTATATATCCTCGACTACCTTGAAGGTTATTAGATATTTTAAACCGTACATCCGTTTTCCTACGCGGCGTCAAAACATGTGTTCGAACTACGTTAATAAAAGGCAAAGTAACGTTATCAAAAGAAAGTAATTTATTCGCAAAATCAACTGAAGCATTTCTTTGATTGCAAAATTTTGATCCTATTAAAACATCGCATTTTAAAGGAAAAGATTCTTTAACTACAACAAATTCTGTTAAAGTGTCATTTATCAGAACTTTTCAATTTCCTAATGATTTTATATCACTTCCCGAAATTCCTCTTAAAAACGGTTTATTATTTTTTAACTACTTTACTGGGCTGCAGCTTCTAGAATTGACGATAAAAGAGACGACAATCAGCCGCCAGTTGGTTCAAATCCCTTACCTTTTCTAACACGTGATCCATCCCTTACGGATACGATCCCTGACTTTCCTGACATTCCAATGAATCCTGCTTCAAATCCTCAAACTAGTGAAATAAATGTAGACTCACGTGATTTTATCGGTGAGGACCAACAAGTTGTAGAGTACGAGACTCACGGTCAAGATCATTATCGACCCCGCATTGCTCATAATATTATACACAGTCGTGACGCGTACCTTACGGCAAAAAATAATTTAGCGTACTTTGTAACAACTCAAAATCAACCTCTGTGTGCCGGGGCCGACGTTCTCGATAGAAATGGAATTTTACCAATTATAGTTTTAGTTGAAGCAATTCAGTCGTTTCTTGATGGCTGTATTACTATGCTTTTGCGTTCCATTCTCATTTCAGAAACCGATGCATTAGACGATTATTTATGGGGAGAAGTTTTGGATATAATTAAAGATATATTCGAAGGAAGCGAGACAAAAATAATAATTTGTACTAATCAAGTAGCTACACCTGATGTAGAAATTAGAGAAATGGTCATCAAAGATATACACGAATCCTCCATGAATGGTCATAAAGATATAAATAAAACCTATAACCGTATAAGGCAAGATTATTATTGGCCGAAAATGAAAGAGAGTATAAGAAATTTTATTGCTCGATGCCTGGTATATCAAACTAACAAGGTAGTCCGAAAGAAGGTTAGACAACCTATGGTCATTACCGACACTCCAGGGTCTAGTTTCGATAAAGTAACAATGGATGTAGTGGAACCGCTTGCGAAAACATTTGTTGGCAACGAGTATATACTTACGATGCAGGATTTACTTACCAAATTTTACATAGTAACACCTTTGGCTGGCATAACATCTATCGATATTGCAAATGCATTCTTGAAAAGACTTGTTTATGGACATGGTGCGCCAAAAGTGGTCCCAACAGATCATGCTCCGAATTTGGTTAGTACTCTTACGAAAAATGTAGCTAAATTTTGTAATATTAAAACGGTCCAGACCACAGCCTTCCGACCACAATCTAATGGGTCGATTGAACGAATGCATCATTCGCTTAAAGAATGGCTTAAAAACTATTCAACAAATATTAGAGAATGGGACGAATAATGGTGTGAATGTGCGGCCTTTTCATATAATACAAGCGTGCATGAGGGAACAAGCTAATTCCTTATGAGTGTCTTTACGGAAAAATAGCGCGTGTCCTTTCGGCAAGAGCGCCCGTTAGCGATAATGTAGCCGAAACTTATAGCGATTATCTTGTAAGACTTAAAAGTAGGTTATTAGAAATACAGTCTTTAGCTACTTCCGCACCAAAGCACTCATTATAGTTCAATTTGAAACTTTCTGAAACAGATCTAAAAGATTTTGCAAACCCATACTCTCCACAAACAAAACATAACGAATCATGACTTTTGGAGAGTATGGTTTTGCAAAATCTTTTAGATCTTTTTCAGAAAGTTTCAATTTGAGCTACAATGAGTGCTTTGGTGCGGAAGTAGCTAATCAAAATGAAAAGTGGGTACCACAAAAAGTTTGTCGTCGATGTAACACGATGGCAAAAAGATAAAAAACAACAAAACTTAAAATTTACAAAACCAATGAAATGGTCCGCTCCAACAAGCCAAAAAGACTGCCACTTCTGTATGGCTAACACTACTGGTTTTAGCATGACTACTAAATTTAGAATTGTGTATGCAGACGTTTCTTCAGTGAAATAGGACAACAATCAGGTTTTACTAAAAATCCCTGCTTCTTGTGTTTGTGGGATAGCAGGACAGGCAGAATCACTATGTTCAAAAAATATGGTTGACTAGAACAGATTTTGAATTAGGATCGAAGAACATTATACGTCCACCATTGATTGACCCATCAAAGTATTTTCTATGTGGAACTTGTCGAAGAAATGTTGAAAAATTTCAAAAATTTAGGTTGCTTGATGAACTATAAAATGCATTTCTTACATTCTGAATTTTTTGTGGGTCTGTGTAATTCACTTAGTAATAAAACACAACGTCTTTCCTGAAATAAATTACTCTGTAAATTTCTTCTCCGTTTGTTTTATACATATCACAATTAAACGAATTCAATATAATTACATCAATTTTCTACCATTTTTGGCATTTCATTTACCGACAGATGTTTTAGAACACACGCCAAGGTAATTAAAATTAGGTGATTAAAATTATTTATTATTTTTAAATATTATTTCGACAAAGTAAATATAAGGTTAATTCAAATTTTGAATTTACTGAACCGCAACCCCAGAGAAATTGCAGTAATTAAGTAATTATCATAATCAATAATAATTTATGTGTGCTCTGTAAATATAAAATTTAGTCAAATTTTGTAAATATAAAAATTGTAAGTGATTATAATTATCAATTTTATTCTTTTCAGAGACGGGCTTAACTGAACAATCTACGGAATCATTAGAACGATTGCAACCAATGATTAATTTTACACAAATTATGAATTGTTCTGGACAACCACATATATGCGGTACAGAAGCTGCGTGTCAAAAAGTTGACTTTACTTCTAGGTGTATCTGTCCACATGACAAATCACCGCCTACTGTTGATCTTAAATGTCCAAATCGTGTTATTGGTAATTAACAATTGATATACGTAATTAATGTTCTATATAAATAATGAATTTTTGGGATTTAAATCTTTCTCATTTATGCATATATATTCACGCTACTTGATGGTGCTATTTATGTAGGTGTAATTTAATGGGAAAATGAAAGATCAATTTAACGTTGGAAAGTCATTAATTTTTAATTACATATTCTCTATTATAAGTAAAATTATTCCCCACTAGTGTCCAATCATCCGATCACAAATATTTGATAAAACATTTTTAAAGAATTCATAAAGTTTTTAAAAATGATGCTGGAATCAACCCGTATGGTCAGGTGTATTGCACGTTATCCCGGGAACTCTATGTATAATGTGTCTATGATGACAAATAAAAATGTTACCGGATTCAACCCTTATGGTTAGGTGTATTGCGTCTCATCCAGAGGAATTCGGCAATAAGTGCCGAAAAGGACTCGCGATGGGGTTTGTGTAACCTACGATAGTGATCCCTATCTTTCTTTTAACACATAAACTTTCTTCTAATAATAGATCCCATCTCACCACTAACCACCAGAGAGAGAAAGATTGCTTTAATTATTAAAAAAATAAAAGCAATGCAAATAATAATCAATAGATATATATATATATATATATATATATATATATATATGGGCTATTTCACGTCAAGTGGTACGATGAAAATTTTAAATCGCTCCAAAATTTGAAAATAGGCTGGAAATATCTTCCAGAAGATAGAAAAAAAATTTTAGGTGTTAAAAATAATTTGCCTGAGAGTTATTCCACCATAAAAAATGGAAATTTTTCAATTTTTTAGGAAAATTTCTATTTTCAAAGCCATTTATCTCAAAATCTATTGATTTTTTTTAATAAATATTACAAAAACTTATGTTTAAAATAATCTTTAAAACTTATCTACCTGGGTTACAATTCTTAATTTTAAATTCTCGAAGAGATAGAATTTCCGAAAATATTGAATATCAAAAAAAGGCGACCACGCCACAATCGATTTTGATCTAACACCGCTCAAAAGATCACATTTTTCGAGAGCTTTCGAATGGCTTGAGTTACATTATTGGCCAAGATCGCTGGTGTAAGTTATGCCTCATAAACCTCATAAAATCACTAATTTTCATGTATTTTAGGGCATAACTTACAACGGCGGTATTGGCCAATAATATAACCTAACCCATTCGAAAGCTCTCGAAAAATGTGATCTTTTGAGCGGTGTTAGAACAAAATCGATTGAGGCGTGGTCGCCTTTTTTTGATATTCAATATTTTCGGAAATTCTATCTCTTCGAGAATTTAAAATTAAGAATTGTAACCCAGGTAGATAAGATTTGAAGATTATTTTAAACAAAACTTGTTTGTAATGTTTATTCAAAAATATCAATAGATTTTGAGATAACTGGCTTTGAAAATAGAAATTTTCCTAAAAAATTGAAAAATTTCCATTTTTTATGGTGGAATAACTCTCAGGCAAATTATTTTTATCACCTAAAATTTTTTTTCTATCTTCTGGAAGATATTTCCAGCCTATTTTCAAATTTTGGAGCGATTTAAAATTTTCATCGTACCACTTGACGTGAAATAGCCCATATATATACTAGGGGAGCTTGGCCCCCCTGCGCGCTTCGCGCGCCAACCCCCTATTTTTAATTTCGAAAAAGGTTTATCGTAATAAATTTATTTTAAATAATGTTTCAAATTATATTACTTTTTCACTACCATGGACACCTTAGAAATTAAACCGATTCACACAACACCTTGGAGGTACTGTTATAATACATTGGGTTTTATACCAAAAATTTAATTTTTTTTTAAATACGATTATAATTTGTAAATAAAAGTTTTTACCAAAATTTAGTATAATGAAATCAGAATAATAGTAATAAAAAAAATAAAGACATTAAGTGTTAACTGTCAATTTTAAACTATATGAATTCGTATAAAGCTTAAATTTATATTTTAATAATTATAAATGTTAATAAAAAATTAACTTACCAAAAATAGTAAAGTGCATATACTTACTAAATTGTAGTATTTAGTAACTACTTATGAAAATTTTGGCATATTTTAAACGGATCTAAATAGAACTTCACCTCCTAAAATTAATTTATTTAATGACGAAGGATCATCGCCAAAAGTTCTATGGCATTAATATTTTGTACTTTTAGAGTAATAAAACTTTCTTCTTAATTAAATTAATTTTTGTATTAGTTTTAAAGAATTATTTATAATATGTTAGCGGTATATAAATAAAAACCTGTTTCTTCCATTTCTCCCGTAATTCGTAATTTGCACCCTCTTTCAAAATTTGCGTTTTAATCCATAATTATATCCAATTTATTTTTCCCTTTAGTTACAGAGCCCATATATTTATCTTGATTATTATAATCAAATTCATTCCTAAGAAAACCTTCTGTTTCTAATAAATACATACTTGTTTATTTAAAATATTGTTCTCTATAAATATACATAATCTACTCACTTATATATCCATTCAATTTTGAAATATTAATTTAAAAAATATTTAAATTAAATGCTCCTAAATTAATAGTTTTTGAAAATCTATTAAAATATAATTAGTATTTTATATTGCCACTGTTAAAATTTGAATTTTCTTTTGCCTATACTGTTTATAATAGAATTATCTTAAAAATGCAATAATTAATATATTTAATTTTTAACTTATTGTATATTTCACATATAGATATTTGGAAAAGTGTATGTTATACTTGATTAATATTTATTTAATCTTCAAACAATTTTGCATCTGTATTTAAAGCATTACATTGCATTTTAGACCCGTTATTATATTATTAAGTATACGTTTAAACATTTTATGAGTTTCATCAAGAATGAGTAAGCTAATACACATTCTTTCAAGTGATGTTCACAAATTTTTTTTTGCGCAAGGAAAAAATACATATATTATGTATTCTTGAAAAAACAATTTTAAAATATATATATATTATATAAATATTCCGCCTCACGCACGCACACCCACATACATACATACATATATATACATATATATGCTCTATTTCACGTCAAGTGGTACGATGAAAATTTTAAATCACTCCAAAATTTGAGAATAGGCTGGAAACATCTTCCAGAACATACAAAAAAAATTTAAGTGTTAAAAATAATTTGCTTAAGAGTTATTCGACCATGAAAAGTGGAAATTTTTCAATTTTTTAGAAAAATTTCTATTTTTAAAGCCATTTATCTCAAACTCTGTTGATTTTTTTGAAAAAACATTACGAACAACTTTTGTTTAAATTAATCTTTAGAACTTATCTACCATGGTTACATTTCTTAATTTTAAAATCTCGAAGAGATAGAACACCCGGACATATTGAATATCAAAAAAAAGGCTACCACACCATAATCGATTTTAATCTAACACCTCTCAAAAGTTCACATTTTTCGCGAGCTTTCGAATGACTTGGGTTAGCTTATTGGCCAAGACCGCTGTTGTAAGTTATGCCTCATAAACCTCATAAAATCACTAATTTTGACGTATTTTAGGACATAACTTACACCAAAGGTGTAATATATATAATATATATATGGGGTATTCCACGTGAAGTGGTCCGATCAAAATTTTAAAATGCATCAAATTTTGGGTACACTTTGCAAATATTTTTCAGAATACAGAAAAAAATTTTTAGGTACTGGAATTTATTAGCTCAAAATTATTATAACCTCAAAAAGTGAACTTTTTCCAGTTTTTTTCAACACCAGCTGGGTTTATCGCTATTTAACTCAAAATCTATCAACTTTTACTATACAACATATGTAACATTCGTTGCTAATTATGTGTAGAATTTATCCTTCTGGGTTAGAATTTCTAATCTTAAGGTCAATGATACATAAACTGCATGTCAATATTCAACTTAAAAAAAGTGTAAGTTCGCCACAATTGATTTGTTTATCCAAAGCTTGGAGCAATACCTTTCAAATGGTCTGTAGCATTTTTATGGTCTTTAATTCTGTAAAAAGTTATGATAATTTAAAGAAAGACAAAAAATTCACAAAAATTAACATGGTATTTCCCAGTTAAATTTTTTAAAAAATTTGGTGTTTAAGTAATATTGACCTTGAGATTAGAAATTCTAATCCAGAAGAATAAATTCTACACATTATTAGCAACGAATGTTACATATAATGTTGTATAGTAAAAGTTAATAGATTTTGGGTTAAATAGTGATGAACCCAGCTGGTGTTGAAAAAAGTGGAAAAAGTTCACTTTTTGAGGTTGGAATAACTTTTGAGCTAATAAATACCAGTACCTAAAAATTTTTTTTTGTATTCCGAAAAACAGTTGCAATGTGTACCCAAAATTTGGTGCATTTTAAAATTTTGATCGGACCACTTCACGTGGAATACCCCATATGTATGGTAATGAACAATGAACTTACCGAAAATAGTAAAGGGCATATACTTAATTGTAGTATTTAGTAAAAACCTATTAAAATTTTAGATTATTTTAAACGGATCTAAATAGAACTTTACCTCCTAAAATTAATTTTTTGAAGTCATCGCCAAGAGTTCTATATATCATTAATATTTTGTACTTTTAGAGTAATAAAACTTTCGTCTTAATTAAATTAATCTTTGTATTAGTTTTAAAGAATTATTTATAATATGTTAGCGGTATATAAATAAAAACCTGTTTCTTCCATTTCTCCCGTAATTCGTAATTTGCACCCTCTTTCAAAATTTGCGTTTTAATCCATAATTATATCCAATTTATTTTTCCCTTTAGTTACAGAGCCCATTTATTTATTTTATTTATTATAAACAAAGGCATTCCTTAAATAACCTTTTGTGTCTCTTAAAAACATACTTGTTTATTTAAATTTTTAAATTTGATTTGAATAATATTTAAATTAAATACTACTAAAATAATAATTTTCGAAAAACTTTTGAAATGCAATTCGTATTTTATATTGCCACTGATAAAATTTGAATTTTCTTTTGCCATCACTGTTTGTAATAGAATTATCTTATAAATGCAATAATTAACGTATTTAACTTTTAACCCATTGAATATATCACATATAGATATTTGGAAAAGTGTATGTTATACTTTATTAATATTTATTTTATCTTCGAAAAATTTTGTATCTATATTTAAAGCATTACATTGAATTTTAGGCCCGTTATTATTATTGAGTACACATTTAAAAATGTTATGAGTTTTATTTTATCAGGAATGAGTAAACTAATACACATTCTTTCAAGTTATACTCATAACTATTTTTTTGTGCACGGAAAAAATACATATATTATCTATTCTTGAAAAAACAATTTAAAAATATATATATTACATAAATATTCCGCCGCGCGCACACACACACACTCAACACACAAACCCACACACACACACACACATATATATATATATATCTTTATCTTAAATATATAATTTTCTTAAAAATCTATCAACTTTTACTATACAACATAATATGTAACATTCGTTGCTAATTGTGTCTGGAATTTATTCTTCTAGGTTAGAATTTATATTTTTCAAAGTGAATGTTATATAAACTGCATGTCAATATTCAACTTGAAAAAAGTGCAAGGCCGCCACAATTGATTTTTTTATCCAAAAGTTTAAAAGAAAGCTTGGAGCAATACCTTTCAAATAATCTGTAGCATTTTTATGGCCTTCAGTTCTGTAAAAAGTTATGATAATTTAAAGAAAGAGAAAAAATTGACAAAAATTGACATGTTAATTCCCATTTAAATTTAAAAAAAAATTTTTTTTTTTTTAAATTATCATAACTTTTTACAGAACTGAAGGCCATAAAAATGCTACAGACTATTTGAAAGGTATTGCTCCAAGCTTTCTTTTAGACTTTTGTATAAAAAAATCAATTGTGGCGGCCTTGCACTTTTTTCAAGTTGAATATTGACATGTAGTTTATATAACATTCACTTTGAAAAATATAAATTCTAACCCAGAAGAATAAATTCCAGACACAATTAGCAACGAATGTTACATATAATGTTCTATAGTAAAAGTTGATAGATTTTGAGTTAAATAGTGGTAAACCCAGCTGGTATTGAAAAAAACTGGAAAAAGTTCACTTTTTGAGGTTAGAATAACTTTTGAGCTAATAAATACCAGTACCTAAAAATTTTTTTTTGTATTCTGAAAAACATTTGCAATGTGTACCCAAAATTTGGTGCATTTTAAAATTTTGATCGGACCACTTCACGTGGAATACCCCATATGTATGGTAATGAACAATGAACTTACCTAAAATAGTAAAGGGCATATACTTAATTATAGTATTTAGTAAAAACCTATTAAAATTTTAGATTATTTTAAACGGATCTAAATAGAACTTCACCTCCGAAAATTAATTTATTTAATGACGAAGGATCATCGCCAAAAGTTCTATGGCATTAATATTTTGTACTTTTAGAGTATTAAAACTTTCTTCTTAAATAAATACATTTTTTTATTAATTTTTATTAATTTTATAGAACTATTTATATAATTTTAGTGGCATATAAATAAAAACCTGTTTCTTCCATTTCTCCCGTAATTCGTAATTTGCACCCTCTTTCAAAATTTGCGTTTTAATCCATAATTATATCCAATTTATTTTTTCCTTTAGTTACAGAGCCCATATATTTATCTTGATTATTATAATCAAATTCATTCCTAAGGAAACCTTCTGTTTCTAATAAATACATACTTGTTTATTTAAAATATTGTTTTCTATAAATATATACATAATCTACTCACTTTACAATTTTGAAATATTAATTTAAAAAATATTCAAATTAAATACTCCTAAATTAATAGTTTTTGAAAATCTATTCAAATATAATTCATATTTTATATTGCTACTGTTAAAATTTGAATTTTCTTTTGCCTATACTGTTTATAATAGAATTATCTTAAAAATGCAATAATTAATATATTTAATTTTTAACCCATTGTATATATCATATGGATATTTGGAAAAGTGTATGTTATACTTGATTAATATTTGTTTAATCTTCAAACAATTTTGCATCTGTATTTAAAGCATTACATTGCACTTTAGATCTGTTATTATTATTGAGTATACGTTCAAACATTTTATGAGTTTTATCAAGAATGAGTAAACTAATACACATTCTTTCAAGTTATGTTCACAACTTTTTTTTTGCGCTAGGAAAAAATACATATATTATTGTTGGAATATGCGTAGTACGCATTCTAACAATTGGCGTCGCTGTGGTAGGCGTGGTGGCGTCGCAGTTCTGACCAGAGGTTCAGTTCGGTTTTAGACCTCGAGTGACTAACTCACCTTTTGTACCTTATACGCATATAATATACTTAGTCCTTTTATACTATATACTCTGCCTTATTTATTTATTGCTCCGTTCCACAACCATATCCCAACAGGTTATGGTCCCGAGAACGCTTCCACTGAGCAATTAGTTAGATTTAATAGACGCAAAGTGAAGATTGAAATTAAAAGTGATTCTCTTGATCAAAAAGAAGGAAGATGGCTGACCTCTCGCAAAAGGTATCAAAAATGACTGCAGTTGAAAGTAAGTGATTTTTATAATTATTTTAAGTGAAATATCTAAATAATTAGAAGTGTTTAAATAAGTTCTTAAAATAAATCTGACCGTTTGTGTGTAAATAGAAGTGTTTGTTGTGTAATATGTATACACATATATAACGTAATAAAAACGTAATTAGAATATTTTTAATTTTTATATAGAAGTTTAAAATTTAACTAAGGTAAAACAATATTTCTAGACGCGATTGAACTTGACGGAATTATTTATAATAAATGTGAAGTAAAGTTAATAGAATTAAAATAGTATAATTAATTAATGAAAATTTACTTTAAATTAACGGAATCATTAAATTTAATAGATGTGGATAAATTTATTTATTTTATTGAACTAATGAGAAGTTTTTTTAATACAAGTGAGTGAGACCGGAGTGAAGTTATTTAAAATAATTAATTATTGACTGTCGCGAAATAAAAATTAATTAAAATGGCGAACGGCATCCTACAAAAAGAGCGGGAAAGAAGGCGTCTTGCATAACTTTTGGTGCGAAACTCGCGGCGGATGAAGACGACTTCCGGAAGTAGAAATAAAAGTAGGAGGGGCATACTTGTCCACTCGCTTGACTAGCGCGCAAGTATCCGTGCAAGTGCACTCGAGTTAGTTAGACGGAGCGGAGAGAATGTAGAGAATAGCCGTACGCGCACATAACACAAACGCACAATAGTTAGCGTTGCCTTAACGAACAAATTAAAGAGGCGCTGCGGGCGTATAAAAATTTTAATGTGTTAGACAGAGAGCGATGCAGATGAAATTTTTAGACTTGATGCTCGCGCGTGTTAATAAATATATTTATGCTTGAGTAAATACTCGCGTACCTAATTAAATATAACCGCGCTTGAGAAAACGTGTACACGAGAGACTGTAGACTAAATAATTTGGCCAATTATTTAATTAATAAAGACTATTGTAGACTGAATACACACAATCATTATTGTGTAAGTATTGAAGTACATAAATGTACAAACGGACTGCCGGTGCGTTCAGAGCTTGAGATTGACGTTTTTTATAGCAGTTTTCAATGTCGAAAACTTTAACATTTTCAAAATCGAATTCATGATTTTTATTCTTCATGTGCAAACTCACAACAGACTCCGGATTACGTGACTTATTATGTTCAGAAATGCGTTCTCTAAGTGCTCTCTTTGTTTCGCCAACATATGATACAGAACAATTTTTACAATTAAATTTATAAACAGCACCACATATATCCATTTTTTTAAATTTATCTTTTCCTAATTGTATGATGTTACTGAGTTTGTTGCTTATAATTGGTAATGTAGATATATTAAATTTTTTTATCGTGTATGAGCATTTTTTTAAAAAATTTGGATAAAAGGTGTAACGGTCACGCTGGGGATTAGGGCGTGGCGTCAAAGGCGAAATAAAGATTTAAATGATAATATAATATTAATTTATTATCAAAACTAAAATAAGGTTTGGGCGCCAGCCGCGTACGATCGCGGCGAATTTATCTGAATAGGCTCGGCTGCGTGCGAGCTGCTGCTGCTACTTGCTGCGCGAGGGGAGGGGAGGGGAGAAAAGGGGAAGCACACTTACGGTCAGAAGAATACGAATATCCACTGCAAGGCGTACATCCACTTTATTGACGTGGATATCGTCTCCTCGGATTTCGCTGCACTGTGGTCAATGCTCTCACACACACACTCGAGATATACTATATCGGTGATATAATCGGTCGCGAATCGATTGCCCGATGCTGCCTCGATGGCGTCCCGATGAGCTCTCTCGAGCTCGGGCTCGTTCGCCGCTTCGCTGCTCGGGCCCGACGTGCGCGCGCAGCTTCTCGCGTCGAGTCGCCCGTCGGCCGCCGTCGTCTCGCGCGCCTCGTGTAGTGAGTGCTCGCGACCATGTTGATCAAGGCAGACGACGTTGCCGGGGCTGCTTCCCACGGAGAGGACGGTGTTCCTGGTGATGCTGTAACCCAGGTAAGCCTTCATGATCGTTCCGTGATGTTGATTTATTGGCTAATAGGTCCACTCTGTTACAGGTGCAGACGGACGGCCGATCTTCGAGTCTTCTCTCTCACTCGCTCTCACACGGTGGCTGCTCAGCTGGTGCGCGTCGGGTCGGTGGCTGCTGCTCTTCTTCGATGCTGCGTTGCTGCGGGGATTCTGGCTGCTTCTTAGGTGAATATCTATCTCCCGAGGGAGTGCTGCGTATTATTTACTGATTATTACTTGAGAGTTATGGTAATGTTATGATTACCATAACCTCACTTCCAATCCTCTTCTAGCATGTAGCTGTCAGTTACTATGTGCACTACATGCGTCCTTGTTTCCTTCTAATTAGGATTATTATTAATTATCTAACTGTTTCACAGCTTCCTGGATGTCTTGTTGCTGCTCGTGCTGCTCCATCTGGCACCTTGGGCCATCGCAGGCTGCTCCATGGTCCTGGTGCGAAGCCTCCTGGAAGTTGTGTCGCCTCTCCTGACATGCTGCTTCATTGTGCTACGTGGAAGGAGTTAAGAGAAGTATTGGGGATTTAGGGAGCTTCGTGTAGGCTAGGTAGGCTTAGAGATGTGAGGGTAGGTAGGCTAGTTTATATTGGGGTTCACTCGCTTATTAACTTGACAGGTATTACATACCTTGTCACAAAGGGTAGAAATAAAACTAAAAAAGGTGCTTTTTTATTGTCTTTAAATCTTATACATATGTCAATCTTTTGTACACGCTATAAATAGCAATAACAATTTTTGAAATTTCACTTGACTCTACTCATCTACGAGTAATTGAAGATCATTGCTAACTGTTTGACATTTATGGTAAAAATTGGTTTGTTATATATAGTGTTTTTTGTGAATTGTTGTTATTTAAAAAGTTTTTTGTATATTTATTTATAATTTTTTGTGTTCAATAAATTAGTACTTGAAGAGGTCTGCAAAACCTGGCAGACGAAACGTCGTACAACTTTTAAAATCAAATTGGTTGTTAATTTTATTACAACCTAGATTTAACCCTTTAAAATCGTTATTGTGGATTCTCTCAACTTTTTGTTGTCTAACAGTTTCAACCTTATGCAATTTAGATTGAATTGCGTATTGCTGTCTTTGTTTAATGTTTGAATTTTGTAAACAGTCCAGGTAATCATTAAAATCGATTGTATTTTTCACGACTGACGTTTTGATTCCTTTAATTTTTTTCATACAATCTTGTCCATTTACTCATGTACAATACATCTTACTTCTTAAGCCTATAAATTCTGTTAATATTTTTCCATTACATTCATCCTTCATAAGTCCAACAATTTTTTTATTTACGCGTGGCATTCCAAATTCATTGTCTTCGGGGTAATCTGAAGTGTCAAAATATTTTAATTTTCTTTTTATGTCCTCGTATATATCCTGACACTTTATAGCATAAATTAGACTATCTGTATCCGTGTATAAGAGTTTACAATTTTGTTGATACATTTTTATCATATAGTTGTAGTGGAAATAGTACATAAGTGTTTTCGAGATATCCAGTACTGTGAGTCCTACATATATAGGCTTATTCATAAATACTTCTGTTTTTTGCATTTCAATGGCAACTAAATTTTCATTAAATATTGATCTACTATGAAAATTTGGTTTTGATATTAAAGCTTCTACACCGTATCTTCCATCCCACTTTGTTACAAGTTTTACGTCTACATGTTTACGCACATTTTCCATAGTCTTACCAAACACAGCATTATTCATTAGTTTAAATAGATTTTTTTCACATTTATTTTTAGCTAAAGCTCTCATTGAACTATTTAATTCTATGTAAGGTTTGAGCCAGGTTCACTGCGCAAACTTTAAAACTTTATGAATTTTTTTAAATGAAGTCCATTTGATACTTCCTGCTTGAGGGTTGGGTAATGTATGGCATACTATGTGGATAGTCTAAATCCACCTCTAGTATGTAACCAATTGATGCATCGTCATCAATTTCCAGAAAATTAATATTTTCATAATTTTCTAACCATTCGAAACCATTATAAGGTAGTCATCGACCAACCGTACAAATTGTTATCATTTAAGTACATTAGATAAACATCCTCTTTATCAGAATCATAGGTATCTCTCATATATTTTAAAATCCACAATAACGATTTTAAAGGGTTAAACCCAGGTTGTAATGAATTTAACAACCAATTTGATTTTAAAAGTTGTACGACGTTTCGTCTGCTAGGTTTTGCAGACCTCTTCAAGTACAAATAAATGTCAAACAGTTAGCACTGATCTTCCATTACTCGTAGATGAGTAGAGTCAAGTCTCTCATATATTTATTGTTTGCGATAGCGTATCTGTTTGAACATTGACTTAGACCTCCTCTAATTCCTCGTTCTACAAACAAAACCATATCGATATCACATAAAAGTTTTAACTCTACACCTGTATGCTTTAACATGCAATCCCATGTAAGTCTTGGTGTAGTAAAATAGTGACTTGGATTAAGACCGTACGCTTTAATGCATTGATCACGAAAATTTTCGAAAACATGAGCGAGTAATAAGATATCCGTCTTCATGTATAGATCTGAATATTGACCTAGTGTTTGTAAATTAAATTCTTGCCACACTTTTTGCGCATGCTCATAATCATCATCCGATACTGTTGAGTCGTTAAGAGGACTGAAAAATTTATCTTTTTCAGGTAATTGAGTTTCATCAAGTTTCTCAAAGCAATCAATATACTCGTAAGGAAAAACTCCTTTTCGAGTTAATAGTCTGATTTTTTCCTCTTGAATATTTGAAAATACTGAATTAACTATTTATATTCATGAAGATAAGACGCTAATTTGTCAAGTGATGAAGCCATAAATCGGTAAGAATCTATAAATCGAAATTGAATATTGCTATTTGCAACATGTTTTGTGAAGGAGATGTAGCGTTTCTTAGTCAATGGAAGCAAATCGATGCGACCTGCAAAATTATTACAAACATCATAAATTATAAAATGTGCATCATAGCCACTGAGATTATGAAATACGACAGGTATCATTCTTGAGTTTTGATAATTAAGAGTACAGCCAGCATGCGCAGGACCTCTATATTTTTTCGTTAAATGACAGTGATCATGAACTTTAATTCGATTATCAAACGATTTTTCACAAATATGACAAACATTTGAATTTCTATGATAAGTAATTTTTTCTGAAGTTAGTGTTTCCATAGGTTCTGGATGTTTGTATACATTTTGAATAAAGTTAGCAATAAATTTTAATTCTTGAGCAAACCATTTGGCTGGATCTTGTCCTTGATAGCAATTATATCTTGAAATTATATCTAATACTAAATATGTCATGCCTTTTAAATACTACTTTTTTTTATAATTCCATTTTCCTCCTTCTCTTGAACAATAGGTTTTAATAGACATTCACAATCAGCATATATAATAAAAGGAATTTTTTCTTTACAATGAAAATTTTTAAATTTTATTACATTTTTTCCCTCTTTCGGTAGAGTTATTTTACAATTATTCATTTCTTTACAACACAATTCATGTTCACTGAGTTTTTGTGTAGTATTAAAAAAGTGTAAACATCTATCACATATCTATTGTTTACGTTTTGTACTTGTTAAACTTTTTCTTATTAATCTCGATAAGTCTTTGATATATACATAATGATATTTTATTTCATCATTACTGCAAACAGAATCTCTGATATCAATAGAATCTGTAAATTTAAGTACATTAATATGTTTATTTTTTTTATTCTTTGTTAAATAAAGAGGAATTAAATTTTTGTTTTCGAAACCAAAGGCGTTTATTGATATGTCACTGATTTGTTTTTCAAATCTGTGAATTTGACGTATAGATACTGGAAATGTGATACCTTTCATATTTAATTCATCGCTAAAAGGTAAATAATGTGTAACTCTATATGGATGATTTTTGTAAGAAACTGGATGCAAAGCGGATAGAATCGCCCAATTAGAATATTCTGCATCATTATTTTGGAGATTTATACATGCTTTCTTTTTCTGTATGAACTCTGGTAACGGTATGTAAGATCCTGCAGCTCGTAGTAGATTATATCTATTTATATTAAGTTGAATATTTATAACTGAATCAAGTGCCCAACCAGAATCCCGCTATTTAAATTCTTCTATATCTCTTAAAAGATAGTCTTGTACATGCTCATTAAACCACGATTTCAATAATATATATGGAAAGATTTTAACGTTAGGTGTAGTAAAGTGTTTGGTATCGACTATTTCCTTGATATTATTTTGAACATTATTTGAAATTTTTTTATACGTTTTACCATTTTTTAATAGTTTTTTCACATTCTTTGTGAATAAATTTAAAACATCTTTTAAAAACGATGTTAAATCAATGTGCGTAGTGTTTGCAATTACATTCGTTTGAATGCGATTCTCAAAAGCACTATCTAATTTAATCCAGCGAACTCGGTCACTTATACTTACTTTACTGATTCCTTCTCCTTTTTTTACTTTTGCAATTAACCGGACTTTCATGCATTCAACTTTAGAAATAGCATACAGTACCGCTTGTATTTGATATATGGAAAGCAAATTATTATGAGAAACTTTTCGCAAATTCTTGCGTGAAAAAGTACATTGGTTTATCCACCGATCTACAATTTCAGGCTTAAATGTTGTTATTGAAGAAATCAAATATTCAGCTTCCTCCAAGTAACGTACATGACCTAGACACTCTGCTAAAATATTCTCCATTTTAGAGACGATGTGAAACTTAAACTATTGAAAACAGAATGAAACCTCTTTGTGGATACGTCTCGTTATATACTCTTTATAAGAGAAATGGTAGGGAAATATTGTGTGTAAAATGTTAATTAAAGATTTAAATGTGAGATAGCATGTACATGGAGAAAAAACTATGTATGCACTTCACATTCCCGGCGCTTTCGCTAGCGAGAGGGAGGACCTGTATGGTAATGCGCCACCGCTCGAGTACGGAGAGAGAGACGCGAAGCTTCAACTCTCTGAGGCAAGGGGGCGCAGCGACACCTCGAGCGACGCGTCACCGCTCGCGTGGGGGAAGACGCCAAGCTTCGTCTCATACGCCAACTTGAGTGATGCGTCACCGCTCGAGTAGCAGGATAGTTGACGCATGCGCCAAAGGAAAAAAGATGTAGAATGTTAGGTAATTTTGTGTGTATATGCGTGCGTGTATGTATCTGTTTTTTTTTTTTCCGAAGAGGTGGAGAAATGCTTAATGCACCATGACAGGAGCCATGCGAGACTCCCCGTGTGTGGGACTCTCCTACCGACGGATGTCGATAGGCATACCCACTAAAACTCCACCTCTTTTCTTACCTTTATTCCCCCGTGGAAACCGCCGCAAGGCATTACTTGGCGGGGGGAGGCAACGGCTAGGTTAGCCCACTAATGTTGCTATCGCAACTCTTCTCTTCTCTTCTGATGAGACCCAGCCTGTCCACTACGGACGTACAGAGGGTCACTACCGCGTTCCATCCCTCCTGGGAGCCAAGCAGGCACGCCCTGATGCCCTCAGGGGTGAGGGGACCGCTCCAAGTGATTTGAAACTGGTCCCGTTCCTCCCTGAAACGAGGACACCGTAGGAGGACGTGTTCCACGTCTTCGTCCACTCCTGGACAAGCCAGGCACTCTGCGCTGCCGTAGACCCCTATACGAAATAGGTAGGTACGGAAGCATCCGTGCCCGGTCAACACCTGGGTAAGCTGGAAACTGACAAAGCCGTGTTTCCTGCTCGCCCACTCCCGGATCCGCGGGATGATGCAGTAGGTCCAGCGGCCGTCCCTGGCTGAGTCCCATCTCCGCTGCCACTCCTCTACGGTCCGCAATGACCATCGGTTATGGCAGCGATTCTCTTCTACGCGTCGCCCACCCTCACGGTGTCTTTCAGCTCTCTCGGCTGCCAGGAGGTCGAAGGGGGCGGTGCCCGCGATCACCGAGAGCGCAATGTCAGATACGGTTCGGTACGCCCGGGCCACCCTTAGCGCAGATATCCTACAGGCTCTCTGACACGGAGCACCAAAGCTCTTTTGCCTGTTCAGGGCATCAGCCCAGATAGGAGCTCCGTATAAAATTACGGAGCTCACCACCGAGGCAAGGAGGGACCTTCGTGGTTGCTGGGGTCCCACGATGTTGGGCATGATGCCCGCCAGCGCACGGGCCACCTCTACCGCCTTTGAGCCTGCGTTCGCGAGATGGTGTTTGAACGACAGCCGCGCGTCTAGTGTGACCCCTAAATACTTCAACGTTTTCACCGACCGTATCCGTTCTACACCTACCATGAAGGTGGCGATCCTCTCCTTTTTTGTGCGAGAGATGAGCACCGTCTCCGTTTTTTCCGCCGCCAGACTAAGTCCGTGGTCTCTCAACCAAGTGGCGACCACTTCTATAGAGACGTCTCCGAGATATTCGATCTCTTTGACACTCTTTGCGACCACCACTAGCGCTACGTCGTCCGCAAAAGCCACCATCGAGACACCCTCCGGAAGTTGCTGCCTAAGCAGGTCGTCATAGACATCGTTCCAGAGTAGGGGCCCAATGACCGAACCCTGCGGCACGCCTTCCGTGATGTTGTGGAAGTGCAAACCGTCGTCGGTGTCGTAGAGCAGAGTACGGTCAGTCAGGTAACTCGAGGTGACCTTCCTGAGATAGAGTGGCACTTGGAAGTGCTGCAGGGACAGCATGATGTCGTCCCATCTGGCAGAGTTGAAGGCATTCCGGATGTCCAAGGTTATGATGGCACACATCCGCCTTGCACTCCGACCAGCATTGATGGCGTTTGTGGCTATACCAACAACTCTGCCTACAGCGTCCATGGTCGATCGACCCTTTCGGAAGCCGAACTGGTTGTCGGAGAGGTCTCCGGCCCGACCGATGGCCGCTGCGAGCCTGGCGCAGATCACCCGCTCCAGGAGCTTCCCGACTATATCCAGTAGACAGAGCGGGCGGTAAGATGATGGCTCCTCCGGCGGTTTGTTTCCCTTCGGTAGGAGTACCAGCCTCTGCGTCTTCCACTGGGCCGGGAAGCAACCTTCTCTTATGCATGCGTTGAATGCGTCCAGGAACAAGCCCGGAGCACTCATCGCCGCTGTCTTGACGGCCAGGCCAGGTATTCCGTCAGGCCTTGGGGCTTTACGTACGGAAATACCTTTAGCGGCCATCCTCAGTTCGGCTTCACTAATGTCTGGCGACTCGGCTGCACCAATGGTGGCCATCAGGCCCGTCTCTGCTGCCCTTTTCCGATGTTCTAGAAACAGGTGGCGGACGACTCCGTTCAGAAAAACTGGGTCGGTGGGTGCAACAGCGCCCCCGGGGTTGATCTTATTCATAACCGTTTTATACGGTCTGCCCCAGGGGTCGTGGTCCACCTCCTCACAGAGCTACCGCCAACACCTTCTCTTGGCAGCCTTGATGGTCACCTTGAGATCCCTCCGCTTTTGTTCGTATTCTGCGGAACGATCTTGGAACCGCGGTGTTCCCCTCGCTCTTTGGTGCAGCCTTCTGGCACGCAGGCACTCACGTCTCTTTTCTGCGATGTCCTCACTCCACCAGATTATCGGTGGGCGGCCGCGAGGGTTAAACTTCACGGCCATAGAGGCATCGCAAGCCGCTGTTAGAGCATTCGTGAGGCCTCGTGCTTTTTCTTCGGCGGTTCCCTCCACTTTTGCCCCCTCAAGGGAGCACAGGAACGTCTCACGATCAAACGTGGCTGGTGCCCATCTCTCTCTTGCTCCTCTTCCTGCTCTCTTTGTCCTCCCACTGGTCAGCTGGAGCTGGTACACCCGTGTCACTACCCGTGTAACGATCGCTAACTTTCCAGCCGAGTCCCCCTCCCCCCATCAATCTAGGATCGACGAAAGTGAGGTCGACTATGGACGACTTGCCGGCTTTGGTGAAAGTCGGGGTTGTCCCTGTGTTAGCGATCTCCAGCCCCAGTAGAGCGAACGCCTCGAGAAGTACGCGACCACGTGCGTTGGTCTTGGCGCTGCCCAGTCCGTCGCCCAAGCATTAAAGTCCCCACCGATTGCGACCGGTAGCCGTGAGGACCGAGCACTGGTGACGACTGCATCCAGAGATCTCGCAAAGTCCTCGGTGGAATCGCTGGGCGGGAAGTAGCAGCTGTACATGCGTATCCCCGCCACCTCCACCCAGGTGAAGCTGGGAAGAGGGGCTACCATCTTTCTGGAGATGTGTATATTTCCACATACCCAGATGGCCGCGTTGCCCGTGGCATCCCTTACCCAGTTCGACTTCTCGAGATCCCGGAACTCCTCGCTGATGATCGCTACGTCCACTCTCTCCTCACTGACCAGCTGGGACAGCAGGTCCTGGGTCACAGCGCAGTGGTTGAGGTTTATTTGGAGCACGTTAATCATTTTTGATGTGTGCTCCTTCCTCATGCGAGGTCTTGGCTTTGGCCTCGCGGTCCACTGCTTTGTGGCCCTCTTGGCCGCACCGATAGCATTGCGCTGACCGGTCGACTGCGCTCTTGCACTCCCTCGCGATGTGTCCCGATTCGTGGCATCGGTAGCAGCACGAGGATACCTCTCGCAGTCGAACTCTGCAATTTACCCATCTGATCCGGAGCTTCCCGTCTTGCAGCAGTTTTTTGGCTGCTACTACCGGAAGCTGGATGGTCGCAGCTAGGGTGCCACTGTAGGACCCCCTGGTTTTAATATTATCCGGGGATACCACATTTGGCCCGATCTTTGCCGCAATCGCTGCGGCGACCTCCGTTGTTGTCGTGGACTCGTCCATGTCCCTGATGGTGATGGACACTTTGTGAGTCAGTAGCTGGACCTCTGCTGACCCACTAAGGGTGGACGAGACCACTGTCCTTAGCTCCGCCGTTTCCGTTCCGGGTCGCCCCAGTTCGAGGAGGAGCTCTCCAGCCCTGGTGCGCCTGATACTCGTGACCCGTTCTCTTAGTGCCTTTAGTTCCGGTGCAGCCTTGACCTTCCGGAAAATGTCAGCGTAGGAAGAGCCCCCGCTAGATGTCTTAATCTTGATGGCATCTGGGCGTGGGGGTCTTACTCCGGCCTTAGGCTCTGCCGTGCCTTTGGCCGGTTTGCTGACACGTTTCTGCTGTTCTTCTTGCTGCTTCGGCTGGCTGTTCTTCATCTTCTTCTTCTTCTTCTTGCCCTTCTTCACTACTGTGGCCAGTCAGGGACCTTTGACTGGTTCCCACCCGTCTTAGGAACGGATGGCGAAGCATCTGCTGGCCCATTTTTGTTAGTGGGCTGCTTCGACCCCTTCTTTTTTTTTCTCGGGGGGTTGCTGGGGTGGTGAGGGCTTTTCCCTTTCCACCGGCCTTCTTTGACGCTCTTCAGCGCGGAAGATGGGCGACGTTTGGCACGTTTCATCCCTACGCGCATCCGCCATTTTAATTTTCGGCTCTGTCGAACACACAGCACTGTACACCCGTGCGCATTCATTGAGAGCTCTGCTGCTTGGTCTCGCCATACTCTTCACCTCCTTGTGGATGTTGTTCTTGTTAAGAACAAACTCCACCAGGGTGTCTATTTTCTCACGCAGACGGAGAAAAGCTCTGTCAGAGTCACTCGACATCCCAGTCGAGGGCAGGTCACACGTAGCATTAGATGCTTCAGAGGCCGAGTGACTAACCTCCGCAGCACTTACCATTTTCACGGTGTGAGTTTGGTCCCCCCCAAAATCCGTGGGACCAGCACTGACCACCGGGGCTTTCACCCGATCGGAATCAGTGGCGGGATTTGACAGGATTGCCATGCCCGCTTGGGGTAGTGTTGTTTTCAGCTGACTATCCAGACTTGTTTTAATTTCGGGGTGCCTTCCCCTATCTGGTTTTGGTTCGCCCCGAATATTTGATTTTTTCGGTACCATCCATATCTGGAAAGCATTCCCCTATCCACCACCTGGGGTGGCGCCAAGATGCGGGACCAGCAAACCCGGCACGGGTGTGTATATCTGTGTGTGTGTGTGTGTGTGTGTGTGTGTGCGCGCGCGCGCGCGTGTGTGTGTCTGTGTATGTGTGTGTGTGTGTGTTAGTTGGTTAGTTTAGATGCTGTATTAATAAGTAAACTCAAATTATTTTTATAATATATATATATATATATATATATATTTAAACAAAATTATACTGTACAAAACATTAAACTAACCTAATTAAAGTAATACTAATTATAAAAATAATGTTGTAAAAAAGTAGAAATTTATAAATATACTTAAATCTAATAATATAAAAAACAATCTATAACTGTAATTAAAAACTAAAATTGAGAATGTTAGGCTGTGTTTAAAAAAACGTATAACATATATATAGATACGTATCTTCCCTCTTTGTCATGGGCGCCATAAACCCCGAAATTTAAAATTATATATATATATATATATATATAACAAATAATTCTAATAACTAAAGTAAAAAAACAAGTATAAAATTTTTTTGGTAAAAAAAAAGTGAATTAAATTATTTTTTTTGGTCGTGTTTTTTTTTCTCTTCGTTGGTCCCGCTTCCTCCTCAATCGCTTCACCTTTAATAAAATTATCAAAAAAGTTTTAAAATTTTCTTTTGTTTTGGGTTTTTCAACTGTAAAGAAAAAAAAGTTAAATTTTATATATTATTTATAATATGATTGTATTAAAAAAAATTGTATGCTTACCAGCACCATTTTTTTTATTTTTATGTTGCTCCCCGTCGGTCGTGGTGGTGTTGGGGGTGGTGGTGTTGATGGTGGTGGTGTTAGTGGTGGTGGTGTTGGTAGTGTTGGCGGTGGTGGTGTTGGTGGTGGTGGTGGTGGTGTTGGTAATGCTGGAGGTGGTGGTGGTGATGAGGTGGATGCTGGGATGAGTTGCTTATTAGGTGGAGGTGAAGGTGGCTTTTTAAAAGTGTGTGGTGAATGTATCGGTGATACAGGGTCTGGTGGAGTACTCATAGTACTAAAAATTGTATGCATCGGCGGAACATCCCACCTCGTCCGCTTATTCTTTGGTCTATCCTGTAAATAAATATAAAATATATGTTTATGTATAATTGACAAAAAAAAATTTTTTTTACTCACACGGTCTTCCACAGATTGTTGCGGGAGCTCGAGAATGCAATGCTTTGCTCGCTGTAAAAAATTAATTAAAATTTATGTAAAATTAAATTTTTATTTACAGACAAAATAATTATATTAATGTACTTACAACGGCAAATTTCGTTATCCACTCTGGAGAATGGATGTGCCAGTTAGGCTGAAAAAATGATATAATTTATTATTAATTTTGTATTCACAAGAATAATAATAATAACGAAAAAAAACACTCACGTTTAACTTCTTAATCTACGGTGGTAGTGGCAGATTCATCACGGGTCTTTTAACCCGCGTAAGTCGCGGATCATGCCGTTCATCGGTATTAACATGAATCGCTAATACCGATGATACACCGTCACTTTTCTCCACTACACTTCTTGCTACAATAACTGCTGGAGCAATCATGTTTCGACGATGAAGTTTTAAAGAATACTGACAAAGTGAAATAATTTTCATCCTTGCAAACACTCAAATATCTGTTTAAGCTCATCAAAAAAAAATGTAGGAAACATATTGAACATAAGGGCTATTGTTTTTTGTATGAAATCTTTTCGACCTCCCGAACGTTTCCTACAAAGAATAAAATATTCTATTGAAAAAAAATAAACCTAAACTTATACATTATCTATTATACAAATGAAATTTCAATACCTTTTATCAATAAGAGACCATTAATTCAAATCTTAATAGCTCAATACTCAAATCAAATTGTATTTGTGAAAAAAATTTCAAATAATTATAATATTACATATGAATCGATTAATGATAGAATCAATATCTACTCACATCAAACGTTGTTAACTGTTACCGACGCATGTTTCATACCTTGATGCCTCTCTATCTTACCCTCTCCGATATCAAAGGGTAAACTCTACTTTACCAGCTCAATTCAATCACATCTCGCTAGAGGGCTCCTCAATTCACTTTTTTCGGTTTCTTTGCCACGCATGCATAATTTTCAACCTGAAACATAAAGATTGATATTCTTATGTAAAACTGCTCTCTACAACAGAAAAAGCTAGTTGACCTATATCAATATCTGAGGCAAACGAAAAAAAAGAAAAATCCATGGATATCTGAAACAGAGGTAAAATAAAAAAATACAGCGACATCTGAAACAAACGAAAAAAAAGAAAAATCCATGGATATCTGAAACAGAGAAAAGAACACGAAGATCGTTGAAAAGAAAATAATTCCTTGATCCTTCTACATCATTGCCCTGATACAATAAAAAAATAGTAAGAAAGTATATTACCTTATTATTCACACCGCCGTAGATCCTTCTCGACGACTATTGACCGGAACGTTGCGCAACTCGTATAAATAACATTCACCCCACTAACGGATATTCGCAGTGCAGCATGAGTGCGCAGATACTAACTCGCGGTGTATGCATCGGTGAGAGTTGCGCGCGCACTCGTATTCGCGGTGGGGCGCGCTCGCGGTGGAAGATGCTCCCGCTGCTTACGCAATTGTGTACGCGCGCACGCGTATTCGCGGTGAGGCGCGCTCGGGTGAAATAGTGTGCGCGCGCACTCGTATTCGAGGTGGGGCGCGTTTGAGCGAAATAGTGTGCGCGCGCACTCGTATTCGCGGTGGGGCGCGCTCGCGGTGGGAGATGCTCCCGCTGCCTCCGTAATCGTGTGCGCACGCACGCGTATTCGCGGTGAGGCGCGCTTTCGGTGGAAGATGCTCCCGCTGCTTACGCAGTTGTGTGTGCGCGCACGCGTATTCGCGGGGCGGTTTATAATTCTTGCTATGCTGTAGTATGATGCCTATGCATATTATATTAAAGTAGGGCTGACCCAGTCTGCGCGCGCATAATTAATTAATAAATGGCAGAGAGGGTGCGCATGCGTACTAAGCATGATTATGGGTATAAATAGTGGGTTAAAGAACGTTGTACATCATTCGTCTATTACTTTTTGTACAATTTAAAAGCGTTACTACATTAATATAAAATTCGTAAGTATTACAGTATCTTTTGTTTATACACATAATAATTTAATCATATTAAATGGTTTTTTAATCATTTTTGCTACAGAATATGCAGTATATGGTGGACTTGCAATGCTTTAAGAGCATCAGACATGAGATTGTTTTCAAAGAAGTTGTGAGTCTTGATCTAAACAACGACTATGCTACATCTCGTATATATCTATTTCAACCACCATGTGAATGGGGTTCATTACCAATGGAAGCACGTGATGAGAATATGTGGCTGACAAAATATAATCACGGTTTATTCTGGTATTCTGGTGATACACCGTATTATAAGCTTGATAATATTTTTCTTGAAATAGAGCAGCACTTACAACCTACGTTATATGTAAAAGGCTTACGAAAGGTTCAATGGCTTAAACTATACTTCTTGAGTGTAAAAAATTTGGAAGACTTCAATTGTCCACCTTTACGCCAACTACTTACAAATGTAAAAGTTCAATGCGACAACCATTACCCAACTGTGCAGAAAAATTGTGCAGTAAGAGAGTGGATTATAAGTTACTTTCGACCCATGACCTCATAGACCTGTAGTACGTGTTGACTGAATATAAGTAAAATATGGAGCAGTTAAACGCAGCAGCCTTCTCGTAGACTTAGAGATTTAACTATAGGAGAGAGATACCCAATAACTTATGAAAGTAGTAGTGGAATTAAATAAAACGTTTGACGTATTTATACCGGCGCATGTAAATAAACATTTACTGGAAACTGAAAATGCTTTTAACTTTTTAAGCGATGAAATAAATAAGCGTGTTATATATCTCAAATACTTAGGAAATTGTAAAGTTGAAATTGTATGAATGTATGAATATGTATGCATGAGTGTTACATCGTTTATATTCAGTTAAGCTAGTAAACATTTTGCAACAAAATCATTTTTTTTTTATAATATATGTATTAAACCAATTTATAGTATTATAATTTTTAGCCCATCTTTTCATTCTCTCTCCTTAATTACACTTAACATAATAAAATCTAAATGAGTTAATTCATTGAAAAAACTAATTCTCTTTAAACTGCTTTAAAAAATAATTATTTGTTTTATAAGAATATTGATTTATAGTATAAAAAGTAATTTTCCAATTAAGTGTAACATATATTTTTTGATTTATTATTTTTTAATACTCAATATTACTACTCTAACTTTAACCATCAACGCAGCGTTGGGTCATATCCAGTATACAGAAGAAAAGCCTTCGATTAAAAAGATGTAAGTGAATGGTAAGTTTATATCAACGGTCGATGCGTTGGCAAGATGGCGTGCGCGCGTGCCGATGGGGGACGCTCGCGTCGATACCGTCGTAAACTAGGTTAGATTCAGGGGGCAACCGCAACGATATGCCGTGGTAAAGCAGGTTCTAATTGGGGGCGCGCGCATCAATATGCCATGGTAAAACAGCTTCTTATAGATATGCCATGGTAAAACAGGTTCTGATCGATAAAGCAGGTTCCTACTTGGGGGCGCGCATCGATATGCCAGGCTTTGGTAAAGTAGGTTGAGCCTGTATTACCATCGGTCGGTAAGGTAGGAAACTTTTAGCACGGAACAGAACCATGCCCTGATGGTAAGTGGCTTAGAATCCTCTTTGCCCCAGCTACTGACATATACTAAATTATACATTTTTATTTTATCTTTTTTTGATTGCTTCACAGTGGGGTCGTCCGATTAAGCTTAATTACCCTACTTATGTAATAATAATCAACAGCAAGTGACACAGAAATAATTACTTTTTTCATACACTTTCCGCAGCATTAAGTCAAAAATATGTGAGTGATAAGTGCCAAATATAAATATTTCTTTGACTGCTATGTAAATGAGTATTCCCATTTATGTGAGAGCAATCCTCATTGAGACATCTATTTGAGGGTGCAGGCTACCTCATCTGACCAGCTCTTCTTTGCTGTCAAACCACAAATTTCCTATAAGCAGAGTTTAATAATTGGTTTAAGTGACTTGTAAGATGCTGACTTACAGCTGAATATTCTCTCTGCAATCGATCATGTAAAAGAAAAATTTATTTATTTATAATGTTTCGTTAAGAAATTAATTAATTGATAATATAATTGATAAAAAATTATACCTCAAATTGTTTCAGTTTAATGGAATGGAAATTGCGTAGTGCATTGTGCATTCTTGTAACCTTCTCTTCTAATTGAGGTGTTGTAGGTGGGAAGCTTCGCCAAAAATGTTTTAGTAGTTCACATGTACATACGTAAACTATAGACAATTCCTTTTCTAATTCCTTTGGAATTAATTCTTTAACAAAAATATTGATTTGAATGATATTTATATATTTTATATAAAATATATGTTCAATTAAAGAATTATGTACTACTTACGACCAAGGCTATCCTCTCGAAACCCTTTCATTAAGGATTCACCCGGAGTTAATTCTCCAAGTGCAAAAACTACTGCAGCAGAGCTTGCCAAAGAAGTAGATGCTTGTCGAGGCAGATAAGATACACTGGGCCATTTATCAATTTCTCTCATTAATTGACTTGCAATTGATTTAATTTGATCTGTTGAAGAATCATGGTTATTTTCCGTTGTTGGAACTGGCCCATGTAAATACCTATCTACTTATGTTAATACTAGTGCTGGCCCAGTATTTGTTACTATATCACATTTCCTATCAAGATCTTCATATACTAACTTATCTTGAATTCGTCTCTATTTAAATGAATATTAAGATATTAGTGATGTTAGATTTTTATACAGGAAAAATATTGCATAATAAATATAAACTTTATTATATTTATTATAAATTGGTGAATTACCTAACTTTTTATTAGTCGAAGCATTTCTATTTGGCATTGCCGATCCATTTGATTGTGGTAATTGTGATTCTGAATTTGATGATGCAGAATTTGCTATCATAACCATTATACTATGTTGGTTGAATCTTTTAATCATACTTTGATGAACCACTATTGTACATCTCATCTAAAGTTACATTATCAAAACCAGTTATGTCGATCATGGGATCATCAATTCCTGCTTGAATATCCTTTTTTAATTCTTGATCGTTCATTTTAGCATACTCGGTAAATAGATCTTTGTTCCCTACGTTAATGCGATCTCGATGTAAGTAGTTAGTAAAGTAGTGAGATTGAAAAAATTTGGTCCAAAAGTCTGATTCTGACATCTTATTAGGCACTCACTGTTAGATTATAATTTTAGTCCATTGCAGCCATCAGTTTGTGGTTTAATATCTGCCTGTAATTTAAATTGCAAAAAAATATGGATTAATTTTAATTTTAATTTTTATTTTAATTTTAATACTTACTAAGAAGGCACTATTTACACCAATCTTTTGACGTGGAGCCATTTCAGCTTGTGTATATTGCACAGCATGTTGAGTCCAAAATTCTACTGATGTTATAACCTGTGTTATTACTAAATCACGATAAAGTTGCAGTAGTACTGGATGCTCTTGTAGTATTCTTTATAAAAATAATATAAATGAATAATAAAGAAACAAACAAATTTTTAATTTAAACATCTATTTGAGTTATAATATACTTATTTTCTTTTTCCAGCTCTTTGTTGACTTTTCTTTTTAATTTAGATAAAAGTTGTTGCAGTAATCCTTTGACCTCATCCCTATGTTGAATTTGTGCTTCCATTCCATTTCTATTAACAAAATGAAATGTCAATGATTGATTCTCATGAAGAACAACTTGCAGTTGGATTTTAGACTTTCTTTCCGGTGAATTCTTAATTACTTGAGATTGTTCATCAAGAAGTGATCCTTTTTCACAGATTGTACAAAGTTAGTGTGTGAAGTTATAATATCGTCGAGTGATGATGCTTGTCTCAGCTGCTTAGGAAATACATCCCAGAAACATTCAATCACCTGCAAATAAAAATTATTGCAGTTACAAATAACTGTTTTTTTTTGTTTGCATTAAATAATTTACCCACCTCGAATAAAAAATAATACTACATTTGATGTACTAAATGTACCATCTACTAGTAATTAAATGAATGTGTTTCTGTATTGGTAAAATTTCAGGCATTTTCCTAAACATTTTTGCGGAAGTGATTTGTTGTTTCAATATTGCTTGATACGTTTCACGACTAGGCTCCAGAATCTAAATTGTTAAATAAATAATTTTATTAACAAATAATTAAATTCTTAACTTCTCTAAAATATAATTTATTCAAATAATTAATAAACATTACCTAAAAAATTTTTTTTACTATTTTTATTTAAATCTTGATACTTACAAATGAAATAGAAATAAAAAATTTAAATAATTATTGTTGTGGATAGTCACCCTCCATTATTTTATTTTGGATTTTTAAGCGATCTTGTAGGGCAATTCACAGGATGTTGAATAAATTTAACACCTTTTCTTTTAATTAAAAATTGCGACGTTTCGTCTGATTATCTTTTCATGAGTCCGATTTGACATGGCTCGATGTTGAGCTAAACTTATTTTCAATATTGTGCCAGAAGAGGTCTGAAAAGATAATCAGACGAAACGTCGCAATTTTTAATTAAAAGAAAAGGTGTTAAATTTATTCAACATCCTGTGAATTGCCCTACAAGATCGCTTAAAAAACCAAAATTAAATAATTATTATACCGTACCTGTGAAAATTGTAGTCCAAAATCAAGAATTTGACAAACTTTTAAATTATCTACATTAATCATAACCAATAATTGTCACCGGACAGGTTCTGCTACGCGCACGCTTCTCGACAAATTAGATGATTGACGACCCTGTAAGATAAAAGATGACCGTTTAAGATAATGAAAAGGATCACGCGTGTCTCACTCACTCTTGCGTTTTCCCCTATAGCTCTGTCTCAACTTTTTCGAGTAGACATTGTGACAATGTGCTTTGCACATGTCAAAGAACGAGCTATCGAACCCCTGGCGAACACCTACCTACCCGTACAATTTATACGAGTCCCTGATACACCTACATACCCATATATCTTTCCCGAGCTACCTACCCGCACATCAACTAAATCCTACCTACCCTCACAGACTAAAACCCTATATCAAGCACGGCACAAGTTAACACTAAGGTGGTCCTGGCATTAAGGACCTTGAGCGAGCTGAGATCACATCAGATGGGCTCCTCCGGGTCTAACACAGCAGGCAGGATCCTCCGTAGCCTCACAGGATAGCAGTCAAGGCGAAGAAGCAGTATCCAGGCAGTAAGCTGGAGAACCTCCAACGCTAACTAGTAAGTAGTTGTAAAAGAATAAACTAATGAATACAGATAGGCATTAAGAGGGTAAGGAACAAGGAAGAGGATACACAGCTATATGCAGAAGACAAAAGATAGAGGAAATTAAGGTACAGCTGTATGTAGACACTGCAGCTGTACAAGGAACCGCATAGGACATATTAAGGTTAGGTTGCTATACACAAACAACGTGTACAGCAGACCTCTTAAATGAGCACGTATACAAATACGCATACTTGCATAAACCTCACGACAAAGTATTTACCTGAAGCCGTAGACGGAGCGGCTATCAATCACAGAGGTTGACGTCGTCGAGGAGAGAGGGGTGAATCGACCCCAAGCAGCAATGCGACGGCGGGTGAGTTTGTACCTAAAACTCACACCGTAGTACTTAGTTGAAGACTCAAGAAGGAACGAGGTAATAGTCACCTAGTAGGAAGTATACAGCATCTCCGAGACCTGAACTGCACCAGGTCAACATCCGCTTACAGCACGGTCACCGCTACAGCCTGAATACAGCGTTGATCGACTTGCTCGCTTGATGCGAGATCGGTGCACCGCATACAAGTACGTATTGCGCAGGCGCGCGGCACCATCGTGGCTCTCGCGTACGCCGAGAGCCAGAGCTCTACGGACGGTCGACACGGCACGACGAGATCCGAACTTCCGCCAGCGATTAGTAACCGAGTACGAATGAGTGAATAGTGAGAGAGAGAAAGAAAGATAGGAACACCAACCGTCCAGGAGATCCCCGAAAAAGTTGGTGGATTAAGTATCTTTCTCTGCTGACGGTACCGCTGTGTACCGCGCATCGTGTGTGCGGGTTTCCCGGTTCCTTCCCGTCCTTCCCCTTCCTCCCCTACAGCGCCCCCGGGCCTATCCGTAATCCGGCCACGTAACGGCCAGCGAGAGTATTGCGTTTATTATTTATTGCAGTGATAACCCGCGAGTTATCGGTAATTGTCGCGAATTAACGTGGCTAATGCCCACCCCGTTATAGTAATTGTACGGTAGTTAAATGACGTATCTTTGATCATTAAGCTACACCCTGATCCCCAGTGCAGCGTTATAACATATATATGGGAGATTCCATGTGAAGTGATCCAGTTAAAAAATAGAATTTTGTTTCAATGTATGGAATCAGTAAAAAACTACTTGAATAGAGTGTAACTAAATTTTTAGACCTGAATTACAATTAGTAGCAAAGCTGTAGCCAATCAAACAATCGAATTTTTTGAAAAAATTGACTTTTTGGCCATGTTTATCACTTAATAACTCAAAATCTAACAATTTTTTCTTATATACATTAAATTTGAAAAAGTTTATTCATTTCAAGAAGAATTAGTTGAAATATTTCATTTATATTATTTTAAAACTTTGGATATGGTTATAATCAATAAAAACCTTTATAGTAAAAAAAGGGTTGTACGATAAAAAATATTTTATCCATCCAAAAATCTAATTCATCGATGATTAATTACCTTCAAAATAATGCAAAGTTTGAGTGCGGCAGAGCATTTCAGACAAAGTTATGGTGTTTTTAGGCAAATTTCTTAAAAAAAGAGAGCGAATGCATTTTATGAAAAAACAGACTAACCGTATACTTGTATTCAAACAATATGAAACTATTATTCCTTAATATTACTAAAATATACTATTTATTGTTAGTTACTGATACTTTTTAATCTCTAAGTTGCTTACAAACACAAAACAGCAGGTATAAGCAGTTATACCTGTTATATACTTGGATAAATACCTGAAACTTTTTATAATTCCAATAAATCCAATTATATAACAAGTATAACTAAAAGTATCAGTAACTAACAATAAATAGTATATTTTAGTAATATTAAGGAATAATAGTTACATATTGTTTGAATGCAAGTATACGGTTAGTCTGTTTTTTTCATAAAATGCATTCGCTCTCTTTTTTTAAGAAATTTGCCTAAAAACGCCATAACTTTGTCTGAAATGCTCTGCCGCACTCAAACTTTGCATTATTTTGAAGGTAATTAATCATCGATGAATTAGATTTTTGGATGGATAAAATATTTTTGATCGTACAACCTTTTTTTTACTATAAAGGTTTTTATTGATTATAACTATATTCAAAGTTTTAAAATAATATAAATGAAATATTTCAACTGATTCTTCTTGAAATTAATAAACTTTTTCAAATTTAATGTATATAAGAAAAAATTGTTAGATTTTGAGTTATTAAGTGATAAACATGGCCAAAAAGTCAATTTTTTCAAAAAATTCGATTTTTTGATTGGCTACAGCTTTGGTACTAATTGTAATTCAGGTCTAAAAATTTAGTTACACTCTATTCAAGTAGTTTTTTACTGATTCCATACATTAAAACAAAATTCTTTTTTTTAACTGGATCACTTCACATGGAATCTCCCATATATATATTAATACAACATATTAATATTGAAAAATAAAAAAACCGTAGGTACAGTTAGATGTCTAATAGGTGCTGGCGCGCATTATACTTGCGTTGGTTGCGCTACCGCGCACCTTGATTATATACACTTTACTTAGGTATAATTATGTTGTTTATAACTGCAGCCAAAAATATTTGTGAATATAATGGAATACGAAATACCAATTTTAATAATTACTATAAGTCTATAATTTCAGAAAAATTATTATAACTAGGGGTACCCCCTGCTCGCTTCGCTCGCCAACCCCCGGTTGCGGCTTGAAAATTGTGCATTTGTTATAATTTAGAGTATTATAAATTCTATTTTAAAAATAAACTTGCTTCAAAGGTTGAAAATTGTAGTTTTCGGTAAAAGTGTGAAAATAGAAAATATTCTCTCACAAGTGTGTCGAACGATATTATTCGATATCGCACACTGTATAGAAAATAAATTATATAACTTCTGTTTATATGTAATAGTAATGTAAAAACATATGCAAACTGGATGGTAGTTTTGAATCACTCTGTATGATCACGCATATGCTGACATATACACATTCACTCACCCACACCAACTCTCACACCCCAACATCTACCTATACCCGCCCCCATCTACCCACCTACACACCCCCAACATCCAACCATCCATACCTACCCTCAAACATCCACATCAACCCATACACACACTTACACCTACCTGCACCCATCCTCACATACCTGCATCCACTTCCAAATCCACATACATATACCTATCCATCATCATGCACTGAAGTTTCACGTTTCACATTCACATTCACCCACGCACGTGTCAAAATTTAGATTTTAAATCTGTATTTGCCTGCAATTCGGGTCACTCATCCTCTGTATATATAAATCCTAGAAAGTATACATCCAGGGTAACAAACACATGATTCAAAATGATCACCCTTTATATTCAAATTTTGTCTTTAGCGGGTATTTTTGAATAATGCTGCGTCTCACACACATGCTTACACACCCATATCCAACCATCCACATCTTTTCACAAGCACCCACCACACACACTCGCCCCTACCCACCGAACGTCATGCATTCACATTTCACGTTTCACATGCATATCCACCCACACGCACATGCTGGTTTTAACATTTAGAATGCAAATGTGTAGTAACCTGCAATTCGGGTCCATTATTCCCTGTATATAGAAATCCCGTAACGTATATATATCAGCGTATATAATCACAAACATGATTCAAAAAGATGGGTATATTTGAACTCTGTATCTCATGCACATGCTCACACACCCATATCCAACCATCCACACTTACCAGCACACATCCACATCAACGAATACAGCGGCCACCACCGCAGCTATTTCAAAAATATAGATTTTTTTAATAAGTCTTATTTGTAACCCACACATTATTGAAAAAACCACCCTGAACCATGAAAATTAATAATGTAGATAGATGTAGAGACTAATGGAATATACTCTCTATTTCGCGACCACTCTGTACCACGAATTCAGAAAATCACTCAATTATCATATATAATGTTACGTGTAATCATGTAATAATCACGTGATTACACGTCATGTTATATGTACGTGAGGCCACAGGGACTTATCTTAGGAGGCCAGAAATTCTTCAGAAATTTCTAAAACAGCGGCGGCGGCGTCGGCGACGACGAAATTTTTTTAATAATATAGATAGAAGATTATTAAATTTTAAATAGTTACCCTGATGCTACATGTGAGTGTAAGATGCAAAATTTAGAAACTTTAATGGATCCAAGCGATATTTCCAACATTGAAAAATTAAATTGATTTTACTCTGTCAATCTTGTATTATTATTTATTATAAATATTATTAAATGTATATTGAGCTGATTGCGATAAAAGTGACTCAACGTTTCCTGTTTTTAGTTTTCTTGATGTCTTCGACTCGCTTCATACTTTAAATTATTTTTATGATTTGATTATACTAGCTAATATTTTAATGCTTGAACATTTAATTTGTCGAGATAAAATAACTGAGCTTACGGGCATTCTGAAAGAGCGTCAAGACTTCGCGTTTAGCTACAACGTCCCCTTAAATTGTTGAACGTGTTTAAATTATGAAACATCTAACAATTGCAGATTTTTCGCTTCCTGCTAAAAAATTATATAGTGCAAAAATTATTTTTAAATGTACTGAATATACCATACATAATTTTGTTAAATCTAACTTAATTTATAACAAAATTTTAATGTTATGTATCTTAAAATTTTCAATATATCCTAAATGATTTCCCTAAAATAAATGGAGAGGATTTAAATGAAATGTTTACATATTTTATATCCAATGAGCAAATAATATGGTAAGAAGAGTATAAAAATATTAACTGGACTGTTAAAGAACTATACTTTAATTTTGACGAATCCCGTAGTTTTTTTAATTGAAAAATAATATATTCAGAAAAATTAATCTTTTCTCATTATCTATTTATGAAAGGTGTACAAATAAGTAACTTATGATTGCAATTGTTTTGTGTTAAATTGAAATACATACATAAATTACGGTTTTTCACGATAGACACCCTAATAAACAAACGTCAGAAGATTTGTACACCTATTATAAATTCAATATGTTTCGCACATAGATAGGTGTAAAGTCCTTTAAAAATTATTTATAATTCAACCAATTCTATAAAGGATTGTACATTCATATATATATATATATATATATATATATATATATATATATACTAGGGGGGCTTCGCCCCCCCTGCGCGCTTCGCGCGCCAACCCCCTATTTTTAATTCGAAAAAGGTTTTTCGTAATTAATTTATTTAAAATAATGTTTTAAACTGTATTATTTTTTTACTACCATGGACACCTTAAAAATTAAACAGATTCACACAACACCTTGAAGGTATTGCTATAGTTATTATAATTTATAAATAAAAGTTTACCAAAATTTAGAGTAATAAAATCAGAATAAAAATAATAAAAAAAATAGAGACATATTAAATGTTAACTGTAAATTTTAAACTATATGAATTCTTATAAAGCTTAAATTTATATTTTAATAATTATAAATGTTAATGAAAAATTAACTTACCAAAAATAGTAAAGTACATATACTTACTAAATTGTAGTATTTTAGTTAACAACTTATTAAAATTTTGGATTATTTGAAACGGTTATAAATAGAACTTCACCTCCTAAAATTAATTCATTTAATGACGAACGATCATCGCTAAAAGTTCTATGTCATTAATATTTTGTACTTTTAGAGTAATAAAACTTTCTTCTTAATTAAATTAATTTTTGTATTAGTTTTAAAGAATTATTTATAAAATTTTAGCGCTATATAAATAAAAACCTGTTTCTTCCATTTCTCTCGTGATTCGTAATTTGCACCCTCTTTCAAAATTTGCGTTTTAATCCATAATTATATCCAATTTATTTTTACTATGCAGAGCCCAAATATTTATTTTGATTATTATAAACAAATTCATTTCTTAAATATCCTTCTGTTTCTAATAAATACATACTTGTTTATTTAAAATATTGTGTTATATAGATATAAATTATCTACACACTTATATATCCATACAATTTTGAAATATTAATTTAAAAAATATTTAAATTAAATGCTCCTAAATTAATAGTTTTTGAAAATCTATTCAAATGTAATTCGTATTTTATATTGCCACTGTTAAAATTTGAATTTTCTTTTGCCTATACTGTTTATAATAGAATTATCTTAAAAATGCAAGAATTAATATATTTAATTTTTAACCCATTGTATATATCATATGGATATTTGGAAAAGTGTATGTTATACTTGATTAATATTTATTTCATCTTCAAACAATTTTGCATTTGTATTTAAAGCATTACATTCAATTTTAGATCCGTTATTATTATTGAGTATACGTTTAAAAATTTTATGAGTTTTATCAAGAATGAGTAAACAAATACACATTCTTTCAAGTTATGTTCACAACTTTTTTTTGCGCACGGAAAAAATACATATATTATGTATTCTTGAAAAAACAATTTTAAAATATATATATATATTATATAAATATTCCGCCGCACGCACACACACCCACATACATACATACATATATATACATATATATGGGCTATTTCACGTCAAGTGGTACGATGAAAATTTTAAATCACTCCAAAATCGAGAACAGGCTGGAAACATCTTCCAGAACATACAAAAAAAATTTAAGTGTTAAAAATAATTTGCTTAAGAGTTATTCGACCATTAAAAGTGGAAATTTTTCAATTTTTTAGAAAAACTTCTTTTTTTAAAGCCATTTATCTCAAAATATGTTGATTTTTTTGAAAAAACATTACAAACAACTTTTGTTTAAATTAATCTTTAGAACTTATCTACCCTGGTTACATTTCTTAATTTTGAAATCTCGAAGAGATAGAACACCCAGACATATTGAATATCAAAAAAAGGCTACCACACCATATTCGATTTTAATCTAACACCTCTCAAAAGTTCACATTTTTCGCGAGCTTTCGAATGGCTTGGGTTAGCTTATCGGCCAAGACCGCTGTTGTAAGTTATGCCTCATAAACCTCATAAAATCACTAATTTTCACGTATTTTAGGACATAGCTTACACCAAAGGTGTAATATATATAATATATATATATGTGGTAATGAACAATTAACTTACCAAAAATAGTAAAGTGCATATACTTAATTGTAGTATTTAGTAAAAACCTATTAAAATTTTAGATTGTTTTAAACGGATCTAAACCGAACTTTACCTCCTAAAATTAATTTATTTAAGTCATCGCCAAGAGTTCTATATGTCATTAATATTTTGTACTTTTAGAGTAATTAAACTTTCTTCTTAATTAAATTAATTTTTGTATTAGCTTTAAAGAATTATTTATAACATTTTAGCGGTATATAAATAAAAACCTGTTTCTTCCATTTCTCCCGTAATTCGTAATTTGCACCCTCTTTCAAAATTTGCGTTTTAATCCATAATTATATCCAATTTATTTTTCCCTTTAGTTACAGAGCCCATATATTTATTTTAATTATTATAAACAAAGGCATTTCTTAAATAACCTTTTGTATCTAATAATACATACTTGTTTATTTAAAATATTGTTTTATATAAATATACGTAATCTCCAAACAATTTTTAAATTTGATTTGAATAATATTTAAATTAAAAACTACTAAAATAATAATTTTCGAAAAACTTTTGAAATGTAATTCGTATTTTATATTGCCACTGTTAAAATTTGAATTTTCTTTTGCCACTACTGTTTATAATAGAATTATCTTAAAAATGTAATAATTAATGTATTTAATTTTTAACCCATTGTATATATCACATATGGATATTTGGAAAAGTGTATGTTCACACACACACACACACACACACACACACTCACACACACACACACACACACACACACACACACACACACACACACACACACTCTTATATATATGACATATATATATATCATATACATGACATATATATATAACATATATATAACATATATATATGACATATGTATATAACATATATATAACATATATATATGACATATATATATAACATATATATAACATATATATATGACATATATATATAACATATATATATGACATATATATGACATATATATATATAACATATATATGACATATATATAACATATATATATAACATATATATGACATATATATAACATATATATATAACATATATATGACATATATATATATAAAACATATATATATATGTTGAATTCTGAATTCTTAGACACGGCGGCGGCGGCGAAATATTTATATATTATAGAGAGATATATATATATATATACTGTAAAAATATACACACACATACACAAAGAAGAACGAAAAATAGGATATTGAAGAAAAGTCATTCTACTCTCAAATCTTTCACTGTTCAACTCTCTTCAGGACAGTGTGTACCACGAAAAAGAAGCATCATGTTGGTCGTCTAAGCGCATTTGAGTATTTTTCACAATTTTTTATTGAGAAAAATAATCCAAGTTAGTAATAACGGAGTAGCTAAAATCGAAGGTGAAATTAGACATCAAAGGAGTCCAGAAAAACAAATCCTTTCAGAATGACAGTTCATCAGAATATTTTTCAAGATGGAGCCGGAAAACACTATAGTTCAAAGAATCGTCAGGAAGTTTATGAATTTGGCAATTTACTTTCTTGGCGTGGATTTCTGGAAGCAGCCAAAAATTTTGAATTGTCCACATTTTTAGACGAAGATGTTTCTAGTCATCGTCAAGGATAAACCTAAAATCCAAAAGATCCAGTGTGTCACGTCCTATGGCCGTTGTCCCTATGAATCCTGATCCAGGGGCAACAGCTTTATTGAGAATTAGGACCTGGAAGGAAATCGATTCCACGGAGTCACGCATTTTTCTTTCTCGGAGGACGGAGTTTTTGAAGAAGGAACACTTGGCCGGACAACACCGTCGTGCAATAAGCAGTCTTTTATTCACAACCGCGTCTAAAAAAGACATTTAAACCTTCAAATCGTGCAAAATGGTAGTGCATCTTAAAAAATTATTATAAATAATTTTTTTTAGCTTAGTATATGTATAAATAATAAATATAACAATAGTAAATATATATAGTTGGTTCTCTGTGAAATCGAAGATGAAAAAATAATATTTTTATAACTGTGGGAATATGTTCTAGAGGTATCCAGTAGTTTTTCTGAATTTTTTCAGTTTTTTTCGGGGCCATTATTTTAAGTTACAGAGAGTCAAAATTGACATTTTAGCACTTTTTTGTATTCTATACCCATTTTATGAATTTGTAGCTTCCATGGGATGCAATTTGCACTAAAAACATAAATATTTCTTTTTTGTAAAATTTTCTGAATTTTCCATTAAAATTCTTTCAAATTCATAAATGTATGCTGTCATATTCTTGTAAGCCATTTAAACCTCAGAGAGTGAAAATCAGCAATTCTGCTCCGCACTCTGGAAAACTAATGCTGTGTAAAAGATGTCTTTTTGTAGTCAGAAACTGCCTATAAATTTCCAGAGTGGGTCTAAATCATTAAGATCACTTATGGTCAAAATATCTGGAAAAAGTGCCCGAAATATTAATTAATAGAAATGTATATTGTTGCCTTCTAACGATTAATCTATTAGCATGATCATAGCAAAAAAATTTATGCGCTTATCTTTCCTAATACAAAATCTCACGTGAGATCTCATGCCAAAATCTCATGCCAAAATCTCATGCCAAAATCTCATGTGACTTTTCAATGAGAACACTGGTCAAACTTCCGAAAAAATAAGAAATCAATTTAATAGTATGGGGGGGGGGTCACTTTTTTAGTGATAACACCCCTCAGATAAGCTCAAAAATTAAGGTTTTAAAGCGATTCAGACATATTTATGATTTTTTTTAATTTCTCACGTGAGATCTCTCGTGAAAACTCAGGTGAGATCTCACATGAAAAATTAAACAAAATCATAAATATGTCTGAATTGCTTTAAAACCTTAAGTTTTGAGCTTATCTGAAGGGTGCTATCACTAAAAAAGTGACTCTTAAATTGATTTCTTATTTTTTCGGAAGTTTGAGCAGCGTTCCGAGTGAAAAATCACATAAGATTTTGGCATAAGATCTCACGTGAGATTTTGTATTAGGGTTGGAGTGATAGAAAAGTATCTCCACTAGTTTCAGTATCCATCTAATCACCTGCAAGCTGCTAAAAATACAAATATTATTATACAATTATAAAAAATTAATTTTTAAACATTTATAATGCTGGATTTTTAGTTCTACGACCCTTACAAGAATTATAATACTAATCTGAAGGATTACTATAAAAGTATCAATATTATTATTATTATTCAGCAAGATCGTTTGAATTTCAGAAACTTGTCACTGTCAATTAATCATATTAATCATTATAATCTCACATCTGATTTGTTGATGTATTTTGTGTATTAAATACGTATCTTCAGTTATTGTAATTATAATGTTAATATATTTATAGTAATCCTTCAGATCAATATCATAATTCTTAAAGTGGTTGTAAAATTGGAAATCCAGCATTATAAATGTATAAAAATTAATTTTTTATAATTGTATAATATTTGTATTTTTAGCAGCTTACAGGTGATAAGATGCATACTAGTGGAGATACTTTTCTCGACTCCAAGGTAAGTGCATGCTAATAGATTCATCGTCATAAGGCAACAAATATACATTTCTATTAATATTTTGGGCACTTTTCCCAGATATTTTGACCATAATTGATCTTAATGATTTAGACTCACTCTGGAAATTTATAGGCAGTTTCTGACTATAAAAAGACATCTTTTAGACAGTATTAGGTTTCCAGTGTCCGGAGCAGAATTGCCGATTTTCACTATTTAAGGTTTAAATGGCTTACAAGAGTGTGACAGCAAATATTTATGAATTAAAAAGTATTTTAATAAAAAATTCAGAAAATTTTAGAAAAAGTCATATGTATGTTTTTAGTGAAAAATGCATTCCCTGGGAGCTACAAAAAAGTGCAGGAATGTCAATCTTGACTCTCTCTAACTTGAAATAATGGCCCCGAGAAAATCTGAAAAAATTCAGGAAAACTACTGGATACCTCTAAAATATATTCCCACAGTTGTAGCAATATTAATTTTTTTCATCCTCGATTTCACAGAGAACCAACTATATATATAATATAAAATCAAATCATTCAAAATCAAATAAAAATGTTAAAGAAATTTAACAAAAAAACAATAAAAAAAGTTAACACACTAATATCCAAACAATAGTGCAGGATAACTCTGTCAAAATATTTCTTTTAAATAAAAAGTATCAGGATAACATAAGAAATTTAGTGGTCACGGAATCATTTTGAAGAACTGCCTGAAAAAGGGAATACCCGAGTGCTCCACGAGTGCGCATTTCGGATACCAAAAGTAGATAAAGTTGCACCAGCCGAATTTCCACGTCTCTTTACGGACTGCTCAGAAGAGTATAGATATCTTGAAATGACAAAGCAGGAAGCACTGTCAAGAAGTCAGTCAGCAAGTAAATTGCACCGGCGATTAAAGTGCAAGGAGGGGAGGCGTGTCACGTTCTAACCAAGTTTTGGGACTGACTCGGAGACACGTGTCATTGGTCAAAAAATCAGTATTTCGGAGGATACAGGAGCACCCTCAAAAATGGAAATGCAGACCTTGCATGACCCGTTGGTGTAGAAGTTCATTAACCCATTAAGGATTGAATGGACATTTTTTCGTGTCCGATTTCGAAGGTCACCAAGTGGTTAATTTTATTACAAAAAAATGTCTAAACTACCTTTTCCAATGTTTTAAATTGTGTTCTTTTTGACGATGATGCATGATATATGAAACGAACATTAAGAAAACGCTGATTTTGTGATATACCTGTGTGTGTGGGCAAATTTATGTTTTTTCAAGTATAGGTAATATATGCATTGTAACGGTGCGTGTCGGGTTTTATGAAATAATGCACGGAGATAGCGTGAGTAGGGGTAACCCCGAGATCGCGCGTGACGAACTTACCTTCGCGCGCGATCGGGACTCTCGTGCACTCCGTCAACGGCTCGTCGATACCTCAACAGCTACCGTGTACGTTGATATGGGCTCCAGAGTGAGCCCACTTCCGGAAGTACGAATTTAGGATTGGCAGACGAGTACCGCGAGCTCGTCTGCTTATCAAACTAAGGATCGGGATTCCTGGGTGAATACGAGATAACGAAATGATACGAATCAAAAGATAAAATGAAATTCAGATTTTTTCACTAATTAGTATTATAATATAATAGTTAGTTCGCGTAAAATAACACAATTGTCCGGGCGGCCTGGGCGCAATCGCGGGGGGTCATAACCCGGACGTGGGATCGCGGCGCGAAGAGAGCACGCGAGAATTATCCGAGTATGTTATCCTCGTAGGGAGGGAGAAAACTCTAACCTGGTCCTCGTCGGTGTAAATCTCCTCGTGTCTCGAGTGTAGTGCTACGCAGTCGACGGCGGTGTCGCTCCAATATCTCCGAGGACCTTCCGGCTCGGCGGCTCACACGAGAATATCTCTCACTGATTCTCTCTCGTTCCCCCTCCCTTCCGTATCCCGCGCGGTCTTACCCGACGGCCGTACGGGCCTCGCGACGGAGAACCATGACGAGTGGCTCGCGCTATCGTCACTCGTCACAGCATTTTATCAGTGCGTATAAACATGTGAATACACCTTGAAAGAATATGTATTAGTTTACTCATTACTGATAAAAAATGAAATTTTTAAACTTATACTAAATAATAATAACGGATCTAAAATTCAATGTAATGCTTTAAATACACATGCAAAATCGTTTGAATATATAATAATTATTAATCAATACCTTATAATTGTAATTTATATTTACAATGACCTATAAATTAAATACATTAATTATTGCATTTTTTAAAATAATTCTATTAGAAATAGTAATGGCAAAGAAAATTCAAATTTTAACATTGGTAATATAAAATACGAATTACATTTGAAAAGTTTTTTAATTTAAGAGAATTTGATATACGAAAAAAACATCAAATTTAAATGTTATTGATTGTAATGAAATTTCAAAATGCATGGATATATAAGTAGGTGGAAAATGTATTTTTATGTAAAACAATATTTGAAAAAAACGAATATGTATTTATTAATAATAGAAGTTTATTTAAGGATTAAATTTGTTTACAATAATCAAAAAAAAATATGTGGACTCCGTAACTAACGGGAAAAGTAATTGGATAAAATTATGAATCAAAACTTAAATTTTAATAGAGGGTGCGAATTGCGAATTACAGGAGAAACAAAAGACACTGGTTATTATTTACATGCTCCTAAAATGTTATAAATCCTTCTTTAAAATTAATACAAAAATTTATTTATTTAAGAAAAAAGTTTTATTACTCTGAAAGTACAAAATATTAATGACATAGAACTTTTGGGCGATGATCCTTCGCCATTAAATAAATCAATTCTAGGAGGTGAAGTTCTATTTAGGTCCATTTAAAATAATCCAAAATTTGAAAAAGTAGTCACTAAGTACTAATATTTGGTAAGTATATGCACTTTACTATTTTTGTTAAGTTCATTTTTCACTAAAATTTATAATTATTAAAATATAAATTTGAACTGTAAAAGAATTCATATAGTTTAAAATTTACAGTTAATATTTAAAATGTATTCATTTTTTTATCATTTTATTCTTACTTCATTACACTGAATATTAGTAAAAGTTTTTTATTTATAAATTATAATCATATTTAAAAATAAACTAAATTTTTGGTATAAAACCCACCACGTGATAACAGTACCTCCAAGGTGGAGTCGAAATCTGTTTAATTTCTAAGTTGTCCATTGTAGTGAATAACTAATACAATTTGAACCATTATTTTAAATATATTAATTACGAAAAACCTATTTCAAAATTAAAAATAGGAGGTTGGCGCGCGAAGCGCGAAGGGGGGCAAGGCCCCCTACTATATATATATATATATATATATATATGGGCTATTTCACGTCAAGTGGTACGATGAAAATTTTAAATCGCTCCAAAATTTGAAAATAGGCTGGAAATATCTTCCAGAAGATAGAAAACAAATTTTAGGTGTTAAAAATAATTTGCCTAAGAGTTATTCCACCATAAAAAATGGAAATTTTTCAATTTTTTAGGAAAATTTCTATTTTCAAAGCCATTTATCTCAAAATCTATTGATTTTTTTGAATAAACATTACAAACAACTTTTGTTTAAAATAATCTTTAAAACTTATCTACCTGGGTTACAATTCTTAATTTTAAATTCTCGAAGAGATAGAACGCCCGAAAATATTGAATATCAAAAAAAGGCGACCACGCCACAATCGATTTTGATCTAACACCGCTCAAAAGATCACATTTTTCGAGAGCTTTCGAATGGCTTGAGTTAGATTATTGGTCAAGATCGCTGGTGTAAGTTATGCCTCATAAACCTCATAAAATCACTAATTTTCATGTATTTTAGGGCATAACTTACAACGGCGGTCTTGGCCAATAATCTAACCCAAGCCATTCGAAAGCTCTCGCAAAATGTGATCTTTTGAGCGGTGTTAGATCAAAATCGATTGTGGCGTGTTCGCCTTTTTTGATATTCAATATTTTCGGGCGTTCTATCTCTTCGAGAATTTAAAATTAAGAATTGTAACCCAGGTAGATAAGTTTTAAAGATTATTTTAAACAAAAGTTGTTTGTAATGTTTATTCAAAAAAATCAATAGATTTTGAGATAACTGGCTTTAAAAGTAGAAATTTTCCTAAAAAATTGAAAAATTTCCATTTTTTATGGTGGAATAACTCACAGACAAATTATTTTTAACACCTAAAAATTTTTTTCTATCTTCTGGAAGATATTTCCAGCATATTTTCAAATTTTGGAGCGATTTAAAATTTTCATCGTACCACTTGACGTGAAATAGCCCATACATATATATATAATATATATTGTAACGGGCACGCCTTGCCGTCAGCATTTATTATTCATTTATTGCAGGTATCTTAACTTAATTGTCTTATTGATCTGAAAAGTGTATAAGGGTCGGAGTACATAGATGAGGTGCGTTTTGCCTCACCTATGCCATCTTAGCTATAGTATGTGTTATGTATATGTAATTGTATGTGGTTAATTAGAATATAGTGGGGGCTTAGTGTCCCACTATGTCAGATTGTGTGATTATATTAATACGCATATTGTGAGAGAGATTAATTAAAATAACTAAAGATTTTAAATTTAATAAAAGAAATACATTTATTCATTTATGATAAATTAAAATCTATTTATAAAATATTGAAGAAATATAGCTGATTCGTATAGAATGCTACAATAGTCTCCATACGAAACAGTGAACAAAAATGATTGTGACGTGGTATTCGCGTACCCGGGTGAAATTAATTATTATTAATAATTAAAATTAACCGTTGGGCCGCGTTGCCCAATGCCGCGCACAATTAATTTATTTTCCGAACTGCGGGCTGTCGCCAGGAATGCGAGTTCGCTGGGACGTACGGTATGGAGGATTCGGGCGATCCTCCTTGCCTCGACACGATGTATAAATTATTAAAATGTCGGCGGGAGCGGGGAGAATAAAAGAAACACACTCAATTAAAATAAAATGAATAAAACATTTATTTTAAATAAACTAATTAACAAAATGGCCATCCAGGCCGTGTGCCGCGACAAAGTTATTTCGCGCGGGCGGAAGTCCCGGGAAACCTGCCGGATCGAGATCCTCGCATGCGACAGGTTTCACTCCCGGGAACCGCTGTTCGAGTACCGTTGTACTCGAACACACTCCCGTGGTACACACACACACAAGGGAGGGGGAGGGTCCCGATAATAAATTGTCACTTACCGGTGACGATCCTCGGCGACTGGTCGACCTCCTTGACAAGGGGACGACCGGTGGTTGAGGTGGTGAAGGCGGCCCTTGCCGCGGCGAGCGAATCGCGATCCGCGGTATCACCCGCGCACGACCCCGTCCTTTGGTTCACACACACACACAAACACACACCTCACGGAACACACGTTTTAGTCCACAGAGCTTAATGCAGGAGGGGGTGGGGCGTACTCTCGGCACTCACGAGCAGTACGGAACGTCTAGACAATATAATAATCCGTCCCGATCGACGGATCATTACGCACTGCTTAGGCGATCGCCTAATTTCCCGAAAAAGGGATGGGAGTGGGGAAACTCACACACTCTTTCGCGCTCCCATCCCTACGTATTATTGCGCGCGTAATCGTACATTTGTAGAAAAATAAACAAGTGTCGTCGGTTGGCCTTGACATACGAAAGGCTCCGACGACTTACAATTCGACAATTTAAATACTCTATTCGTCGTGAATAGATTGTGTGACGATTTCCGTCACATGATATAAAAGAGAATTTAAATGGTATGATAAATGGCTGAGTACTCGAGACCTCTGCAATAGAGGCTCGAGCCACAACCGAAAATAGACGCGTGGACCTGCTATCTTGAGGCCCCGTGAGGCAATGCTGATCGTTCAGATTCGACAGTTGTTTAAGTATCCTCGGAGAATATTCCCCTTCCCTTAGCGTGACGTCATTACATATGATCGAATATCTGCTTGTTGTCTTTCAGCTATAGAAGCAGTAACATTAATTTATTTTAATAGAGACTCGAGAGAGTTTTTTTACAATAAATAGTTGTTATAAATAATTAAACATTATTGGTTTAATTATTTATTTAACAGTGTTTTCTTAATATACTCATAAGTGTTCCGATTGAAAACTCAAATTAAACATCTCAAATTAAAAAATAAAATTATATTTCACCATATTCCATGTTTTTTTACGTAGAATTTGTTATTAATAAATACATTTTGACAAATACAAAGTTTCCTCCGGTCGGGAATCGAAAACCCGATTTTTGAGTTTGTTGTCGAGCGGGCTAACCACTAAGCTACGCTACAGCTTATCTATACATGCGACCAGAATGTCCAGTTGGCGATTTTTTTTCCTTTTCTCTCTTACGTATATTGATGTTTATTAAGCAAGAGCAACAAAGAGAAAAAATCGCCATCTGCCAACCCTGCATGCGACTATACGTCTAAATTAGCTTAGACTTGATAGTCACAATATATATATGAGGTATTCCACGTGAAGTGGTCCGATAAAAATTTTAAAATGCACCAAATTTTGGGTACACATTGCAAATGCTTTTCAGAATACAGAAAAAAATTTTTAGGTACTGGAATCTATTTGCTCAAAAGTTATTCTAACCTCAAAAAGTGAATTTTTCCAAGTTTTTCTCAAAACCAGCTAGGTTCACCGCTATTTAGCTCAAAATCTATCAACTTTTACTATAGAACATTATATATAACATTCGTTGCTAATTATATCTAGAATTTATTCTTCTGGGTTAAAATTTCTAATCTCAAGGTCAATATTACATAAACTACATGTCAATATTCAACTTAAAAATAGTGTAAGTGCGCCACAATTGATTTTTTTATTCAAAAGTCTAAAAGAAAGCTTGGAGCAATAGCTTTCAAATGGTCTGTAGCATTTTTATGGCCTTTAATTCTGTAAAAAGTTATGACAAGTTAAAAAAAGACAAAAAATTCACAAAAATTAACATGGTAATTCCCATTTAAATTTTTAAAAAAATTTTCGTGTTTATTTAAATTCTCATAACTTTTTGCAGAATTAAAGGCCATAAAAATGCTACAAACCATTTGTAAGGTATTGCTCCAAGCTTTCTTTTAGACTTTTAAATAAAAAAATCAATTGTGGCGCACTTACACTTTTTTTAAGTTGAATATTGACATGTAGTTTATGTAACATTTACCTTGAAATTAGAAATTCTAACCCAGAAGAATAAATTCTAGACATAATTAGCAACGAATGTTACATATAATGTTCTATAATAAAAGTTGATAGATTTTGAGTTAAATAGTGGTAAACCCAGCTGGTGTTGAAAAAAACTTCGAAAAATCCACTTTTTGAGGTTAGAATAACTTTTGAGCAAATAGATTCCAGTACCTAAAAATCTTTTTCTGTATTCTGAAAAACATTTGCAATGTGTACCCAAAATTTGGTGCATTTTAAAATTTTGATCGGACCACTTCACGTGGAATACCTCATATATATAAATACTTCAAAATTGTTTTTTCAAGAATACATAATATATGTATTTTTTCCATGCGTAAAAAAAGTTGTGAATATGACTTGAAAGAATGTGTATTAGTTTACTCATTCCTGATGATAAAACTCATAAAATTTTTAAATGTGTACTTAATGATAATAACGGATCTAAAATTTAATGCTTTAAATGTTGATGCAAAATTATTTGAATATAAAATAAATACATTAATTATTGCATTTTTAAGATAATTCTATTATAAACAGTAATGGCAAAAGAAAATTCAAATTTTAATAGTGTCAATATAAAATACGAATTACATTTGAAAAGTATTTCAAAAATTATTAACTTAGGGGTTATACCTGTTATATAATTGGATTTATTGGAATTTTAATAAGTTTCAGGTATTTATTCAATTATATAACAGGTATACCTGCTTATACCTACTATTTTGTGTTTGTAAGCAGCTTAATGATTAAATTTAACAAACATTAAATAGTATATTTTTTTTTAGAATTATTGAAGAATAATAGTGCCATGTTGTTTGAATGCAAGTATACGGTTACTCTGTTTTTTTCATAAAATGTATTCGCACTCTTTTTTTAAGAAGTTTGCTTAAAAACACCATAACTTTAATTAATCATCGATGAATAAGATTCTTGGAAGGATAAAATATTTTTGATCGTACAAACCTTTTTTTTACTACAAAGGTTTTTATTAATTATAACTATATTCAATGTGTTAAACTAATATAAATGAAATATTTCAACAGATTCTTCTTGAAATTTATAAATTTTTTCAAATTTAATGTATATACGAAAAAATTGTTAGATATTGAGTTATTAAGTGATAAAAATGGCCGTAAAGTCATTTTTTTCAAAAAATTCGATTTTTTGATTGGTTACAGCTCTGGTACTAATTGAAATTTAGGTCTAAAAATTTAGCTACAGTCTATTCAAGTAGTTCTTTACTGATTCCATACATTAAAACAAGATTATATTTTTTAATTGGATCACTTCACATGGAATCTCCCATATATGTATATATATTATATAAATATTTCGCCGCCGCCGTGTCTAAGATTTCAAGTTCTAAGGATTCAACAAATATATATATATATTATAACGTTAAGCGAGTTACCGATCAGGTGAGTAACCGAAAAGAGTATCGAGATTGATGCGCGCGCAGGGAACGCGCGCGAGTATCGTGCGCGGGGAGAGTAACGAGAGAGAGTTCGCGCGCGCACGGCAACAACAAGGTGTTGATAACTGCCGAATATACTTTAAGACGGTAAAAAGTGAACAAAGACTGGTGCGTTTCGTGTGTGGGTGTGAGGTTTTTCTCCCCACCAACCTCCACGTCGGCGTGCGGAGCAGCACGGCCCCGAGAAAGGCAGAAAGAAGGAAGCCAAGAGTCGGCCGCTTTCCCGACCGTTGGAGTGAGAGAGAGATAAGCACGAGGACGAGCTATCTCTCCTTTGCCCAGTCGTTTCCTGCCAAAGCGAGATATTCAGATACGCGGTAAGTGGTGCACCACGTTTAGACCCGCGTGTCTACCTAATATTTCGTGCCCCGATTTACCTGCTACGGTCCAGGTAAGGAAGCGTTCCTCCTTTCCCCCTCTCGTCACAAATCCCGCCCGGATAGACAGGTCGGTGGTTCGCGGGAGCCACTTCACGAGAGAAGGCGCGCGTGACGTAGGAAGCTTCTACGTCAGAGCTCTCTACGTCAGAGATACATACATCACGGTGTGACGTATGCCATCAGGTTAAGCAGCCGATCATACCCGGATCGTTTGCTCGTAACTACAGTTAAATAGATTTTTACTAACTGTTTTCGCGCTGACCTCCGTGGTAGTCATCGGTATGACTCCCCGTAAATTGTTAACGTTAATTTATTGTTTATTTATTAATATTTGATTGTTAATCTAATAAATTGACTCGGCAAGACCTTCTTTCTCGCCGATTAACGAAAGATATCAATTGTTGATAGTGTTTACCGGTTACTGTCCTTTCCTACGAATACCGCCCTCTCCGGTGTTTATTCTAGTTGGCAATTTTGGGCATAGGGCCCAACACACGGTATCTAAACCAAACGAGGTGTTTGACGTTGTTAACGGCATTGCACGGGAATCAAAGTGATTCCCGGCCGCATCGTGGGACTGCACACTTAAGGTTGGTAAGTTGGGACAAATTGGGCCTAACCGTGGGCCTTACATATTCCCAGTACCCACCCCATTACAATATATATATATATATATATATATATATATATATATATACCCTTCATTGAATTAATGAATTATATCTTTTATTTAACTGAATATTGTGAATTAATTCAAACACATCTAAAGAATATCAAGTCTTGGCTGTTACAAAAAATAATGAATTAATCATAAAATTTTATTAAAAAATTTTTTAAGAAATTTTTTCAAACAGAAATTTTTTTTTGTGGAGTAATTACCTCCCATTGTAAAATTTTCAAAATTTACAACTCGGTAATCTATGAAAAATTTTACAAAACAAAAAAAAAACTTAGCGAAAATATATGCCAACATCTTTGTAATTACATTTTCATTTTAATTTACTTTTATATGTAAAATTTAATTATATATGTTTTATATATATATATATATATTTTAATATTTAAATTAATTTTATTTGAGACTATTTTGATATATGAATTGATTTTAACTTACTTATGTTTTATTAAGAAATTTTCAAAGTTTTCAATATCTCGTGCAAGATCTTCACGATTTGTATCGACTCCTTGATCAAATGAAGAATCAAATTCGTTATTTTCTTCACTCAATTGTTCAATTTCATTTAGTAGTTCACAAAATTCATCTGGTATTTTATCAGTAAGTTTTAATTGATTATTCACCGGTTTTAGATTTTTTCAAATCTTTCTTAATTTGTCCTGCCAATGATTCTAATTCTCTTTTTTCTCTCATTATGAGGGTTCGTGGTAATTTTGGAAATTCTGTAGAATAGTCCGTTTCCACTTGTTTGTGCACTTTTATGCCAGCTTCATAAAATCTAAACTTCCCTTTTTCATTCGAAAATTCGAATTTTTCTGGCAGTAATTTTCCCTCAGTGGGCATTAAAAACTTTTCACAATTCAAAGTTTGATTTACTAAATCTTTAATTGAACATTGCGTTGATACGTTTGTTTGATTAAAAAATACTTCTGCCTGTGAAGACGAACTTTTAGTTTTCTTTGAGGAGCATTGTTAATGGTTTCGCGTTTAAAATCAGACTGACTTAAAATGTGATATAAAACTGAAATGTAAGGGTAACTTTTGACCTTATTATGATCACTTATTTGGAGCATAGACTTACAGACTTGATTGATCAAAACAAACTTGACTATTATACTCTCAAAATCAAATTATATTCTACGATTATAATTTTATTCAGTATTATAATATTTTAAATTCGAAACATGAAATTTTCCACGTTTGCAATTTTTCTTTTCATCGTATAAGAGAAAAGTATCTGGGCCGAAATTTTTTATAATTTCATATGGTCCTTCAAATGTAGGCATAAATTTTGCTACTTTGTGTGCATCGTCTTTTAAAAAATTTAACGCTTTAACGAGCACCGAATCTCCTATTTTGAATTTGAATTTTTTAAGGAATTTATTCCTTCTTTCAGCGCGGTCTTTTATAAATTTTTGCATTTTAACTTTTGCAATTTCAATTTTCTCATTGTAATTTAAAGTTTTTTCACTTTTCGGTTTTCAAGAATCGCACGCTCAACAAATCGAATTATAATTCAAAAGGAGTAAATCCTGTAGTTTCATGATGAGTATTATTTAAAACAGTTTCAATAACAGGAATTTGATTTGCCCAGCCTGTATGCTTATTTTTTAAATACAGTTTTATATAGTCTAGCTTTTTCGCGATGTACACGTTCAATTATATTACTTTGAGGATGTCTAATGGATGAAAAAATTCGCTTTATTTTATTTGTTTCTAAATATTTTGTTTAATTATCACTGGTAAACTGTGTACCGCGATCAGTTATTATACTTTCACGTTTACCGTAGTTTTTGAAATATACATTCATTTTATTAATAACTATACTTCTGTTTGCCTTTTTTATAGGGAAAATTACGACAAATTTAGAAAACGCGTCTATGGTAGAAAGTATATATTTCACCCCCCCCCTGCGCCCCCCGTAGACGTTGGTAAGGGACCGTAAAAATCTATAGATAGTAATTCTTTCGGTTTATCTACTAAAATCGGCTGAAAATTAGTTTGATATTTGACGGTTAAGGGTTTATATCTTTGACAATTGTTACATGTTTTTAAATATTCGCCACATTTTTTACGTAATTTTGGCGCGAAAAAATGTTCTTTTATCATAAAGTAAATCTTTCGCGAACCTATATATCCGTATTCTTTATGTAATTCAATTATTAACATCTTATATTATATTAAAGTGGATCGACTTTTGGTCTCCGGTTCTCCGGGTTTTTAAAAATGCATTTTTATAGTTTCAAAGTTTTATTTTAATTGGACTTTACACTTTTGGGCCTTACATTTTTTGGACCTTACATTTTTGGGCCTTATAAATTTTGGGCCTTACATTATTGGCAACGGAATTGTAAAGTTTTATTTTAATTGGACTTTACAATTTTAGGCCTTACATTTTGAGCCTTACATTTTGAGCCTTACATTTTTATCCTCATAAATTTTTGGGCCTTATAAATTTGGATCTTACATTTTTGGGCCTTATAAATTTTGGGCCTTACATTTTTGGCATTACATTTTTGGGCCTTATAAATTTGGACCTTACATTTTTGGCCTTATAAATTTTGGGCCTTATATTTTTGGGCCTTATAAATTTTGGGCCTTACATTTTGGGTCTTATAAATTTGGACCTTACATTTTTGGGCCTTATAAATTTTTGGCCTTATATTTTTGGGCCTTATAAATTTTGGGCCTTATAGTTTTTTTTTAAACAAATAGATATCAACTACTATGTCGATATTATTACCAGAAAATTATCTTAATAACAATAAGTAAAATAACATTTGATTACGTAATTAAAACTAATAAAATTTCAACACTGGAACATACAATAAATCAAATTAATTTTTATTGTTTATTTTACAAACCTATTTTTGCAAAAATTTCAAATTACAATTATTATGTTATTAAATTAAATTACAATTATTATGTTTCAATTGTACTCTATTCACTTGTATATTTCATAAGATATATTTTTTTCAATATATCGTTTTTATTGTTTATATAATTTATAAATTCAGCAAGTATTCATCGAAATCATTTTCAACAGAGAAATTAAATTATATCATTAAATATTAAATGTATAATTAATTAAACATTAGATAAAATATTCAAATAAATAATACTGTTTTTAAAATGCCATTAAGAAGATTTATATCCAATATGCATATTGACACATATTATTGATATTATATATGTTATATCTGTAACAAAAACATTTTTATTATTAATTATAAATTAATTGACGAAGTCAAAACTATACCTTTTAACTTAATCATTAAGAAATACTACTGCATTTTTGATTATTTCGATAGTCTTAATAAGCTAATCAGGATACTGAAATACAAAAAGACTTATTATATTTCAAACAATAATAATTTAAAATGAAAATTAGATAATTTTATAATATACCTTGTGACTTTAATCGTATGGAATGCCATTAGGAATATAATATTTTATTGATATAATGTTAATTGGAATGCTGCTGCCGTTTGTTATTTTTATTCAGCGCTGCATTCATTGGAATGCTGCTGCCCTTTGTTTTTTTTTTATTCAGCGCTGCATTTATTGGAATTATGAGTGTCAAACTACTAGCAAAGAATTTGTGCAAATATTGGCCCATTAGATGGAAAGTTTGGCCCTCTTTGTGTAAAGGTTGGCCCAGATTGTTTAAATGTTGGCCCATTTACAGAAAAGATTATTACAACATATTATTTACAACATATTATTATTGCAATATTAAATATTATCAACGCAATTAAGTGCGCCTTAATTTAAGAAATTGCATGTGAAAAACAATTTTTTACTGATTGAAAAATTTATTCCATAATCAATACAAAATGTTCCTAAATTGGCCAAAAGTGGGCTAAAGTTTGCCAAAACTGGAAAAATGTTCCAAATATTTCAATGTTGGTAAACATCGGCCCACTTTTGGCGCAAGTTTGCCCACTTTTAGCATAATTTGGAGCACTTTCATCGAAAATGTATTTCCACTAGGGTATGTATAATATTAGTATTTATAAAATATTAAATTTATATTAACTATATTTCATTCATTACATTGAAGCTACTTTCTTATAAACACTATTTTCTAATAATTTATATTTTATTTTTTTCAGCTTTACAAAAAAATATTAATAAAAAATTTAAAATAATCGTTTAGAAAAATAAAAAAAACTATAATTATTATTAAACAATTGAAACAAATTATTAATATTATTTTTATAATTGTGAATCATTTTGTAAAATAAACCATTTTTATAATGGGTTTGACGGAAATAAAAATATTAGTTGTAAAAACGATTGAACCATATAGCGACGATGCTTCTATGTTAAATGTTGAACATATATTAGAATTTAATAACATCCTTAAATCATGTACACCATTCAATATGCAAACATCTCTTTTAGTTCAAAAACAATATAATATTAACTCAGTTCAAATGAATAATGAATACATTCAATTGTTATTTTCTGGAAAATATGAAAAAGGTCATTGGATTTGTATGTATTACAATAATAGAACGATACACATTAATGATAGTTTAAATGCTAAATATTTGCAAAATGAACATAAAGTATACATCAATAGATTATTTCCAGATAGTCAACAATTAAAAATTGTTTTTGAAACAGTGCAATTTCAAACCAATAGTTATGATTGTGGAATTTTCGCGATAGCGTTTGCTGTCTCTATTGTATTTAATTTATGCCCATGCAGTTTAAACTATGATATTTCCCAAATGCGTTCACATTTACTAAAAATATACGAAACACGTAGTATTACGATGTTTCCAATTTTACAAAATATAAACTATAATATTTCAACAATACCAATCAAAAGATACATGATTCATATTTGTTGTATTGATGAAAAAAAAATTGAATTTCAATGTAGCAGAAATAAAAATAATAGAATAAAATTTTCAACAGAAATTTAATTCTGAACAACAAACAATAATGAATTTATATAATAAAGATAAAATCATTTCCGTTGATTCTATTACCCCAATGGAAATAGACTATGAAATACCAACTTATAGTTCATTTTATCAAAAAAATAAAAATAAACAATTTAATGATATAGAAATAAAACAGCTAAAAATGAAATAGCAAACTATGATAAAAAGGCAAACAATTAGCTGTATCGATATAAAAAATGAACGAGAAAAAGAAGCGTTGCATAAAAAAGAAGCTTATATGAGGAGTAAAGATAGTAATGACGGCAAAATAGAAGAAAAAAAATAAAGAGAAAACAGCAAACCATGATGAAAAGACAAAAATAAATAGTGACGAAATAAAAAATGAACGAGAAAAAGAAGCATTACGAAAAAAGAAGCTTATGTAAATAATAAAAATAGCAACGACGGCAAAATAGAAGAAGAAAAAATAAAGAGACAACAGCAAACCATGATGAAAAGACAAAAAATAAATAGTGACGAAATAAAAAGTGAACGAGAAAAAGAAGCATTACAAAAACAACATATTTATTATAATGAAAATACTGATCAATGTAAAAAAATGAAAAGAAAAAATTAAATGGAAAAATATTAAACGAAAGTAGAAAAAATGATATCGATAAATTAGTATAAAACCATTTACAAAAAAATTTAAAAAGACGCATATGTATGAAAAATGACAAAGACATGGAAATACCAATCATATTGCTTAAAAAATTAAAAATTGATGAAGGAAAATTTTTTAACGTATATGATAAACCAATTAATACCAAAAAAGGTATAAATTATAAAGAATTAAATAAACGTATTTTAATTAAAAATGAACAAAATGTAAAATTAGTAAGTAAATCCAAAATAATAGGTCGAATAGCAAATGTAGATTTTGATGAAAAAATAATTATTGAAAACAATTTAGGTTATATGTCTGAAACTTGTAAACATTGTAATACTAAACATTTTGTTTTTGAATATACACTAGGTAAAGAATTTTCTAATTGTTGTCACAAAGGAAACGTAGACTTACCGAAAATGCCTCCCTATCCGGAAGAATTAAAGCAATTAGCTACAGGAAAATCGGAAGATAGTATTAATTTTCGCAAAAATATTCGACTATATAATAATGCGTTAGCTTTTGCAAGCTTTGGAGCTAATTTTGATAAGTTATCTGAATCTTAAATGAAAATGAAGCTCGAAAATATGGGCATAAGAAACATGCAGCTGAAAGAAAAAGTTTTAAAAATAATTTAGATACAAAATTAGAATTGTCAAGTAAATTAGATAGCTTAATTAGAAATGTTAATCCTTATGCTAAAGCTTATAAAATGATGTATGAGGTAGAAAAAGAAAAATTAGAATATTATAAGAAAAATTAGATAAAAATATATATATATAATGAAGCTACTTGTAATGAAGTTGCAATGGTATTTGTAGGAAAAAATGGACTGCCTACTTCAGAGCGGGATATAGTTATATATTCAAAATATGACAATCCAATTAGTATTCCTTTAACAAGTAAACACACTGATCCAATGACATACCCACTTATTTATCCAAATGGAGGATATGGATGGATGCCTAATATGAAATGCAAATATAAGAAAAACAATATTTCATGTTTGCAATTTTATAATTGCAGACTTTCTATGAGAAATGGATTTAATCCATACCTTAATATGGGAACAGTTTCTCAACAGTTTACAATTGATGCATTTGTAAAAGTTGAACAATCAAGATTATATTTTGTAAAGAAAAACCAAGATATTTTAAGAAGCGATTATTATAAAGGCGTAATGGATTATTTACACAAGAAAAAAGAATCTGAAAATATAAAAATTGGAAAAATGTTTATTTTGCCATCAAATTTTGTTGGAAGTTCAAGATTCCTAAAACAAAATTACATTGACTCAATGAGTATAGTAAATCGTTACGGAAAACCTGACTTACTTATAACAATGATATATAATCCAAACTGAAAAGAAATAACTGAACATTAAAAAAATATGAAACTGTAATTGATAGACCAGATTTAGTATTTAAGGTATTTCATCAAAAAATAAAAGAATTGGTAATTAAGCAAGGTGTTTTAGGAAATTGTATCGCCTACACTTATGTTATCGAATTTCAAAAACGTGGACTTCCTCACATGCATATGCTATAATTTTTAGATAAAAATTATAACATTAATACTCCCGAAAAAGTAGATGAACTCATAAACGCAGAAATTCCAAACGAAGATATCTATCCACGGTTGTATAATATTGTAAAACAGTTTATGATTCATGGACCCTGTGGAGAGCAAAACATGAGTTCACCTTGCATGAGTAAAGACACAAAAAAATGTACGAAAAATTTTCCAAAAAAATTTAATAACAAAACAACTTTTAATTCATCAGGATATCCATTATATATAAGAAGAAATGATATCAAAAAAATCAATTATAAAGGTAAATACCACAATAGAATAGCTGATAATCGGTTTGTTGTTTCGTATAATCCATATTTATTGTTAAAATTTAATTGTCACATTAATGTCGAAGTATGCTCAACAGTGCGAACATAGAAATACGTGACACAGGTATCAGATCAAAAGACAGTTCTAATTTAACTCATGATGAAGATATTGAAAGCAATGAATATAATACTATTAGAATATCCTCTACACGAACTTTCACATACCATAATAAGATTAGCTATTCACAATGAAGATGAACAAGAAGTGTATTTTAAAGAAGGAAAAGAAACAGAAATTTAAAAAAAAATGTAGAAACGACATTAACAGCATACTTAAAATTAAATCAAATCGATTCTGATGCACGAAATTATTTATATTCCGAAATACCATTAAATTATGTATTTGATAATAATTCAAAAACATGGTATAAAAGAAAAAAAAACAAAAAAACCTGTATTAAGCAGAATGTATTTAGTGAATCCAAAGGATCGAAAACGATATTTAATAAGATTATTACTTTTACATGTCAAAGGAATATCATCATTTCAGGATTTACGTACTGTTGATGATATAATTTATTCTACATTTTATGAAGCTTCTATAGCTAGACATTTGGTTAATGAAGATAAACAATGGGACAGATGTTTGGAAGAAGCAACACAATTACACTTTCCTACTGCTCTTTGTGAATTATTTGCATATATTTATATTTTTCACAATCCTATTAATGCAAGAGATTTGTACGAAAAATAGAAACACTTTTTTTACCACCCAAAATATGAACAAAATGCTGATGAAAACCTTGCATTAAACATTATTGTTAAGAACCTACAATTGAATGGATATTCTTTAAATAATTTTAATTTACCCGTTATATCTACATCTATAGAAGATTATGCTGATAAATCAACAACACATAACAAAAGTTGCACATTTACTGAAATAAACGTCAAAGTAAATTCTTTAAAAAATCATAACAAAGACATTTTTGATACTATCGTGCAACATTTAAAAATTGAAGACAAAAAAAGCTTTTTTATTGATGGACCAGGAGGAAGTGGGAAAATCTGTTTACTTAATGTTCTAATAGACTATCTTAAATTCTCAAACATTTCATTTTTATGTGTTGCTTGGACAGGGATTGCAGCAAATTTATTACATAACGGGAAAACAGTACACACAACATTTAAACTACCACTTAATATCACAGAATGTACTATATGTAATATTAAATCTAATTCAATAGATGGTAAAAATTTAAAAGAAGTTCCAATTATAATATGGGATGAAATATCTATGACATCGAAATATGCTTTTGAAGCAGTCAATCGCCTATTTCAAGATATATGTAATAATAAAAAAATATTTGGTGGTAAAATGTTGGTTGTTTCAGGCGATTTTAGGCAAACATTACCAGTTATACGACATAGTAGTCGTACTGAAGTTATTGAAAATTTAGTTAAAAACAGTTACTTATGGCCGAATTTTATACGTATGACACTAAATGAAAATCTTCGAGTGACAGATAATGACAATTATTTTAGACAATGGGTATTAAATGTAGGTGAAGGTAAACCTTTAAATATGTATGAAGAAGAAAATGAACTGCTTGAAATACCTCTTGATTTAATAACAAAAGAAAATGATATCACTGCAGAAATTTTTGGAAACGAAATAAAAATAAATGATAAAGATTTAAATGATAAAGTTATATTAGCCTTCACCAACAACGACGTAATTGAAATAAATAATAAAATTTTGGCTATAATGGAAGGGCAAATTATTGAATACTTAAGTGTAGATACAGCAGAACATGATAATGGAGAAAACTTAGATGTCATGTTACCTACAGAATTTCTTAATTCCCTTACACCTAATGGACTTCCTCTACATAAATTACAATTAAAAGTAGGTGCAATAGTAATTCTTCTAAGAAATTTAAATGTGAATGAAGGTCTTTGTAGTGGAACAAGATTATTAGTAACAAAACTTATGAAACATTTAATTAAAGCAGAAATTATAAGCGGAAAAAAATTGGAAAATTAGTTTTAATACCAAGAATCACTTTGTCACCATCTAAAGAAGATATACCATTCAACATGCGCAGAAAACAATTTCCCATTCGATTAGGTTTTGCAATGACTATTCACAATATGACAAATCACAAGGACAGTCATACAAACAAGTTGGTATCTATTTACCATCTCCAATTTTTAGCCATGGTCAATTATATGTAGCTCTTTCAAGAGCTAAAAGTAGAAAAAATTTAAAAATATTACTGTTAAACAATGCAAAAATAGAAAATGATACATTAAAAAATAAACACAAAATTTACACTAACAATATAGTGTTTAAAAACGTATTGTAAATGTGTAGACGAAAATTTATACACATTTTATATAAATTTTATAAATAAATAAAAATGGAAGTATGAAAAAAAACATTAAAATATTACAACTATTGAATGATTAAAGTGAATATGCAAAATAATTAATAATTGTTTGCGCTGAAAATCATTAAAATACAATTGAAAATCGGCAGCAACATATCATATTGTAAATGACAAATCATTACATTAGTTATAATAAATAAAAAAAATGAAATATAAGAAAAATCCATTGAAATATTACTACTACTGAATCATTAAAATAAATATGCAAAATAATTGATAATAGCCTGCCGTTCGACAAAACTTACAGACTTCAAAAAAGAATCAGAGTTTCCCAAAATACAACGACCGAAAGTTTAATTCTTATAATAACGTATAAACAGGTATTTAAAATTATTATTTAAAAACTTAAATTTGTTAAAATTTTACAATTAGAATTATATTTGCATATATCATGTATAAAATATTTCGACAGAGTCGCCATTTAGATACAATCACTCACCCAACGTGCGTAAAAAATGATTTTCATAACACTCAATTTTGTAATAACAATTACTATACAGATTATATTAAATACCAAAATTTTTAAATATGCATTATAAAAACCATCACTTTGAAATAATACTACATTCACATACAAATTAAAACCATATATAACACAACGACAGTATTATATACCACTTTATAAAAAATGTTACCACCGCCATTAAAGAAAAATCTAATTTATGAGAGTATATAACATGCTTATATTTTATGTATTCTGTAAACACATTATATTACATCAATTTATTTAAAATTACGATACCCCCCCAAATGGAAATTATTTTATGTGTGTGCATTTTAAATATATTAAATATATGGACATATTTCACTTTCTTTCTAAACACACGGACACACACCTTCTTTATAATAACCTATAATGATTATTTTTACACAGACACAATATATATATATATATATATATATATATATATGGGTGGTTCTCTGTGACATCGAAGATGAAAAAAATAAATATTGCTATAACTGTGGGAATGTGTTTTAGAGGTATCCAGTAGCTCTCCTGAATTTTTTTAGATTTTTTCTGGGCCATTATTTTAAGTTACAGAGAGTCAAAGTTGACATTTTAGCACTTTTTTGCATTATATGCCCATTTTCATGAATTTTTAGATCCCAGGGGATGCATTTTTCACTAAAAACATAAGTATGACTTTTTTTGTAAAATTTTCCAAACTTTTCATTAAAAATACTTTTAAAGACATAAATGTATGCTGTCACACTCTTTTAAGCCATTTAAACCTTAAATAGTGAAAATCAGCAATTCTGCTCCGGACTCTGGTAACCTAATACTGTCTAAAAGATGTCTTTTTATAGTCAGAAACTGCCTAAAAAGTTCCAGAGTGGGTCTAAATCATTAAGATCACTTATGGTCAAAATATCCGGGAAAAGTGCCCGAAATATTAATAGAAATGTATATTTGTTGCCTTATAACGTAGAATCTAGTAGCATGATCATTGCAAAAAAATTTATGCACTTACCTTGGAGTGGTATCTTCACTTGTTTCAGTATCCATCTAATCGCCTGTAAGCTGCTAAAAATACAAATATTATTATACAAATGTAAAAAATTAATTTTTAAACAGTTATAATGCTGAATTTTTAGTTTTACATCCCTTACAAGAATTATAATACTAATCTGAAGGATTACTATAAATATATAAACATCATTATTACAATAACTGAATATACGTATTTAATACATAAGATATATAAATAAATCGGATATATAATTATAATGAATAATATGATAACGTGACAGTGACAAGTTTGTGAAATCTAAACAATGTATTGCTGAATAATAATAATAATAATGTTGATACTTTTATAGTAATCCTTCAGATTAGTATTATAATTCTTGTAAGTGATGTAAAACTAAAAATCCAGCATTATAAATGTTTAAAAAATAATTTTTTATAATTTTATAATAATATTTGTATTTTTAGCAGCTTACAGGGGATTAGATGGATACTGAAACAAGTGGAGATACTTTTCTACCATTCCAAGGTAAGTGCATAAATTTTTTTGCAATGATCATGCTACTAGATTCTACGTTATAAGGCAACAAATATTCATTTCTATTAATATTTCGGGCACTTTTCCCGGATATTTTAACCATAAGTGATCTTAATGATTTAGACCCACTCTGGAACTTTTTAGGCAGTTTCTGACTATAAAAAGACATCTTTTAGACAGTATTAGGTTACCAGAGTCCGGAGCAGAATTGCTGATTTTCACTATTTAAGGTTTAAATGGCTTACAAGAGTGTGACAGCATACATTTATGTCTTTAAAAGTATTTTTAATGAAAAGTTCGGAAAATTTTACAAAAAAAGTCATACTTATGTTTTTAGTGAAAAATGCATCCCCTGGGAGCTAAAAATTCATGAAAATGGGCATATAATGCAAAAAAGTGCTAAAATGTCAACTTTGACTCTCTGTAACTTAAAATAATGGCCCAGAAAAAATCTAAAAAAATTCAGGAGAGCTACTGGATACCTCTAAAACACATTCCCACAGTTATAGCAATATTTATTTTTTTCATCTTCGATGTCACAGAGAACCACCCATATATATATATATACTTATTTTTTACTCTTTGTCATATTTATTTTCTTTCTGTATTTAATTCTATCATTATTAGCGTCAAAATTTAACAGTATACTTTTCTTTCCTTAACTTACACTGTTACAGAGCCCTTATTATGTTACTATTAAATGGATCATGCATTGAAAAAATATATGATTCTTGAAATGTATACCTTACCAGCACATCCTCGCCGTAAGAGTCGAATACAATATTCATATGTTGGCTAACGCTGGAAGCATAAATATATTTTACGGAGCGTGTGTTACAACTATACACGAAAAATCTAAATGACTTCAGTTCAACATGTCTTGGTCTGCAGAAACGACATCAGATTTTCATCAAATACACTATCCAAGAGCCTAACTCTCATCCAATAATGTATAAATAGTTATTTAAAATTATCAAATAAAACGAAAACATTGGAAAGTCGACACAAAACATATGAAGTTCTCGCATCTTTTCAACTCGTCTACGCGAGATCAAGATTCGAGATGCCTTTTTGAAACGATTGCCCGCTCATATACTATAAAGAACCCCTGCAATAATGATGAAAATGGAGTCGAAATCTCACGAATGATTGACATTTGACGGATTCTTTGAATGTCACGAAATAATTGATAGTCATTAGATGATCAAGTTTTCAGTTGAACTTTATTTTCAGTTCTGTCTTTGATGTTTTTTTTAATCTATAACCTCTTTTAAAAAACCAAAATATTGGAAAGTCGACACAAAATATATCGAGTTCTCACACTCTTTTCAATCGTCTGTACAATAGTAGTTACATGTAATTTTAAAGAAATTTTGATTAATTTTAAAACTTTGGTAGTTAACTATCATATTTTGTTTATTTCTCAATTTTTTTTTACAAAAACGACATCTCATTCACCACATTAATTATACCATAATCCTCTTCGCAATGCGCAAATTATCATTGTTGGTGTTAAGGGTAGAGTACGGTTATAAAAATATTTTTGTAATTTTTATAAAATATTATGTGAAATGTCATGTTTATAAAATATATTATAAAAAATATTCTTTTTTGATGATTTTTAACACATTCATTAAGTAAAATATTAAAATATTATCAAAAATAGGCTTAAAACAGGTGCAAATACAAAAAACTCCTTGCAGGATAAAAGTTGTCGAAGGGCTTTAATCCAAGAAAATTTAAATTTATATGCATATAAACTTCAACTTTACACAGCGAATTTGGTGTATCTATAAAAATGCAATTTCTGCCTTGATAAACCCAATTGGTTTACTAATTATTTAAAAAATGTAATGTTTTTCATTTAAAAAATGAACATAAAAATGTCACATTTAACTTTAAAGAAAAAAGGCTGTGTAACTATTTTACATATACTCATCTTAAATAAGCACGATCAAAATACAACCGAGTGAGCGTTAGCGAGCGAGGTATCTGTTGCTAGTTTTAATTATTAATTCGGGTAATATAATTTTCAATTCATCATTATAGACTTTACATACACATTCATTGACGATTTTATATCGATTAAAGGTATCATTATTTTCAATTTTTTCGATTATATTTTTAATTAATTTATCGGATTTTTGTGAAATACGTAAATTTTAAAAATTATTTATTACCTCCGAATTTATTAAGGGGGTAATCCTGATTTAGAACGTTCAAAAAATCGATTTTTTTTATTGCTTAAATCTATTCCTTATATGTATAAGAACATATATCCGAAGTTATAGAGTCGGATTCGTAGTATTTCCGAAGATACAGCACTAAACGCAATGGGGCATCGAGCAAGTGCCAGTGCTCGGTCAGACTGAAACGCGCGCGCTCCTCCCCTCGTCTCTAAACTCGAAACTATATACCTGAAAAGTTCAGCAGCTGTTCGAAATAATATTTTGCTTTCATAGAAGCGTCTTTTGAACCTTAGTATGTGTCATCGGTATATAATCTGTGTGTACCTGCTTCCTATAGAGCTGTTTGTGGTGTAACGTTTAGTTCTTTTCTGAATATTGACGAGTGCGCTTCAATATAATCATGTCTAGTTATCCGAAAAGTGACAAATCGAGTAGTAATCGTGCTGCAAAACCACGGAAACGAAAATTCCATGGTAATCAATTCATAACAGAATCAGACGATACAGAGTGCAACACAAGTAGTACTGAGAGAAAATTAGCCACCGCTAGTACCGAGAACATCATTGTGCATCCAACTCACTGCTATCGAATAATCGAGTTTATCACAGTATTTTTTGCAATTTCTGATATCGTAATTTGCAGATCTTGCAATTAAAATATACAATTTTCAGAGAGCGGACATCGAGGCTTAGGTTTCAAAATTGTATTATCGTGTATGTGTAGTCATAGAGAAATAAATTCAGGATCGTTTATAAACACTGGATTCGAAATAAATAGACTAATTGTTTTTGTTATGAGGCTTTTCGGTGTTGGACGAGAAGGTATCAATGTGTTTTGTGGACTTATGGATATATGTCAAGGTTTAGCAAAATCAACGTATGATCAAATTGTGCAGCATTTATATACAGCGTCAAAATCAATGTTCAAAAGCGTTTGTGAAAAATCTGTCAAAGAAGAGAAAGACAAAAATATAGAACATGATAGATCTGCTGACTGTTTGAAAGTTTCTGGGGATGGATCCTGGAAAAAACGAGGTTTTACTTCATTGTTTGGTGTTACAACGCTCATTGCATATTACTCTGACAAAGTAGTCAACCTTATTGTAAAAAGTGCATATTGTCATTCATGTGCTTTACAAAAGAATATATTAGACGAAGAAGAATTTGAAGAATGGTATAATGATCATAAAGAATCATGCTCTTCAAATCACGATGTTTCAGCAGGGAAGATGGAGGTAGATTCAATCGTGGGATGTTTTTGAGATCTGTTGAAAATTTTGGAGTAAAGTATACGAATTACATCGGCGACGGTGATTCGAAAACTTTCATTACAGTATTGTAAAAATGAATCCATATGGTGATGATTACCCTGTGACAAAAAATGATCTTATGACGCGATGCTTAGGTGGACACACGCAAAATTCGAACGAATCGTTCAACTCCACTGTCTGGCGCATAACTCCGAAACATCTCAATTCTGGTCAAAGAATCGTAGAAATTGCTGCGTATATGGCTGCAGGAATGTTCAATGAAGGATATTCAGCAGTTTTGCATACCATGCAATTACTCAATTTGAAAATTGGCCAGCAATGTAAAATGTTTGCGGATAATGTCGACACACAACAGATTGAACGAGAAAGACGACGTTCGTCCCTTTCCAGTAAGGAAGCTCGTACGGCCCGTAGACTTGAACAACTTCAACAAAATGAGTTCCATGAAGAAGCTGAAGGTCTATTGTATGGCGCAGGAATAGCTGATTAGCGAATTATTGCCGTAAGTAGTGTAAAGGTGCATTGTTATGACATTTATTCAAATGTCTAGTAATTTAAAGGCCCGTTAATTTAAATAGCCGACAATCAGTATTTAAATCTGACTATTGGTCATATTCCAAGAAATATGTACGCGAGACGAGGGATTACGCTAATCTTATTAGTGCTCCCGATATAAATACAATTATTGAGAGTCCCTCGCTCTCACTCGTTCATGGTTCGTTGGAAAGGCCATTCTTTTTCGAAGAAATCACCAGGGGATCCTGCTCAATACTGGAGATTGAAATGCGAAACTCTGGATCCAAGACAACACTATTGGTGGAAAAGTAAAAAAGGGGTTCGATCTGCATCATTGGGAGCAGACTATTTGAAGTTAAGTTGTCAAAATTCTCTCGTAGCTACAACGTAATATGTAGATGTATATAATATGCGCGTGTTTATCATATCAATGAGAAAATATTGATTTTAAGTGTTGTCATTTGCTATATAAATAAAGATTATAATCGAGATCTAATACTTCGTAATAATCGTGACGTTAATAAATTATATACTATTGAGTAGATTGCATGTGAATTATTCTTGATTAAATGCCTAGATATATTCTTAAGAGTTTGATTATTTTATATTAGAAATAATCAAAACCTTACATTGGCGCCCAACAGTTGGATGCAAAATTTATATTTTGTAGAACCGTTATTAATTTCATATCATGTATGGCATTTAATGAAGAAATAATTTATATTAGTAAATCCGGTCGAAATTGTAGGCAGTATTTTAATAATTATAATATTTCTGCGAAAAGAAAACCAAATTTGACGACATCCAACATGCCGATTTTTGCGAGAGACGAAACGAATCTGAGGGAATCAAATGAGTCACAATCAGAAAGAGCAGAATTGGATCGTATGTGTACCGAATTAAATGAATTACAACGACAACTTCAAACTGAACGAGAAGCTTAAACCGCTCAACGACAAGATTGCAAAATATGACACAACAAAATCTTAACCAGCAACAACAACTAATTCTAGGAGCTGCTCCTACCACCTCAAATAATGATTCGACAAATATGCCTTCGAGTTCACATCAACGAGCTGAGATTGGTGCGGTTGTAAGTAACTTACAAAATCTATACATAGATGCGACTATACCGAAATTTTCGGATGAAATTTCTGCAAACCCGCAGGAATTTTTAGAAAGTTTAGAGAGATATTTTATATTAAAAGGAATACATGATGACAAGAAATTATTATTTGTACAACATGCATTAGAAGGGAAAGCGAGATTATGGTTAAATTTAAAGGGGAATTATAATAATTTCGAAAATTTCAAAGTGGTCTTTCTCGGTGAATTTTATTCGTCTCCGATTGCAATTAAATTTAAAACTAGATGGTTAGCGCGCAAATATAAAAATCAGGAGGGTTCATTTCAGACATATTTTTACAAACAAGCAAAAGAAGCTAATTTCTTTATTCCAAAACTAACAAATTATGAAATAAATTATTCCATTGTGCAACAATATCCGCTTTGGGTTCAGGAAGCGTTAGCCTCCGTTGATTTTGAAAACTCGGTAGCAATTAGTCAAACACTCGCAATATTAGATACGATTTAAATAGAAAAACAAAATGGAAATGAAAGAAAACAACTACATAATCATAATTAGAACGAAAATATTGCTCGTGTTAGACAGATAACCATAAATAATCAAACTAGACCAAGAAATGCTTACTCATATTATGATCGTAATCGCCCGCGAATAAATAATACGTATTATTCGCATGAATATACGCGTAAACAACACCAAACACCGTATTATCAAAACTCTTACCAGCAACCATATCAACAACAACAATATCAGCAACCAAATACTTATTATCATCAACCTTATCAACAATTTCCACATATTAAAAATAATTTTTCACTACCCGATACACGTTTTCCACCTCCAAATTTTTCTGTTAATAGCCAAACAAATCATCAAAATACACAACCACAATCAAATAATTTAAACGAGAACTCGACACGTTGAATGTCGGTCCGACGGCGTGTCGCAATTCATTTGATTTTATTGAAGATCTTTCTAATGGTACAGATATAAAAATGGACCCGAATTTAAATAATAAGAATAGTAAAATAGCGAAATGCCCGCATATATTAATAAGTATATTTGGACTTGAAAAATGGTCATTGATCGATTCAGGTAGCCAAGTAACAGGCATATCTGAAGACTTCTATAAAAAAATTAGCGCAAAAAATAAATTATTAGAATTTCCGGTGGCCAATGCAATAGTTTCGACAGCAATCAGAAACAAACCTCTATAAAAATACAATAGTTTATTTAGAATTTAGTATTAATGAAATCAATTACAAAAATTATCATACAGTTTTAGTAATACCTTTTTTAACTAATGACGTTATACTTGGAAATGATTGGAATATGAAAAATGGCGTTTGTCTAAATTACGAAGAGAATTACATTAGTATAACAAAAATGCGCGTTTCCGATAAATCTATGTTGTTTGAGCGAACGCTTTCGGATAAATTAGTTTGTCTTGAAAACCAGAATCAAACTTTTATTTATGTGTTGAAAAAAGAAGAATTATCATCTAATAAACTGCAAATTAATAATTATAATCAAACAGACAAGATTACGGTTAATAATACGAATAAAAATGAGTGCTTAAATTCAAACGACATAGAATGTATATATGATAAAAATAATATAAATTTAAAGATACTCAAAATCTTAGTTTAACAGTAAATTTATTTAATAATGAAATTTTTAATCAGTATATTGATGAAATAAATAATGAAGCGAAAATTTCGTTGGTAATTAATGAGTTGGATTCTGAGAAAATTAAGCTGATTTCCGAGAACGACAGCCAAAATTTATCCGAGAGCATTCGATCTGTTGCGGATTCCCTTACGACATTAGATAAGGAACAGCAAAATATAGTATTTAAATTATTAGATAAATATAAACAAATTTTTTCAGATAAATTAGGAGGCGTTAGGGATTATGAACACGAAATACGACTGATAGAAGACAAACCTATTATAAGAAAATCTTACCCTGTCCCACTAGCGTTGAGAAATCAAGTTCGCGATACAATTAAAGAGATGGGAAAAGCAAATATAATAGAAAAATCGACTAGTGCTTATTGCAATCCACTCCGCGTAGTAAAAAAGAGTAATGGCCAATTAAGAATTTGCCTCGATGCAAGGTATTTAAATGATATAATTGAGGACGATCACGAATCGCCGCCATTAATAACTGATCTCCTTCAAAAATATCCTAGCGCAAGATTTTACAGCAAAATTGACTTGACAAATTCTTATTGGCAATTAAACTTTCATAAAAAATCACGACAATTAACTGCATTTCTGTTCGACAATACACAATACCATCATATTCGCGTCCCTTTCGGTTTGAAGACTGCTGGGAGTGCATTAATACGCGCTCTTAAGAAAAGTTTTGGTAACGAAATTGACAATCGAATTTCAATTTACGTCGATGATATTTGTATTGTGACAGAAACGTTCGACGAACACATCCGTTTATTAACATTTATATTTGATAAGCTATTAGTGGATAATTATACCGTAAAACTTAACAAGTGCGATTTTTTTAAAGAAAAAATAACATTTCTCGGTTTCATTCTTTCATCATCGGGGATTCATCAAAACCCCAATAAATTAGACGCTATATGTAAATTCGAATATCCACAAAATAAAAAACAATTAGAAAAATTTCTGGGTATGTGTAATTTTTAAAGGCGATTTAGCTTTAAGCACAGTTACTTTGTTGACGAATTTCGCGATTTATTGAAAAAAGATGCGACTTGGGAGTGGAGGGCGTGACATAGCAAAATTTTCGATGAAATGAAGGAAAATTTTTACAGGGACGTTTGTTTAAATCATATTCTACCAAGTATTCCATTCAGAATTCAGACTGATGCGAGTAATCATGGTATAGTCGGCATTCTATATCAAATTGATAATAATAATGATCATCGAGTTATTTCTGCTGTAAGTAGATGTTTAATAGTAGCCGAAAAAAATTACACCACGACAGAGCTTGAACTTCTAGCCATTGTCTACGCAATAATCAAATTTAGAGATTATATAATTGGCTCAAAATTTAAAATCATTACTGACCATAAAGGATTAACGTTCCTACACTCTACTACGTATCATAATTCGAGGTTAATACGTTGGAGTTTATTGCTCCAACAATATCAATATGAAGTAGAATACTGTCGCGGTGTTGACAACCAAGTCGCCGATTTCTTAAGTAGAAATCCGTAGGGAAAATTCATTGAAGAAAATCACGATAATTTATTAATTGCATCCTTACACAAATATTTTAACTTTTCAAATAAAATTATGTGTGAAACGCCGTTAGTTATAATGTCATTGTATGATAATAATAAATTCTTAAATGTACAGTTAAAAAATTTAAGTAATTTACAAATAAATGATAAAAAAATAAAACAAATGATTGATGAAAAATGTTATTTGAATAAATCAGAATTTTATCAATATTATAAAAACATTCTTTTTCATTGGAAAAATAATAACAATGTCGATCAATGGCAAATTGTAATTCCAGACATACTTAAAGAAAAATTAATTAAAATAAGTTCATGAAAAATTAGGGAACGTAGGCGTTTTCAAAACTGCATCTTATTTAAAACATTTTTATTATTGGCGCGCGCTGACAAGGGACGTGAAACGTTTAGTTGCAACGTGCGACACTTGCCAAAGAGCAAAGCATTTGCCAATTTCTATGGAGGGAGGATATCAGATGGTTTATTCAAAAGATAATAAAATTCCCCGAGTCGGCCTCTTTAAAACAAGAATGCATGTTAGACTTAGCACGTAAAAAAATCGAAAACAATTTTAAAAGACGAAATAAAAACCAACAATCCATCTCAAAAGTACAACTTAATGTTCAAGACCTTGTGTTATTGAGAGTGAAACATATATCAAATGCACTGGATAAAATGACACATAAATTTTTCCACTTATTTGTTGGTCCATATAAATAAATTTTACAAAACAACGCGTACAGATTGATAGATCCTCAAACTAATGAGGAAATTGGTATTTACAATCGCGCTAATCTCTGCAAGTATTATTCAAGCCAACGTAGATAAATAGAGTATAAGATGTAAATATTGCATATATGGTATATAAGGGCGATAAATATGTTTTAGGCGAGCGTTAAATATTAAAACTTATGATTTAGAATTGTATTAATCGACGAAGTATGGTAATATCATATTCAGTTTGTATTATATAAATGCGTTATGTATATATATGTATTTATCATATATAATTATAATATATAGATATTTAATGTAAATATTATTAGGTTAAAATAAATAGAAAAAGTTTCAAGTAAAAAAAAACTAGCGTGAAGCACAAATGGTTCTTACAGCGTTACAACCATTACGTATTGTTCGCGAACATTGTAAATAATTAAATCTGCAGATTAGATTAAGATACGTTAAAAGTAATAACCTTTAATTTTAGTAAAATAATTGTAATTTGTAATATCTCATTGTGATACGATTTAAACAAACCTCTTTAGCGAATTCTGTTGTTCTGTGTAAGAAACTGGGGTTTGTAGTAGATAAGAAAAGAAAAAAAAACAAATAGAAAAAAAAAGAAATTTTTTTAATAGTTGGAAAATTGTGAAAAATAACGGCATTTCAGATCAATATGTTTTTCCGGTATAAAGTATGTATGAAAAGGTCCAGTTGTAGCTACTCATAGAATTTGAGGGAGATAATGTAACGATGCAGAGTCCAACACAAAAAGCCCAAACGACAGAAGGCCCACCAATGAGCGCTTACTATGATGTATCATGGCCCACCAATCAGAGACGTTGCTAGGGAAACGCGAGAAATAAATAAATTACTGATAATATAGAAAATTATACAATTGATGTATGGTAATAAGAGGGTAATTTTATTTAGATGGCAGTACCTCATATAAGTAAACCACAAAAAATATGACTTTGAAAATAATATTGGAAAAAATTATATAATTAAGCTACTTATAAACAGATAAAGTGTGCATGTCATGTCATAAAATATTTTCTGTAAAATATATTTCATTCTAAAGAAATCTACGTTATATAAAATAATGCTTTCTAAAGAAAACATCATCCCTGGCGAATAAATAGCAACCGAACTGCAACCTTCCTGGGTTGCTGATAAATTGCTATTGTAAAAATAAAAAACAGTATTGAAAGGCTGTATAGTTACGAAATTATCATAATTTACTACATTGTGCTTACTTAAAAATAGTTAATTATACTTTAAAATTTATCAAACAGATAACAATTTTAAAAGTGTGATTAGAAAAACACCATAAAGAGACATATTTGTCACTTCTATATTGATTTTAGTGCTTCCAATTGCAGAAATTTTTTACAAAGATAAACTAATAAATATATGTATAAAAATGTTTATTTAAAATATATTTGAAATATATCTATGGCATGGTTCAAAATACTTGTCGATTCCAGTTTGATTTCAGTACTTTCAATTGCAGATAAAGAGAAATAATTGTCGCTTTTACTTTGATTTTCAATTGTAGAATGTTTTTACACACTTTAATTATTAATATATCTGAAATACATTTTAGTTTAGATGTAAAACATTAGAATGCTTTATTTGACCATATTATTTTACACGATAACCTACTAACTACCATCGATATAAGAGGATATTAGTGGATCATAAATAACTCAACTGAAATACTTAACCAATGGTGGTGCAAGTATTATTCTATTTAAAGAGCATAAAAAGGGAAAAATTACTTTTTATTAGTCATGCAGAAATTAATTTGGCACAAATGAATTATTATTATTCTATAAAATTGTTTATCTATTGATGTAAAGCACGGGAAGGATAGACATTGTTTATTTAAAGAGAATAAAAAAAAGAAGTTTCCTCTTTATCAGTTTTGTGGAAATTAATAAAAACTATTATAAAGTTTAAGCAAAATTTATAAAAGTTTAATTAAAAAAAATACAATGTATGGTATCGTAAAAAATACTTGTCGATTATTCCGCTTAGTACTTTCTATTACAAAAACTTTTTAAGGAGTTTAAGCAAAATATAAGTAGAAATAGGATGGGAGTAATAGATAACATTTTTGAAAGTGTGATTGAAAACCATACTTGCGAATGTTGACACCTTCGTAGAAGGTGTTTTATATAAAGTACTGTCTACAGGCACAAATTCAACGTGGAATATTTAATAATGGAATTATTGAAAGTGAAACTGTAATATATAAATAAAAAATTTCTGTTGATATCTATAAAATACTTGCCGTTGCTAGTTTGATTTCAATAATTTCAATTGTAGAAACTTTTTATAGAGCTTAATATTATACACACACCAGTATATATTGTAACGTACGATCCAAGATCATGTTGGATCTACGTGTACCGCGCAATACTTCAATTATCGCAGCAAAACCATTTGCGATGGCGCAATAAATAGTTAAGCGTCATATTGCATCCGGTCCGATCGACAGCGAACATCGTTGACGTCGCGCTGACTCGCGCTGACCACGCAGCCTTCGCGGAAAGCTACTCGGACGCGATTCGTCCAACAAGCTATAGATATTTGTTGCCAGGCCAATATTGCAACCATAGCAATTTTGGCACTGTCCACGGAGTATCTACGGAAAAACCCCGAATCCACGCAGCAAGGAAACGCTGACTCCAGGAGCCTCCCACCACAGGCGGAACGCTCCTCGAGCAGCCGATCCGCCGAACTCGGGGCAGAACCAAGCCATCGCCCACACGAGACGGACGGAGAACAAAATCATCGCCCAGACCAGGCGGACAGAGAAGAACCGACGCCCCGACCAGGCAGTCGTAGATCAGACCCACCGTCCAGACGAAGCGGTCGAACAGAGGAAATCCGTTGACGCCCCACGATCGACACACAAACAGACAAGCTCGTACACACATACACACACACGCACACAGAGGCCTTTCTCCTAAATTAGGGAGAATAAAGAACAGTAAAAGGGACTTCATCTTTTTCATTCAACCCGATCCTCTAATCGTGCCTACCAGCTTCGGTTGGTGGCAAACCGCAACCTGAATCCCACACAATCTCAAGTTACGTACGTAACATAATATTAAATTGGCATCCCTTGTGGGGAGTTGCGAGGAGGATCGTCGAGAGACACAAAAACGCATCGAAACTTGAAGGGGCATTTAAGAACACAACGATCAACCACCTAAGCAACGTAGAAGGTCCATCAGGCAACTGAGAAACAGGGATCAGTCCGTCAACGAACCGCCTACGCACCAAAAAAAAAACGAGCAATTATCGTTCTAACTTAAACAGAGGCCTTATCAGCGTCGTCTGTACTATCATAAAGGGCATCTGCCCCATCTTGAGCGCCTGCTCCTACGAGGGAAAGGGCATCTGCCCCATCTTGAGCGCCTGCTCCACCGAGGGAAAGGGCATCTGCCCCAACACGAACAACTGTTCCACCGTTGGACGAACTTCGACTCAACCCGCCGATTCAGCGCCATCCACATCGTTATTCTCCTCACGCCAAGTCATCCGTAACCGAGGGCTCCGTCAGATCAACGCCACCATCATGATCCACTCTCGCAGCTTTCTCTTCGTGTTGTAAGTCTTTGTATTTTGAAACATTTCGGGAAAATTCCTTGCCACAAATTTATTCGTATTTTTGATCGTCATATTTGCGTTTAGCTAAATTAAAAAGCGCTAGTAGTATTGCAATTTCACGTATTACACTGTATTTCGCTGAACTATACGGTAAATCATAAAATTATTACTTACTACACTTTTTACAATAAATTATGTCGTTCACCGGATTTTTCGGTCGCTCTCGCAGCGAACGCAGCATATCGAGAGATAACAAAAGGTCCAGAAAGCGCGGGAGTTCACTGTCCCCCGTACGCGCGAGCCCGAGTATAGATGATTTATTTAACAACCTCAAATCAGACGAATTTCGTAAGATTAATAAAATTTTCGAACGATTAACGGGAGAGGAAAAGACTATATTTTTGGCCAAACACGTTACGGATAATTTACCGCGTCCATTTACACCCTTAGACGGACCATCACAAATTGAGCCCTTAGAAACTCCTTTAAGACAGTCACATATTACGGAGAAACGCGACTTATTGAACGAATATTTAAACGCAGAAGCTTCCGGTTTTTCTTTAAATCCTCCCGATGCAATTCGTAACCCCGTAACAAATATAAGCGCCGGTACGTGTCAGCCAGAGGCCCTAACGGAAGGAACGATATACAATAACAAGTTAACACATTCGACCGCCGCGACCGCACGATCAACAGAACCGTTAAAGGTGCAAACAGAACCGATTTCAACTCCCTGGCTAGATCACGCACTACTGAATCAGTCATTGCAATATATTATAGCGGTACAGAAACAATTATCCGAAACGATGCAAAACTCAGCATCAATCTCACTTAATCAATCCGCAATCAATCCAAATACTTTAATACATCCGAATCAGCCCGTTGCATCGACACCATATCGTGAATTCCCTTTGACAAACGGAAAAGCTACAGAGAACGCGTTTAGTAACGCCAATAATAATAATGACATCCGCAGCGATCATGTTACTAATAATATAATTGCACCTTCAGCACGCGTGAATCGTCTAACTATATCGCAGGCGATAAATCTCATTCCAATTTTTAACGGTGAGCCGGATAATCTAAATTTATTCTGCTCTTCAGTTAGACGCGCCTTGGAATCACTAGGGCCCGAACACGAGGGAGACATTTTACTCGCGCTCGCCGGCAAATTAACGGGCAGAGCAGCGGACGGTTATACCTCTCGATTGACTAGTTATAGAAATCTAGAAACCCTCCTATCAGACCTAACCACGCAGTACACAAACGTAGGGCTGGCAGATCAGGTTATGACCGAGATCAAATTAGTTAACCAACTTCCAGGCGAGAGTGCAGTAGATTTTGGACTAAGGGTTCAAAAACTACATAATCGGTTACTCACTATATGCAAATCGGCTCCGAATTTAGAGACATGCGATCGCGAATGCAGGCGTAAGGAAGCAGACCGCCAAGCTTTACAACAATTCATGTTCGGTTTGCAACACCCATTAGACCATCAGGTACGCAGCGAGCGTCCCGAAACGCTTAGCGCAGCAATAAGAGCGGCCGCAGATTTCGAGTCTATTCAAGCGGCTCGCCGCGCCAACGCGCATCAACACCAATCGGGAAACGTATCGTACCAGTCAGCAAATCCGGGCCCGAGGATCCCAACACCAGCTACCGAGTCTGCAACTATCTTAAAAATGTTAGCAGAAGCACTAAAAGGTAAAAAGTGTACTTATTGCGCCGCAACCACTCACGAGGAACAGTATTGCAGGAAAAAGAAAATAGAGACACTCTTTTGCGATTACTGTAAAAGGCCGGGCCATGTATATACCGAATGCATAAATCTTAAGAGAGACCTACGGAGTAATAGAGTAGGGACTAATATCGTAAACAACGGGAACAATAATCGAGACCCAGGGTATTCAAACCAACAAAACAGAGTTCGATTTAGCGACTACCGTAACCAGGGAAATTACCCGCAGCAACAACGTTATAGGAGAGAAATCGACCGCGGTCCAACGAATTATCAACGTCGAGACCAATATACTCGACGCGACGAAGATCGCAAAAACTACGATTACAACGAAAAGTACAAAAAATTCAGCAACGAAAATCGCCAATATTCACGCGGTAATCCAATAGGGCAACGAGACAGAGAATATTCGCGAGACACGTACACGGGTCCACGCCGTGGTGACGAAGAATATTATTATAATCGCGGAACAACCCAAGGGCAAGGACATTCTACGAGCGGCGATTTAAACTCGCAGGACGCTCGGCGCTACCCTCAGGCACCGAGCGCGTAAGCGTGGGTATAGCCACGCCTACGTCGCCCACAATAATAGCCAACATTCATTTTTTAAAAACGGGACGGCAACCTCCCATTGTGGTTCTAGAAAGTAAGAATACAACAATAAAAAATATAAGATTTTTCGCCGACACTGGCGCTGATATTTCCGTGATTAAACAAGGGCTTTTAAGACCCGAAACATTTATTGATAGGAGTCAGGTTATCGAAGTAAGAGGCGTTACGCCAGGTTCATCATATACGATAGGTAAAGCATTATTGAATTTAAACGGTATCACATGCAATGTACATGTTGTATCAGACGATTTCCCCATAGGCACAAACGGATTGCTGGGATGGGATGTAATAAGTGAATTTTCCGGCGTGATAGACGCCTTCGCGATGAATTTAAAATTAGGGAACCTGGTAATACCCTTCGAAGTTAGCGAAACCATTGAGATTCCTCCGCGAATGCGAAGAGTAATAAGCGCACGAGTACTTAACACGGAAGTTAAAATAGGTTGGGTACCACTGACCTTTATAAAAGACGGAGTATTATTTGGAAACTTCGTTGCAGAAAACCACAATGGCAGCGTATTTGCCGAGTGCATTAACCTAACGTCCGAATCTATACATATTCCCGTACCCATAGTAAAATTGCATGAATGTGAAACTGTTAAACATTGGACGACCGAAAATGCCGCCGAGGACGGCCAAGAAAGCGATCGAATATCGCAAGGCGCGTGCATAAGACGCCTAGTAAGCGAAAACCGCGACACTCACACCGAAGTACGCGATTTAAACGAAATATTATTATACGATGATTGGAAAAGAGCAAAACTAGTAGATAAAATAATGCAATTAGCCGATTTAGATGGCTGCAATCGAGAAGAGATGGAACACAAAAGAGAAATCATAAACGAATTTCCCGCAGCATTCGGCCTTGAAGGAGAACCGCTCCCGGCCACTCATTTGGTAACGCATAAAATACAGCTCTCTACCAATAAACCAATAAAAGCAAAAAGATACAGATACCCACCCGCGCTAAGAGAACAAATGGAATTAGAAATACAAAAATTGATTGATCAAGACGTTGTTGAACCATCCACCGCGGACTACTCATCGCCTATGTGGATTGTCCCCAAGAAACCGGACGCGCAAGGAAATAAAAAATGGAGATTAGTTACGGATTTTAGGCAGCTAAACGAAGCAACAGTAGGTAGCTGCCACCCACTGCCGTTTACTAGCGACATTTTAGAGAGCCTTGCAGCAGCCAATTTTATAACAGTTATGGATTTAAAAAGCGGATACTACCAGATAGAAATGGACCCCGACTCAGCAGGTTACACCGCGTTTTCAGCACCGCTCGGGAACCACGCACAACAGCACTTACAATATAAACGCATGGCCATGGGGCTACGCGACGCTACGGCAACCTTTTCAAGGGCAATGTCGCTAGCTTTAGCAGGTCTTCAAGGAAGAGAAGTACAGGTATATTTAGACGATCTAATGGTATACGCTCAAACGCTGGAAGAACACGGAAAACGATTGAGACGAGTACTTAAACGCTTAGTAGACGCAAACCTCACTATTGAACCAAAGAAATGTCAATTTCTTAAAAATGAGGCTAGCGTACTTGGTCACATAGTAGGGGGAGGAAGTATCAAAACCGACCCAAAGAAATTGGTCGCAGTCCGAAACTACCCAACACCAACCAACGCCAAAAAGGTAAAGCAATGGCTAGGCTTCGTAGGATACTATAGACGGTTTATAAAAAGCTTTGCAAAAGTAGCTCAACCGCTCTCAAAGCTTCTACGCAAAGACGAGCCATTTGTTTGGGGAAAGGAACAAGAGGAGTCTTTTAATATGTTAAAAGATTCACTCTGCAGCGAACCAGTTCTTATCGCCCCCGATCTCGATAAACCATTCATAGTGACTACCGACGCGTCCGATTACGCAATCGGTGCGATTCTCAGCCAAGGTGAGCTTGGAAAGGATCGTCCGTGCGCATATGCGTCTAGGTGCCTCCATGGCAGCGAATTAAGGTACTCTACTTACGATAAGGAATTACTAGCAGTAGTTTTCGCGAAAGACCAGTTTTCCCATTATTTATACTCGAAAGCCTTTACTTTGATTACCGACCACGAACCGCTAAAGCATTTTCATACAACGAAGAAACCGGATCTCAGGTTCAACAGACTGAAAGCCTCGCTTCAAGGCTACCGCTTCACTGTCATATACCGACCAGGCGAGAAAAACTGCAACGCCGACGCATTGTCTCGAAATCCGATCGTCGCAGCAAACGAAATAAACCCGGAACTCCCGCGAGCACAGTTGTATGAATTAGCAGAGACACAAGATCCTGTAACCAACTCAACAATTAATTTCAAGGAACCAGTAGAAATCTTAAAACTAGAATTAAGTTCGCAACGGCCCAAACGCACCAGATCCAACACGGACAGTTCAGACAGCGACCATAAACAAGCAAAACGACTGCCGGAAGATTCGCTGAGGTATTATAAAGGCGAAACCCTAGCCGTAAGAAACTCCAAAGGAGGATTCTATTTATGCATAGCATTGCAAAACGCTCACCACGACGACAGCAGACTACGCATACAGTGGCTTACTCAAGCGCCACGTAAAACTAGCACTTACACCGTGGATTACAAAGATACGTGCCCTTTCGACAGCATTCTCACCAACGTCAAACTAAAACTCAAGGCGAACGGAACCTATCGCCTCGGCTCGCGAGAACGTGCAAGGATCGAAACCATATTGGCCGAATCACTGGCCCGAGAACCATATACTCAATGGTCATCAGAGGTCAAAAATACTCAGACCGAACCGATACTCAGTCAAGGGAGAACAGACGGAAAACTCGCATATCTGCGAAAAGAGAATAATCTACAAAAGGGCATACAAGCCACCAGTACGCCTCAAATTAACGAGCAACCAACAGATCGCACCGAAGTGTCACAAACGCAAATATTCTGGGAAGATGAGGCTATCCCTAGCAACCTAGACCCGATTGCTATTATACGTACAGACGAAGCTGCAACGACAGACGTACTGAATGAGCAATCCGACGCGCCCGAGATCGAAAAGAACGAACGTTATTCAGATACCCGAAACTCTATTGTCGAATCTAACACAAGTTATTCGGATAATATGACAAACACATTACATCAATTCTTAAATGGATTACGCTCACGATTTATCGTAGACGTCGAGGAAAACGAGGTGGACGGACAAAAGGGTATACGTATAAATATTCGGGAAATAAGCAGAGAACATGAAACAGTCGAAACGAACCAATTAGAGCCGAGCGCGAAACTCGTAGATTCAACAATTCTTTCCGATGTAAGTAATGTCAATATCCTGCCAACGCCAGATGAACCCAGACACCATTCGAACGATACAAAAGGGACGTCTAGAAACGATTTAGCGCAACCTACGCTCGAGAATCCTAGCTCTATTCTCGATATCAGTAAGCATGCATTGAGCGACATCCCAGCAATAATACCCAAGGAACCTAAGAATCTAAAGGCAAATTATAATACGGATATCGATCAACAAGCGGAACTAGACATAGGCAACAAAATCGACGCATCGGCCAACAGTAAGCCCGCGCATTCTCTACCAAATAGCGAGAAATTGATAAAATATTTAACAGTAAATGCAAGACCACCGCGCGAAAAACCACCATGGACACCACCGATCATCAAACAAACCCCCGACATCCAAGCACTACCTACTACAACAGACAACATGACGGGTACTCAAGACCTTTAGCACAGACATATTACCGCGGCTAACGGACGCGCTCAAAGCGCGCATCAGTTTTCCTTTTATTAACCACATAATACCAAATCATCACAACAATTATAATCACACAACTATTACTATAAATCGCAACTACACTATTTTATAATTACGCATACACAAACATCAATCGTACTAATTAATAATAAATAACTGGCAAAGGCAATCGAATACTAACTCGCGAATAAGAATTCGACGGTCAATGAACTGTAGTGCGGTCCTATTAGCGCGGCTAACGGACGCGCCACAGACGTTTACAACTGATTAATAATTTATGCACTAAACAATCCAAAACCAGAATAACAGGTCATTCTCGTCATAAACAATTTATAAATAAATTAAATCCCATTAACAAATTAATCGCAAAAACGTTATGTTGAGAAATACAATAACCGGAACCTTAATTAACAAAATCTAATAAAATTCGGTTATCATAAAACCACTAGGAACTGAGATATCAATTTGTTAATTAACAATTATAAACACTCGACCAAATCACCCATATAGTTTTATAAAGCTCGCATACCAAACAATCCATACTCATAAAAATATACCCTTGTTATAATAAGCAAATTTATAAATAAATTAAATAGCATAAATAAATAAATTAACAAAAAATTTCTTTTTGCAAAAATAGAAACCTTACCCTTAGTTAACAAACTACACCAAAGCACACCATCATAGTCTGGATAGAAACCGAGATATGAATTTGTTAATTAACAAAATCGATCGCACAACGAAAACACCTATATAGTTTCGAATTACACATTCAACGGATAATTCAAAATCGAAGAAAAATTCTAGCCAAATAAGAGAACATAAATATAAACAATTTGATAATTATTGTTAATAAAAAATTTCAAAAATCTTATTTATCAAAAATAATAATCACCAACCTTAGTTGCAAAATTATAGGTACTTTGTTTCTACAAATTCGAAAATATTTTCTAAAAACACGTACAATTTTGCAACTACTGAAAAATAAATTGTTATAATAGTAAAATTAACATGTCGGGCACGCGCTAAACCAAATCCACACATAAAAAACTCAAAAAGTCGAAAGCAAATAGTAATAACAATTTTTACTCGAAAAATGAAAATTCTTCACTGTACGAGTAATACGACACCTCTCCGCGAGCAATAGAGGCCATAGATCAAAAGTTATAGCAATTAACATTTTCGACTTTTAACATAACAATAACCATAAATAAATAAAGAGGGCCACATACTCCAACATACGAAATTACAACGAATACCCCCCAAAAGAGAAGACAAAAAAGGAAAAGAGACACACAGTGTCAATGCTAACACGTTAGCTCACGTATACACATATACGCGACACACAATAGCCAAGAGCTGCTCCGCTCCGAGATCACTCACACGAATCAAATAAAACGGCACACATATATACATAAAATAACACACACTAATCTCGAGGAGCAACTGCACTCACACAACTAAAAAGAAGTCGCGCCAACGCGCACAATAGTACAGTGCATATGCATGCGCTCCGAGTCGCGAGCTACTGGATGCACTGTAACGCCACAAAACTCGAAAAGGAAGCGTTTTTTCGAAAATTCGGTGGAGGACTTCTAAACTGTAATTTTGATCAAGGAATCGAATGCGCTTTGTTCCGGATCGATCCAAGCAAGCGTTATCGAGTTATAGTCGATTTGTCTACTTTTGGTTTTGGCTCATTTTTGGAACATTTCACCCTTTCAGCCTGCGCCGAAAATTAGAATATTTATATTACACAAATATTTTCATACCTATTTAATTTACTAATCGAGACAATGATATTTCGTTCCAAATTTCGACGTTGTTTTCGAGATTTATCGATTTTTCTGTATAGCAATGTTAGTTAAATATGCACTTGAGCGCCACAAAACTCAAAAAGGGAACGTTTTTTCGAAAATTCAGTGGCGGACTTTTAAACTATAATTTTGATCAAGGAATCGAATGCGCTTTGTGCCGGATCGATCCAAGCAAGCGTTATCGAGTTATAGTCGATTTGTTACTTTTGAAATTGACTCATTCTTGCGATACCTCACCCTGTCTGCCCGCACACTAACTTTGGATATATTTTAATCAAGAGTTTACATTTCTTTCATTGACGAATTAATATAAATAAATAATCAAAACTACAAACTTGGTAAATAACTACAATTTCTCAAAAATTTTTTAAATATTATATTTCAGTTATTTTTTAAACACAACTTGAATCAATAAGAAAACCAAGCAGATAATAGCAATTAACCACCGGAAACCATAAACAATTAACTAAATTAATTACAATAACTAAAATTATCTTCTAACTTAAAAACAATAAAATATTCAAAATGAATGTATAGCTGTCAATCTAAAACTTACTAAAAAAAAGGGGCCCTAAACACCGCGGAATCTGCTTCACTAATACAGACAACGCGCAGAGCGACTCGCATAAATCCGAATTAACCCTACATTAGACAGTGCAAAAATAGCGCTCCAAAAGTATTGATCAGTAGAAAACGAGTTCTTGTATTTTCTAAACACACACCCGAGCCCTTCGGAGTGATCATCATAGGATTATCTATATAATTAGTTGTGGCTTGGAAATAACATTCCCAAAATGTCGCGAACACAAGAGACACGCGAACACCAATTTGAAAACTCATGTAAACTCAATTCATTGGAAGCAACTACTTAAAAGCACCATAATTGTAAGCGAAAATCCAAAACAGCTGACCGAACGAGTTCAAGAAACATCGGTCACCGAACCGCATGACTACCATGCATGATATACAAAAAGCCGAGTAAGCAAACAGCAGCTTCGTAGCTCAGGCTTCCGCCTTATGTACGATATTACACCTTTATATCTATGTTATGTTAACACTTTATTTCAGATCAAAAGAAAAATCATATTTCACAATACTCACACGCAACACAAATACATATAATTCATTATACAAGAAATAAATCGTTTGTAACACAAATACATACACATATAGATCATTAATACAAAAAGAAAATTGTACGACAAGGAGAAAGGCCTACGAAAACAAATGTAAAATAGCACGCGGCCATGCACCCACACACAAAAATACACACCATCCACATCATACACACAATTAGTATGCAAAAAATTTTTTTCTTTCTATTCACACTTAACAAAACGACTTAACCGACGACGAGGACGTCGCCGCCGCGGCTTCGGACGTGTAACGTACGATCCAAGATCATGTTGGATCTACGTGTACCGCGCAATACTTCAATTATCGCAGCAAAACCATTTGCGATGGCGCAATAAATAGTTAAGCGTCATATTGCATCCGGTCCGATCGACAGCGAACATCGTTGACGTCGCGCTGACTCGCGCTGACCACGCAGCCTTCGCGGAAAGCTACTCGGACGCGATTCGTCCAACAAGCTATAGATATTTGTTGCCAGGCCAATATTGCAACCATAGCAATTATGGCACTGTCCACGGAGTATCTACGGAAAAACCCCGAATCCACGCAGCAAGGAAACGCTGACTCCAGGAGCCTCCCACCACAGGCGGAACGCTCCTCGAGCAGCCGATCCGCCGAACTCGGGGCAGAACCAAGCCATCGCCCACACGAGACGGACGGAGAACAAAATCATCGCCCAGACCAGGCGGACAGAGAAGAACCGACGCCCCGACCAGGCAGTCGTAGATCAGACCCACCGTCCAGACGAAGCGGTCGAACAGAGGAAATCCGTTGACGCCCCACGATCGACACACAAACAGACAAGCTCGTACACACATACACACACACGCACACAGAGGCCTTTCTCCTAAATTAGGGAGAATAAAGAACAGTAAAAGGGACTTCATCTTTTTCATTCAACCCGATCCTCTAATCGTGCCTACCAGCTTCGGTTGGTGGCAAACCGCAACCTGAATCCCACACAATCTCAAGTTACGTACGTAACAATATGTATATATGTACATGCATACGCGGAAGCACGCATGCACCATTGCGCTAAATCTAGAGAGCAAATAAGATTATGAGTTTTGTTGTTTGTTGAATCTCGGCAGCGCTAAAGTACTTTTGCGCCCGCCGGTTGCTAAAGGGATACTTTAGACCCTATTTTGAGGGCGCAAAAACGCAAAATTCATGCGTGTTACAAAAAAAATTTTGCTTCTAGACATTCTGACGTAAGATTTTCTGCTGTCAGAATCCCTTGTCAAAATTTTGGCCAGATTTAAAGAAAAAATGATAAGACCAATATAAACAAAAAACACCAAAATTTGAGAAACAAATTTGTTCTCGATTTTTTTCAGAATTTTATGGCTAATATAATGTATACTCAAAAAATAGACTGTACACTCAAAATGTGAAGAAAAGCGAAGAGAATAGTTGCACTTTAAACCCGTAAGTTTTTTAGTGAAAAACATTTTTTATCTACCTTATAATCTGCAAATAACGCCTGAAATGTATGAAAATTTACAATTTGTTAATTTTTTGATACATTTACGATGGTCGATCCCACCATGCATAAACTATGTGGTAAGACATTTATGTTTATCAAGAAGCTATAATAATATATAATTCATATATTGAGCACAGATTATGTTTGCAATAACATTCTGAAAAAAATGGAGTAAGTTTCTTTTCAATTAATGTTGGTGTTTTTTGTAGTATTTAAATTGGTTTTGTCATTTCTCCTTTAAATATGGCCAACTATTTGACCAGGGATTCTGAAAGAGCACCAAATTCTACATTAAAGTATGTGGAAGCAAAATTTTTTCAATGCCAAAAACAAAAAACATTGCATTGTAAAATCGCTTAAAAATTTGTACGCTTGAGCGCAGAAGTGAGATATTTTTTTTGTATTGTTCTTATAAACTGTTAAATAAATTTTTTTACTTTATCTATTGTTTAATGAAATCCACCTTTAATTTATATTTTGTCATTATGAAAACTTAAAAATTTCTTAGCAATGAATGTTTTAGTCTGAATGTTTTAGCAGTATACCCAAAATCTTCCAGATTTTTAAATTGATTATTTCAAATATTTTTATATTATTACAATATTTTGAACCATGCCATAGATATATTTAAAATATATTTTAAATAAACATTTTTATACATATATTTATTAATTTATCTTTGTAAAAAATTTCTGCAATTGGAAGCACTGAAATCAAAATAGAAGTGACAAATATTTCTATTTATGGTGTTTTTCTAATCACACTTTTAAAATTGTTATCTGTTTGATAAATTTTAAAGTATAATTAACTATTTTTAAGTAAGCACTATGTAGTAAATTATGATAGTTTCGTAACTATACAGCCTTTTAATACTGTTTTTTATTTTTACAATAGCAATTTATCAGCAACCCAGGAAGGTTGCAGTTCGGTTGCTATTTATTCGCCAGGGATGATGTTTTTTTTAGAAAGCATTATTTTATAAAACGTAGATTTCTTTAGAATGAAAAATATTTTACAGAAAATATTTTATGACATGAAATGCACACTTTATCTGTTTATAAGTATCTTAATTATATAATTTTTTCCAATATTATTTTCAGACATATTTTTCGTGGTTTACTTATTACACTAGCAACAAATACCTCGGTCGCTAACGCTCCCTCGGTCGATTTAAACTTTTGATTTATTTTGTTGTATCAATATTAATTACTAGGAAAACATTTAAACCATATGAAGTTATAAAGTTATTAGATTTAATTTTTCATTTTCAAAGTTTAGATAAATATAATATATTAATACTAAGTAATAATAATCTTACTTATTTGTTAACATTTATTATTGTCTATTTTTTAATGCACATAATTACAATAATAATTGGATTTTATTATTCTTCAATTAAAACACTCTTTGATTTTATATTATTATTATTATTCTTATGGCGTTGTCCAACCTTGTTTCCTTTGTAATTATTATATGTGAAAAAATAAATAAAATTACAATTGTATGAATACAATAAAAAAAGATAATTAGGTAACCTTTAATTTATGCACATTTAGATTTTACATGTATATATGGGCAATTTCTCGTAAATTGATCATGTCAAAAAATAAAAATCATGAAAAATAGAAAATTTTATTAAATAAAAATTTAAAATAAAATATTATTTATAATTATTAATGATTGATTTTCACCTATCGATTGCTCAACATTTGGAGGATAAAAGTTCTATATATATAAAAAAAAAATAAAATTAAAGTTAATTTATTATTTTTTAATTTATTTATTTATTTATTTATTTTTTATTATTTTTTTTAAAATAAATTAAATATTAAAAATATATAATAGAAAAAATTAAAGTTAAAGTTAAAGTTAAATAAAAATTAAATTCCATCAAAAACCTTTCTCCCTTTCTGTGACGTCGCAATCTATTTGTGTGACGTAATTGTCGATGTGATGATATTTTTTGATAAATAGATGTATCACATGTTTTTTGACGCAGTGTTGGGAGTTAATGTTTTTAGTTGTTTTTTTAAAAGGGGTCAAATTTGAAGGGGGAAGAGGTGGTGGTATGGGGTGTACCTTGACCACCTAGACATCGTCTTCAGGAAGTGTCAATTTTTTTTGCATATTCAAGCAGGGTGGCACACTACTTACCAGTAGACGATGTCCAGATGACCCGGAGGTCACCCTGACCACCTGGACATCGTCTTCAGGAAGTGGCAATTATTTTTGCATATTTAAGCAGGGTTGTACACTACTTACCAGCAGACGATGTCCAGATGACCCGAAGGTAAAAAAAAATAAATCAACAACATAACAATTCAAAAATTGAAGCAGCACCTTTAAAGCGTAGCGCTAATATTGCTAAGTTTTTAACAAAGCGTTAAAAATAAATTAATTAATAAAGAAAATCATATCTAAAGTGCACACTTAATTCAAATATTTACAAATATACATATAAGCAGCACCTTTAAAGAGTAGCGTTAAAAATTTTAAAATAAATCATCAATAGAACAATTCAAAAATTGAAGCAGCACCTTTAAAGCGTAGCGCTAATATTGCTAAGTTTTTAACAAAGCGTTAAAAATAAATTAATTAATAAAAAAAATCATATCTAAAGTGCACACTTAATTCAAATATTTACAAATATACATATAAGCAGCACCTTTAAAGAGTAGCACTCAAAATTTCAAAATAAATGAACAATATATATTGAACAAAATATATGAACAATATATGTCAGTCCCAAGCCTGTAATCGCAGAGGGAAAATGAAATTAAACAAAAAAATTATAAAACAAAAAAATAATGTCACTTCCCGAGGACGATGTCCAGGTGGTCAGGATGACCTCCAGGTCAACTACCCATCCTCCTTTAATTCCCTCACCTTACCCTATTTTAACTCTTTTTAAAAAACTTAAGTTCATGATAATGAGTCAATAAATGAAAATGCTACTCCTCATTTAAAAAAAAAATTAGATGTTATTGCAGAACTTAAGAGTAAACAAAAAAAAATAAAAATAATATGTATGATGGTAAAATAGCAAATAATTATTTTAATGAATCTTTAATAATTGAAAATTATTTAGGTACAATGTCTGAAATTTGTAAATATTGCCATGCAAAACATTTTTCATGTGAATATAATAAAAATAAATTATTTTCAAGTTGTTGTCAAATGGGTAAAGTAATGCTACCTGACAATCCTACATGGGTGAAAATCATCTAACGTGAACATTTGACGTTGTGATATGCAAGAAAACAAAATGAAAAAAATTATATATTTTTGTTTTCTCTGGACCAATTACAGTTTCTAGAGTACCTGTTTACAGTGGGCATACAGGATCAGTTGATTTACTCAACGTATTGAAGATTTTTAATTTTTACATTCCAGGGGAATTACATATATTTTGATATATAAAACATAAACATGAATACATCCCTAATACAAAATCTCACGTGAGATCTCAAGTGAGATTTCATGCCAAAATCTCATGTGATATTTCAATTGGAGAGGTGTTTAAATTTGCTAAATAATAAAAAATTTCTCACGTGAGATTTTGTAATAGGGATAGAAAATTTTAATAAACATATTTTATGGAGTATACATTGAATATAACTATACCTAATTGATAATAACAATAAAAAAAATTAATTAACAAATTCTTCCATTTATAAAATATATGCAATGTTTCCATATAATCAATTTAACATAATTTTTATATTTGTAATATAAATTATATATTTTTATTATTTCTTTTAGTAGTGACTTCTTTTATCTTAAATAACAATTTTACTCTTTTTCTGAGTTTTATTTTCGTACGAGATCGACCCTAATTGATAATGTTCACATTGTCTATTCAAATTACATTCGTAACAACTTACTTCATTAAAATTAATTTTTTGGGGCTCACATCTACTCCATTTCCATTGATGGACTCGCATAGTTCCTTTGAATGGAGAAAACAATTGTTAAGAAATAATGTTTATTTTTAGTCAAAACAGTAAAGCATGTAATGATCAGCATCGATTATTTGTTATAAAAGAAATTTGGACAGGGGATGTTACATGCCAGGGGAGATTACATAGATTGTTTTTTAAATTTTATTACGTTAACATTCAAAATTTCCACATCGGAATAATACTGTTTTTATGTAGTTACTTTATCTGAAATTTACTCTATGAATTGGTTTTAAAAAATTTATTAGTTTTCCAATTATACTCTACCAGAGGAATTACATTAAAAAAGGTAACCGCTGAATTACCACAAAAACATGCCCGTATTTTTTGCTTAACATCATGAAATATTAAAAATAAAATTTTTACCTCTAAAGTAAACCAAAACTTAACAATTTTACCTGGTCAGAAAAATGTTTTATGTTTACAATTAATTTTAAAGACATTAATCATAACACAGCTATTATTAATAAGTTTGTTACAAAGTTCAGCAAGTTCAGTGCACTTCAAAAATCAGTAAATGTTCAGATTTTTAACTTGATTTTAATTGTGGTTATCAAAATGAACAATTAAGTTTTGAACCCGTTTTTGAAATAAAGAAATACGCCTATAATCGCACCAGTTAATATGCGATTATGGCCTTCTTACAGCTAGGGGACGTTACATTTCAAACTTTAAGCAACTTAAACTTGGCAATAAAATCAACTTTTATCAAGTTTCACGGCTTACTTACATTAAATTACATATATTGTACGTAGAATATATTATTCGTAATTTTATATATGATATAATGGGATATATTTCACTATTACACAATTGTGCACGTTAGATAATTTTCACCCACATATCCAAAAGAATTAAAAAATTTGGTTATAGGTAATTCGAAATATAGTACGAATTTTCGTCAAAACATAAGACAATACAACAATTCTTTAGCTTAAATTATTATCCTCATTAATGCGTTCATTAATTAATAAAATACTAAAATCAGACAATGTATGTTGACAATATTGTAGCAATATGACATTATTCCAACAATATCGCTGCAATATGAAGTGCTGTCTGGGTAGGAATGTATCTATTCCTTTATACCTAATGAATATTTTCTTAACCTTCCATTTTTTTAGAAAAGAAAGTTTTGGAAACAAGATTGTACTCTATTCTCATTCAAGGGAAAAAAATTATAGTGTATTTGGTATTTATTACTCAAAGTACTATTAGCACAAATCACATTTTTATATTTTCGGTTTGGAAACTTTACATTTTAACCTTTAGACTACCGAGATTTTAGAAATGAAATAGTCCATTAAAAGTTTCTGAATTGCCAACCTGCTTGAATGTGCAAAAAAAATTGTCACTTCCTGAAGACGATGTCCAGGTGGTCAAGGTGACCTCCGGGTCATCTGGACATCGTCTACTGGTAAGTAGTGTGCCACCCTGCTTGAATATGCAAAAAAATTGTCACTTCCTGAAGACGATGTCCAGGTGGTCAGGGTGACCTCCGGGTCATCTGGACATCGTCTACTGGTAAGTAGTGTGCCACCCTGCTTGAATATGCAAAAAAAATTGTCACTTCCTGAAGACGATGTCCAGGTGGTCAGGGTGACCTCCGGGTCATCTGGACATCGTCTACTGGTAAGTAGTGTGCCACCCTGCTTGAATATGCAAAAAAAATTGTCACTTCCTGAAGACGATGTCCAGGTGGTCAGGGTGACCTCCGGGTCATCTGGACATCGTCTACTGGTAAGTAGTGTGCCACCCTGCTTGAATATGCAAAAAAAATTGTCACTTCCTGAAGACGATGTCTAGGTGGTCAGGGTACACCCCATACCACCACCCCTTCCCCCTTCAAAATTTACCCCTTTTAAAAAGGCAATTAAAAACATTAACCCCCAACAGTGCGTCAAAAAACATGTGATACATCTATTTAAATCTATTTATATTTATCAAAAAATAAATATATATATCTATTTATATTTATCAAAAAATATCGTCACTTCGACAATTACGTCATACAAATAGATTGACGTCACAGAAAGGGAGAAAGGTTTTTGATGGAAGCAGCTTAATATAATATATAGAAGATTATTTGCTGAGGTATTGCCATCTAAATAAAATTACCCTCTTATTACCATACATCAATTGTATAATTTTCTACATTATCGGTAATTTATTTATTTCTCGCGTTTCCCAAGCAACGTCTCTGATTGGAGAGCCATGATACATCATACTAAGCGCTCATTGGTGGGCCTTCTGTCGTTTGAGCTTTTTGTCATGGACTCATGGTGCATTGTTATGACATTTATTCAAATGTCTAGTAATTTAAAGACCCGTTATTTTAAATAGCCGACAATCAGTATTTAAATCTGACTATTCGTCATATTCCAAGAAATATGTACGCTAGACGAGGGATTACGCTAATCTTATTAGTGCTCCCGATATAAATACAATTATTGGGAGTCCCTCGCTCTCACTCGTTCCCGGTTCGTTGGAAAGGCCATTCTTTTTTGAAGAAATCACCAGGGGATCCTGCTCAATACTGGAGATTGAAAGGCGAAACTCTGGATCCAAGACAACACTATTGGTGGAAAAGTAAAAAAGGGTTTCGATCTGCTTACCTCCACGAACTCTACGGGACGAGTCGAGCCATCATTGGGAGCAGACTATTTGAAGTTAAGTTGTCAAAATTCTCTCGTAGCTACAACGTAATATGTAGATGTATATAATATGCGCGTGTTTATCATATCAATGAGAAAATATTGATTTTAAGTGTTGTCATTTGCTATATAAATAAAGATTATAATCGAGATCTAATACTTCGTAATAATCGTGAAGTTAATAAATTATATACTATTGAGTAGATTGCATGTGAATTATGCTTGATTAAATGCCTAGATATATTCTTAAGAGTTTGATTATTTTATATTAGAAATAATCAAAACCTTACAGTAGTCGAACATTAACATTTTTCCAGTTCATAAACTTCAAAGCGCTTTTTCTCGAGTTTTCGTTTTTCCACTTTTTCTAAACTGGCGGGCGTGTTTGCAAAAAAAATAAATGAGCTATCGTAACGATCCGAAGTTTTTTAGCTTCAGTTTTATCTACTCTTCAATATGAACCGAAAAGGTTTTTGGAAATAAATTTCTAAAAGACTTTTTCAGCACATTGAAGAGATTTTTTTTCTCGTAAAAAGCACTTTTTGCTTCAAATTCGGAAAAAATTTCAAATTTCACAATTTCTTCGGATTTTTCTTGGTTTAAATAGAAAATACATGTATGAAAATGAAATTGTTTTTTGGCTTTCTGTTTCAGATCAAGATTAAGACCTCTATCACTCCCGCCAATAGAAGACTCGGATTACGGATTGCCCAACAAACGTGCCTAATAATCGGCTGCATTTTGATATTTTTCTTTAAAAAAATTTTTTTATAATGTTCAATTATATAATAAAATATTCCTGAAAGTTCTCTGGAGTTGGTTATTTTTTTCTATCTTAAAAAATTCCCTAAAAAACGGTTTTTAGGCCTTCCAAAGCAGAATACCCCCTTTAGGCGAAATGACACTGTCTTTTTGCCTAAAAATAAATTTAGGCGTAATGATAATTAGGCGAAATGATGTCGTCCCAGATTAGTGTAGCAGGACCCATCCGATATATTTCTTTCCCAAGGTACTCATATCAAATTTTTATGTATTTATATAATTTTTTGTATTGTAACGAGGTACGGATTGAATATAAGGAATAAAAAAATCAACGAAGGTATCGGGGCGCGAACCCACGATCCCGGGAGCGCGAGACAGAAGCCTCAGCACTGCCCTACCATTCGTAATTATCCCGGCTAGTCGAGTTGGTCCTATCGACGATCGTCGCCGATATTCCAGGGACCTACCTGCGCCGACAATCGAAATCGGTACCCGTTATAGTATATAATTATAAAAAACCTCCATTGCATCGGCGTAATTGTAATAATGTGATAAATTAACTTTACATTCATCTTGAAATTTTGGAATATGTTTACTCAACTACAGCTTCCTCGACATCGCAGTATTTTGAATATGAAATATAATCTTAATTCGTACTTTCTGTTGGAATAATATATAATGCCTGTAGTAATCAATTAAAAATTAAAAATGTGTATTAAATATTTCATCTTAATCCATAGGCAAGTTTTTAATTCAAAGTATAAAAATATTTAAATAAAAATAAAAATACTCTTTTACAAACGCATTTTTCAATTTATGAAATACATTTAGAACTGATAAAAAATAAAAAATGCAGTAGTCGTATTTCAAACAAAAAGTATTTACTTATAACACATATTTACTTATTTTTGGAAATCGGAACAAAAATTAATTGATTAATATAAAAGATGTCAAAGATAAATGTAATAATAAGTAATTATAACAGACGTAACAATATAAATAATACGAATGCAAAAGCATACATTATTATTCCTTCTCCATTACTTAACCAATACTGCAGCCGATGATTCACATTAACAATGACGCCTGAGTGGAACAAAGACCTATCTCGTGTAACACCACGACTAATCGTGTTCATTTATATTAAATTCAATGGTAAAATAATATAAACGTCGATAGATGAATTTCTCTGCTCCTGATTCAGTCTCGATTACGTGTCTATTAACGACTCGAGAATCGTAGCTGACAATTTATATTCAAGGTTTAATTGCTCGATAAATAAGAATATTGTATTTAATTTTCGTAATTCTGTTTATTTTAACTGCCTGTATACTTACTTTGTTGATGCGAGGAATCCTAGTCTGAAGAGGGTTTGAATTTATACGATAACGCGGCAAATATAAATAAGAGACTTTAATAAAAAAAAATTGAACAAGTTTAATTTGATTGTCGTTGGTTTTTTAAGTATTGCAGATTATTTATCATAAATAAATAAAGACGTATGTATGAAAGTAATTACACAATAGTTATAATTATTACTACTGATTTTTATTGTTTACTGGTTACAAATAGTGAAAAATTGATTACTTAATGGAATAGACTTTTACAATGATTTTATAATTTTCGGAGTCAAGACTGTCGCGGGCACCGATGTGCAAAATTTTGGGTCTTATAAAGGCAAATAAGTAGGTCGCACTAGTATTTTACGAGCGTTCTAGGAACCATATATCGAGGGTGATTTGAAAAGAGAGGATAGTATCTAATTTTTGTGTATGCCTAATCTTGTAAGGAAATATATGCGTATCGAAGGAATAGGAGAGTAAATCGGAAAAACGTAATTTCGTAAAAGTAGTATTATAAGTTTCGTCCGAGTAGATAGGTGGAGTTTAGGACGTGACACGCGACTCCTTGGAAAAAGAAACTGTGTCGAGTATTTTCTTTATTGGTGTAGTAATTTTTGACGATCCATGGTTCAAACTAGACCTTTCACAATTTCTTGCTTCCTGATTCGGATGTTTAAATGGTGGGACGCTCTAAACGCTTCTTCTTGATAGAAACAGGATAGTTGTCGTCTGTTGAGAAACAGATCCCAATATCTTCATACTCTCCTAATACTTTTTCTGATAAAAATTTGTTGTGTTGTGTCTCTTTTGTGATATATATTTTTATTTGTTTTTTGTCTTCCCTTTTCTTGGCATTTTTTTTTTATTATTTTAAAGTCGCTCTTTTTATGCTCCCAAATCAGTGCTAATCGGCCACCGTGATATATACATATGAAATACATTCCCCAGTGATACTTGTATCAATCGGCCGGGGCCAAGAATCGAACCTGGAACCTCCAGATTACGAGCCCGACGCCCTACTGACCGCGCCATCGCAGGTCATATATATACATGAATGTACAATCCTTTATAAAATTAGTTGAATTACAAATAATTTTTAAAGTAGTTTATCGTGAAAAACCGTAATTTATGTAAATATATAAATATATAAATATATTTATATAAATATATAAATATATAAATATATTTATATAAATATATAAACACATAAATATATTTATGTAATATATAACTTATGCTGGCTGATAAGCCAGACCGCGACGATTGTAATTGAGACAAAAAGAATCTTAAAAAGGAGAGGTGAAACACGTGACGTGATTTACTGCGTAAAAGATAAAAAGAGATTTTACTAAAGAAGGGAACAACAAAGTGAATAATAAACATTGAATGTTGTTTCTCTTATTTACAGGTAAAATAATTAATAAAATAAAGTATTATTGTAAGTTAATAATAATATTTCTCTCTTATTTACAGTGAAACAATACGGTTTATTCATTCATAATCTCCCAAGATAATATTCGTAATTAAATACTAAAGAAAGAACATTATAAAACAACATTCTTCACACAATATTCACGTAAGAAATGGATAAGTTACTGTTTGAATTGAAGTAAAAGCGGCGATAGATAGAAAAACAAATCTTGTCTGCCTAACCTCAATAGAAACACGTGATGGCCGTAAGTTTAAGATACCAGAGGAATCTCAAAATATGTATAACCTCACAGAATTATTAAAAACTCAAGCATTTACTAGAATAAAGACAACATTAAAGAAAAGGCATCAATCAAGAAACATTTGGATTAGCATAACAGATGAATTACACAATTCTGGTATAGATCAGGATCAGAATTTCCTCTTTAATAATTTTTTCTTAGAAGAAATAAAAGAAAACAGACGCCAGCAGGTTAGTACAGATGGGTCAATGGTAAAGCTATTAGATAAATTATTGCAGGAAAGACAAAAAAATTCTGAAATCCAAAATTTATGATTGAAAAGTTTACCGGTAAAAATGCTAATGCCCATGCCCTGTCGAACAAATCCAGATGGATTTCCAACTGAATTTCCAGATGGATTTCGACCTGGATTCAGCTGGATTCCACCTGGATTAGACTGGATTTTGAGCCTCGATTTCCAGGTGGAATCCAGGTGGATTCTCAAGCTACATTTCGAGGTGGATTGGCATGGATATCCAGGTGGATTCGCCTCGATTTCCAGTTCGATTTGCATGGATTACCAGGTGGATTGGCATGGATTTCCAGATCGATTGGCATGGATTTCCAGGTGGATGGGCATGGATTTCCAGATGGATTCGCCTCGATTTCCAGTTCGATTTGCATGGATTTCCAGTTCGATTTGCATGGATTTCCAGGTGGATTGGCATGGATTTCCAGGTGGATTAGCATGGATTTCCAGATCGATTGGCATGGATTTCCAGGTGGATTCGCCTCGATTTCCAGTTCGATTTGCATGGATTTCCAGGTGGATTCGCCTCGATTTCCAGTTCGATTTGCATGGATTACCAGGTGGATTTGCATGGATTTCCAGTTCGATATGCATGGATTTCCAGGTGGATTGGCATGGATTTCCAGATCGATTGGCATGGATTTCCAGGTGGATTCGCCTCGATTTCCAGTTCGATTTGCATGGATTTCCAGGTGGATTCGCCTCGATTTCCAGTTCGATTTGCATGGATTACCAGGTGGATTGGCATGGATTTCCAGGTGGATTGGCATGGATTTCCAGATCGATTTGCATGGATTTCCAGGTGGATTCGCCTCGATTTCCAGTTCGATTTGCATGGATTACCAGGTGGATTGGCTTGGATTTCCAGATCGATTGGCATGGATTTCCAGGTGGATGGGCATGGATTTCCAGATGGATTCGCCTCGATTTCCAGTTCGATTTGCATGGATTTCCAGTTCGATTTGCATGGATTTCCAGGTGGATTGGCATGGATTTCCAGGTGGATTAGCATGGATTTCCAGATCGATTGGCATGGATTTCCAGGTGGATTCGCCTCGATTTCCAGTTCGATTTGCATGGATTTCCAGGTGGATTCGCCTCGATTTCCAGTTCGATTTGCATGGATTACCAGGTGGATTTGCATGGATTTCCAGTTCGATATGCATGGATTTCCAGGTGGATTGGCATGGATTTTCCAGATCGATTGGCATGGATTTCCAGGTGGATTCGCCTCGATTTCCAGTTCGATTTGCATGGATTTCCAGGTGGATTCGCCTCGATTTCCAGTTCGATTTGCATGGATTACCAGGTGGATTGGCATGGATTTCCAGGTGGATTGGCATGGATTTCCAGATCGATTTGCATGGATTTCGCATGGATTTCCAGGTGGATTAGCATGGATTTCCAGATCGATTGGCATGGATTTCCAGGTGGATTCGCCTCGATTTCCAGTTCGATTTGCATGGATTTCCAGGTGGATTCGCCTCGATTTCCAGTTCGATTTGCATGGATTACCAGGTGGATTTGCATGGATTTCCAGTTCGATATGCATGGATTTCCAGGTGGATTGGCATGGATTTCCAGATCGATTGGCATGGATTTCCAGGTGGATTCGCCTCGATTTCCAGTTCGATTTGCATGGATTTCCAGGTGGATTCGCCTCGATTTCCAGTTCGATTGCATGGATTTCCAGGTGGATTGGCATGGATTTCCAGGTGGATTGGCATGGATTTCCAGATCGATTTGCATGGATTTCCAGGTGGATTCGCCTCGATTTCCAGTTCGATTTGCATGGATTCCAGGTGGATTGGCATGGATTTCCAGATCGATTGGCATGGATTTCCAGGTGGATGGGCATGGATTTCCAGGTGGTTCCAGGTGGATTGGCATGGATTTCCAGATCGATTTGCATGGATTTCCAGGTTGGATTCGCCTCGATTTCCAGTTCGATTTGCATGGATTACCAGGTGGATTGGCATGGATTTCCAGATCGATTTGCATGGATTACCAGGTGGATTGGCATGGATTTCCAGGTGGATTGGCATGGATTTCCAGATCGATTTGCATGGATTTCCAGGTGGATTCGCCTCGATTTCCAGTTCGATTTGCATGGATTACCAGGTGGATTGGCATGGATTTCCAGATCGATTGGCATGGATTTCCAGGTGGATGGGCATGGATATCCAGGTGGATTGGCATGGATTTCCAGGTGGATTAACATGGATTTCCAGGTGAATTAACATGGATTTCTAGGTGGATTGGCATGGATATCCAGGTGGATTGGCATGGATTTCCAGGTGGATTGGTATGGATATCCAGGTGGATTGGCATGGATTTCCAGGTGGATTGGCATGGATTTCCAGGTGGATATGCATGGATTTGTGGATCAATTGGCACATTTATTAGTGTGTAGTAAAGTTTAGTTTTCTTAGTTGATTTTGTTTATATATTAGTAAAAAGGTCTTCAGTATGTCCATATTAAAAATCCAATACCATTCAGTATGTCCAAAATGTAAAACATATATTAGTATATTTAGTAAAAGTCATCACCGAATCTTTTGTACCGTTTGTGAAGAATATGTGAATTTAAAAGATCCTTGTTACCGCGACTTTTACGTAACATTAGATGTAAAAAATCAGCTTAGATACCTCATAGAAGATAATGCAGAATTTTACACCAATGTAATGCATCGCAGAGAAGCAGCAGACGGATCACTATTTAAGAACATATACGATGGAGTAAAATATCAAGAATTTATAGAGTCGTTACCTGCTGAGCATAAGGAATCGTATGGAACACTTATGTTTAATAGCGATGGTTCACCCATATTTAAAAGCTCAAAATTTTCTGTATGGCCGATTCAACTTGTCTTAAATGAGGTACCAGTTCACGTACGTAATGAAAGCCCCATAACATACACTTTATGGTTTGGTCATAATAAACCTAACATGACTTATTTTTTACGTTCTTTTGTTGCGGATATGAATACTTTATCAGACCTCGAAATACCCTGCCAGCTAAACAATGAAATAAAGGGTGTTCATTTATATTGCGTGTGCTCTTGTGTTGACTCTGTAGCTCGAGCACCGATGCAAGGCATTAATCAGTATAATGGATATTACGGATGTAACTGGTGCCTTCATCCGGGAGAAGTCGTTCATCATGAAAGAGGGTCTATAATAAAATATGTATTGCTTGATTATGTTCCTGCTAGGAGAACTTATGAAGAAACTTTACAACATATGCAACAAGCAGTTGATGCACGTGCACCAATTTATGGTGTAAAGAAAGCAGCAGCACTAATAAATCTACAAAAATATAATATTGTTGACGGCTTTGTTCCGGATCCCATGCATTGCATAGACTTAGGAATAGCTAAACAGTTTACAGACTACTGGTTCAAATCTTCCGGCAAGCCCTACAGCATTTCAAATATATATATGGATAACATAAATGAAAATATTACGCAATTTAAGGTACCACAGCAGCTTGCCAGACTATCACGCTCAATATATGATCGTAATTGGTGGAAAGCAAAAGAGTGGGTAAATTATGTTTTATTTTACAGTATGGTAACATTAGCTGAAGTACCAAATTTTGACAAATTTTTACGACATTGGGCTCTTTTAGTGGAAGGCTATTATCTACTTTTAAAAGAATCAATTACACAATTAGAATTGCAACGCGCTGACAATCTTTTAAAAAAATTTGTAGCTATGACTGAGGTTCATTATGGACCAGATGCGATGACTTTTAATGTCCATCAGCTAACTCATTTAGCACAAAATGTTGCAGATTGGGGACCATTATGGGTACATTACGGTTACCCATTTGAATCTGGAAATGGTAAAATCGTGTCAAAAGTCCATGCAGCAAAAGGCGTATTAAGTCAGATTTGTAGAAGCCTTACCATAGAAGAAAGTGTTGTGATACTGGAAAAACATGTTCGACAAAAAGAATATTCTCCTGTTATTGATTTTTGCAATACTTTGAAGAACAAAGTCACTTTAAAAACCACCAAATATGGAGAATGCCGATATTTTGGAAAGCCAGTAAGAGCAAACAAGCATATATTGCAGCAATTGCAATTGTCAGAAGAAGATGTAGAGGCTTATAAAAAAATAGTTAAAGATAAATGTTTGTTTAATAATTCAAAAAAAGCAAATAAAAGATCAGACAATTTATATGTGCTAACATTCGAAGGTGATTTCATACAAGTAGAACAATTTCTTGTAGATAACAATGAAAACGAATATACAGTATGTAAAAAGTTGATAACAGAGAACTGTATAACCAATGAAACGTTGAACATTAAAAAAATTATTACAACCGAGCCTGAACTAATAGTTATTAATACTAATCAAATTAAAAATATTTGTATTTTAATGACAGTAAATGAAAAACAGTATACATGTCCCATACCTCATAGGTACTGGCAAACTTACGTATTAAATGATAATAATAATATATGTTATAAAATAAAAAATTATTTTCTACGAAAATGTGTACTGCCGTTTCTTTCTTACGATGAAAAACATCATCATCATATAACAATCATCAATAACACAAAATTAAACAATTATTACAGAATAATTAATGGTATATTTAATTTTAATTAATGCTAACTTCTTCTGCTATTGAATAAATGATTTTAAAATCATAAAATAACGCCTACAATAGTAATTAAAGAAAAGAAAGAAACATATACTTAATTCCGAGAAATGTAAATAGTGTAATTTCGAATGAAGTACTTAATGACATCTGCCAACATTATGTTTAATATAATACGCACTAAACTTACTGAAATTTAAATTAAACTCCAAAATGTAAAAGTCTAGTAATTACCAAAAACACTACAAAAGATTAAAATTGTCAAATATACATTTGAAGGAAAGAAGTTATAATCAGGGTACGTACATAAAAATACTTATACTAATAGTGTTATTAAACAATTACAATTTTCCATACCCCATTTTTATGTATAATATGTACACCTTTTTACTAATATATAAACAAAATCAACTAAGAAAACTAAACTTTACTACACACTAATAAATGTGCCAATTGACCCACAAATCCATGCATATCCACCTGGAAATCCATGCCAATCCACCTGGAAATCCATGCCAATCCACCTGGATATCCATACCAATCCACCTGGAAATCCATGTGAATCCACCTGGAAATCGATGTTAATCCACCTGGAAATCGATGCAAATCCACCTGGAAATCCATGCCAATCCACCTGGAAATCCATGTTAATCCACCTGGAAATCGATGCAAATCCACCTGGAAATCCATGCCAATCCACCTGGATATCCATGCCAATCCACCTGGATATCCATGCCCATCCACCTGGAAATCCATGCCAATCGATCTGGAAATCCATGCCAATCCACCTGGAAATCCATGCAAATCGAACTGGAAATCGAGGCGAATCCACCTGGAAATCCATGCAAATCGAACTGGAAATCGAGGCGAATCCACCTGGATATCCATGCCAATCCACCTCGAAATCTAGCTTGAAAATCCACCTGGATTCCACCTGGAAATCGAGGCTCAAAATCCAGTCTAATCCAGGTGGAATCCAGCTGAATCCAGGTCGAAATCCAGCTGGAAATCCATCTGGATTTTTTCGACAGGGCATCAATGGATTAAGGAGTTCGAAAACGAATGTGAACGTTTTAAAGTTACTGAAAATAAAAATTATGAAATATTGAAATTCTTTTTAGAAAAAGCTTTTAAAGACTGGTACAGCTGCATGCTATTAAAATATACAGTAGAATCTGAATGAGAAGTATGGAAAAAAAATTTTTGTGAAACATTCGCGGATAAAGGATGGTCATCAATCAGGTATGCTTTTTCCTTCAGATATCAAACAGGCTCATTATTAGAATATGCAATAAAAAAAGAAAAATTATTATTGAATGTTAATAAGACTATCGACAAAGTAACCTTAATTGATCTCATCGCAACTGGCTTGCCAAATTTCATATGTAATAGAATTAATAGAGAAAGCTTGCAACAGACTGAGGAACTTTATAATGAAATAGGAAATTTGGAACATTTAATAAATAAAGATAAATGGATAAATAGAAAAAATAAAGAAACTAACGGATTTGTAGTTTATGGCTCTGCAAAGAATACCCAACTAAAAAAATTAGATCCAATTTTAAATATTAGCATAAAAATTCCTACTGGAGCCTACACCACAAGCCTTACGTATAGTATATTAAGTAAAGGAAACGTATATCCATTACAATTAAGAAGGAAAAAACTCTTGTGAATTATGCATTAAATCTATTAACACGACCAAACAACCAAGCTTATGAGATCATAATTAAAAAAAAACAAAAGTCTCTTTGAAATTAAACCTAGAAACCCTAAATCTTTCTAATATCAGTATGATTAGAATTTATCGATCTTCCCAAGTCAAAGGTGAAGGTAAAAAAAAAAGAAAATTTTAACACATTTTTCTTTTTTTAACGTTTCGGTAGACAATGCTACCCTCTTCAGACTGTGTAAAATTTATTAATTTTGATTAGTACATCTCAGAATATAATGCAAACCGGGAACGTAAATAAAAAAGATGTGAAAAAATATACCTTCTAGTATCAATATCGTACAATGTTTACAATATTATTTCTAACCGCTATGTTTACATTATTATAACTAACCACTATAGAAAAGAAAATAATAACTACAAAACAACAATAACACTAACTTACTCAAATCGTTTTTATGAAAAAGTATCATCTAAATTTAAAAAACACGGAATAAAAACAATTCCAATTATTGAATACAAATTAAATAATATCATAATTAAAGGAAAAGATAAAACTGATAGACAAAATCAAAATAACGTAGTATATAAATTAAATTGCAACAATTGTGATGCTTCATATGTAGGACAAACAAAAAGACAAATAATTACTCGAATAAATGAACATAAAAATAACAAAAATTCTATGATCTTTCAACACGTACAAAATAATCAGCACGATTTTGATTGACAAAATTTTAAGAATTTAGGTAAAGAACCGAATTATGGAAAAAGAATTGCATCTGTAATGGTACACATAAATTTACAAAAAATAAATTCAATAAATAAACAAGAAGACTCAATTAAATTAACTAAACAGAATTCGCAAATTATATATAGAATGAAAAGCCTTTAAATTTATCTGTTACCAAACGTATTATACACAATCTTGATCATGCGTCATCAATAGAAAAAATATAATCAGCAGAAATTTTCGTCATGTATACATCTGTTTGACGTTTCCTCGCGTTTAGAATGAGGAAAAAAAAGCGAAAATTCAAATCGATTTGCGGCGAAATAATATTGTAAACATTGTACGATATTGATATTAGAAGGTATATTTTTCACATCTTTTTTATTTACGTTCTCGGTTTGCATTATATTCTGCGATGTACTAATCAAAATTAATAAATTTTACACAGTCTGAAGAGGGTAGCATTGTCTACCGAAATGTTACAAAAAAAGAAAAAGTGTTAAAATTTTCTTTTTTTTTTACCTTCACCTCTGACTTGGAAAGGACGATAAATTCTAATCATACTGATATTAAAAAATACCAAGTGATAAAATCATAATTTCAACATGACCTAAACCTTTCTATTATAGATTTCGTAAATACCTCAAAGACTATAAAATCAGAATACCAAATTTATACATGCCACATCAATACATCAAGGATCATTAGTTAAACGAACTAAGCACAGACCACTTAATCATCGATATAAACTCTTCTCCAAATTTTACAGACATTCAAAAGCAATAGCCAGACTAACTTCACATTTATATCTCCACTGAAGAATATAATGACTTTGTGGGAGCTGCTGCCTTACTGCCGAATAAAGAAACATCCTCCTAAAATTTCCTTCTTGGTTTAATCAAATGTCATCACTAAAAATCTTAATTTTAGAAGTTATCGAGTTGGTCAAAAAATCATGTAAAAAATATATCGTTCATGATAATCTCTCTAAAATAGGCAATGCTAAGTTTTCAAAATACAAGGAGGACCCTATGATAGAAAATGTAATATTAGAATTAAACAAACTTAAATGCCAAACTATCATCTATTTTTCCCAACTTTGTGAAAATAAAGAAGAACTTCAAACTGCCGCCGAGTCAGCATATTTACTAAAACACTGTGAAAGGAATCACTTTGCCAAAAAAGATGATTATTTAAAACGAATTGATAAGAAAATAAACAAAGACTGGCAAAATCAATGGGTTTATTGTAATAAAAACTCCCTTCTTAAAATAGTAAAATGTTATGTTTTAGAAGAAAACCCTATAAAAAATCTTAGTAGGCGAGATCAGGTGATCATCACACGACTTCGAATAGGACATACTAAGGCAACTCATCAACATCTTATAAATAAAGATGGTCAACCAGCTTGTGAACAGTGCAAATCTCCACTTACCGTAAAACATATATTACTAAATTGTATCAAGTTTGAAAAAGGACGTAAATGCTTTAATATCCAGAATAATCTAGAGAACATTTTAAATAACAGTGTACAGTGTCAAAACGTAATCAAACTTATAGTCGCAATAAATTATAGACATTATATTTAAGGTGCAATAGAATGTGATAAGTCTAATAATGTTAAATGAATGTTAAATACCTTGTAGTCGCTAATACCCAAACCGGGGGATGCGACGCTAAATAAATAAATAAATAAAAAGAAACTAACACCGAAGAAAAATTCAAAGAAACACCATGTAACAATTACAAAGAAAAAAATAAAGGTATTCGTTATCATCCAGAATCTACATGTTGGTTCAAAGATAAAGGAGATGAAGAAAATAAAATCAAACATGTAAATAATTCTAAATTAGAAGTAGAATTAAATTACAAAGATCAAAAAGGAATTTATGATTTAGGTTCAAATTTCTCATTAATAAATTCGAAATTATTAAAAACAAGAAATATGAACAGTAATGAAAAAAAGAAAAAATTAACTTGACAACGATTAATGATGTAAATCAAACAGAAGGTATAATAACAATAAAAGCTCAAAATTTTAATATCGAACAAGAAATAGATGTTTTTATAATAGATAATAAGAATTTCAATTAAGTATTACTTATTGAACTGGACTGCATAAAGAAATTCAGACTCACACAAAATGGAGATCTAAAAATTGAACAAGATCCTAGATTAGATCCGAGATTTAGATCCTATAATGATAACTTCACGGAAAAAATAGAAATTTCTGATAGAACAAGTGAGAATAACCAAGATATGGAAATAAATAATAAAAAAATAAATAAATCACAAGCTAGTAAGATAAAATTAATAAACTTCAATGAACATGTAGAAGAGAAAGATTTTCAAATTTCAATAAACTATAGTAATCATTACGAAACATCTGTAGTAGAGAACCTGTGGTATATGCGACCACCTATACCCCAGCCTGCAAATATGCCGTATTTGCTATAAAAAAAAATACTACGAGGCGGCATTTAAACTGCATTTTCTAAAAAAATTGGTTTCAAAAACTGCACCCTTATCAATTTTCCGAAAAAAATGAAATATGCAGGTTCCGATTGCCGAATATTGAAACAAGGATATCTCGTCAATAAAACAATGTATCCGTACCATTCGAACGTTAAAAAACTGCACACAAGCTCATTTAAACTGCACCCTCGCTAAAATTTGCATATTTTGAATAATAAGTTTATAAATAATAAAAAACCAATTATGTATATTCGTCTAGTGATAAACTGCGTATGCGCAAGCGCGTTTACAAAATGGCCGACTAGGCGGGAATAAAATAATAATTCAAATTTAAGCTCTGAACAGATTTAAGCTGTAGTCGCTCAAAACGTACGAATAAAATATTGTTCAATTCTCATAATTTGTCATATTAAAAAATACTATTTTTAATCAATATTATTCTAAAAATTACATCCCCTTAATTTAGTCAGAAAAATTGTATACGTTCGGTGTGCGACTCGATAATTCAAATACGGATATCTGGTAAGTAAGAAAATGTATCGGTATCATTCCAACGCCAAAAAACTGCATCCATGCTCTTTTAAACTGCACCAGCGCTAAAATTTGCATATTCTTAATAATAAGTTTATATTAAATGAAAAACCAATTATGTATATTCATCTAGTGATTAAGCGCGTATGCGCATGTAACAATAGCAAACATGTATAACAATATTTCTATTAAGCCAAGAGTAACTTCATGGGTGGATGCCTACTTGTCAGTAAATTATAAAATTCATAATGTAAATATCTATATAAATCATAATAATACTTTAGAATTACTTGTAATTGATAATTGCATGTACATTGAAAATAATATTTTTTTTTATTATAAATATGATCATTTTTCTAGGATTCCAATAAAAAATTCAGCGTTTTAATTTAAAATATTATTTTAATCCCACCTAGTCGATCATTTTTTAATCGCGCATGCGCATACGCAGTTTATCACATACATAATTGGTTTTTCATAATTGAATATAAATAATTGGTTTTTCATTTAATATAAACTTATTATTAAGAATATGCAAATTTTAGCGAGGGTGCAGTTTAAAAGAGCATGGATGCAGTTTTTTGGCGTTGGAATGATACCGATACATTTTCTTACTTACCAGATATCCGTATTTGAATTATCGAGTCGCACACCGAACGTATACAATTTTTCTGACTAAATTAAGGGGATGTAATTTTTAGAATAATATTGATTAAAAATAGTATTTTTTAATATGACAAATTATGAGAATTGAACAATATTTTATTCGTACGTTTTGAGCGACTACAGCTTAAATCTGTTCAGAGCTTAAATTTGAATTATTATTTTATTCCCGCCTAGTCGGCCATTTTGTAAACGCGCTTGCGCATACGCAGTTTATCACTAGACGAATATACATAATTGGTTTTTTATTATTTATAAACTTATTATTCAAAATATGCAAATTTTAGCGAGGGTGCAGTTTAAATGAGCTTGTGTGCAGTTTTTTAACGTTCGAATGGTACGGATACATTGTTTTATTGACGAGATATCCTTGTTTCAATATTCGGCAATCGGAACCTGCATATTTCATTTTTTTCGGAAAATTGATAAGGGTGCAGTTTTCGAAACCAATTTTTTTAGAAAATGCAGTTTAAATGCCGCCTCGTAGTATTTTTTTATAGCAAATACGGCATATTTGCAGGCTGAGGTATAGGTGGTGTATATGCGTACTTTTATGTACAAACACATGTACACGTGTATATAGCGACTTTAGCGCTCCCCGCGCACAATGTACTATATTGTACCCTTACATTTTAAAATATAGTTAGTCTCTTGTAAGTAAATAGAGAGTACACACATGCTTTGCACCTAACCTACCAGTTCTCCTTATTTGCTACTCACGTGCTTAAATACAAATAGAATACAATAGAACCTAATTGAAAAATGTAAATCATTGTTTGCCAAAGACAAATATGATTTAGGCACAGTAAAAAATTATAAAGCTAGATTTAATTCTAGATAAATATTGTAGTAAAAAACCATGTAGATGCTCAATCGAAGATAAACAAGAAATAGAACGACATGGTTCAGAATTATAAAACAGAGGTTTAATAGAAGAATCATAGCCCTTTTGCCTCTCCGGTAACATTGGCATATAAAAGAGGTGGAAATAAAAAATCAAGATTATGTATAGATTTCAGAGATTTGAATAAGAACGTAATTTCTCAAGCTCAACCTTTTCCATTAATTGAAGACTTAGTGATAAAAACCAGAGATTGTAAATATTTTCAAAATTTACGTTAAGTCAGTATTTTGGTCAATTCCATTGCGAATTGAGGATAGACAAAAACAGGATTTGTCACTCAAGAAGGACACTTTCAATGGACCTGCTTGCCTTTTGGCTTAAGAACCCCACCAGCAATTTTTCAAAGGATTCTAAGTAACATAATTAGGAAATATAAGCTTTCAGATTTCACAGTGAATTACATAGATGACATTTTAATTTTCTCGAAAAACTTTGGAAAACATATTAATCACTTAATCAGATGACTAGATGCAATAAAAAGAAAGGTTTTAGATTGAAATTCTTAAAATGTAGTTTTGCTCCATACTCAGTTACATATTTAGGTCATGTAATAAAACATAATTTTGTTTCTCCACTAAAAGACAATTTAATATCAATAAAAAACTTTCCAATACCGAAAACACTTAAGTAAGATAGACAATTTCTAGGAAAAATAAATTTCTATAACAATTATGTGCCAAAAAATTCAATTACACTGGACCCATTACATAATTTATTGAGGAAGGGACAATAATTTTTACGAACTGAAGAATGTCAACAAGCCTTTGAAAAAATGAAAAATTCACTCTGTACCAAACCAATGTTTGCTATTTTCGATCCAAAATTACCTAATACGTATTTACACCGATGCAAGCTTCGGAGCAGTTTTGAAACAACCACAATTAAACACAGATAATAACGAAAAACCAGTAGCATATTTTTCAAGAAAATTAAATGAAGCTCAAAAAAAGAAAAAAACCTGCCTAGCAATAAAAGAAGCTCTTAACTACTGGCGACATTGATTATTAGGTAGATCATTTAAAGTTTTCACAGATCATAAGCCTCTGGAAAAAATGAATATTAAAGTAAGGACTGATGAAGAATTAGGAAATCTAACATATTATTTATCACAATTCGATTTCCAAATAATATATAATCCAGGTAAGAATAATTTAGAAGCAGATTGTTTAAGCAGAAATCCCGTACTAAACCACAAGAAAACGAGAAAGAAGGACTGCAAGTTGTAAATTTAATACAACTAAAAGATATCATGCAAGATCAAAAAAATAATTTAGAATTGCAAAATAAACAAGAAAAATTTATATTAAAAAATGGTCTATATCATATGAAAATAAAAAAAAAAGAAATAAAATTATATTATCAGAAAAATTTAGTAAACAACTATTACATACATGAGAACTTTTGTCACATTGGTATAAAACCAATGGAAAACAAGATAAAACCTTACAACATAGCAAAACATCTGACGGAAAATATAAAACAAATTTGCAAACATTGTGATATCTGTATAAAAAATAAATCAAGAGGACAAAGTAAAGTCGGCCTAATTTCAGAATTAGGTCCCGCAAAAAGTCCATTTGAAATAGTCTCCATTGATACGATTGGAGGCTTTAGTGGGTCACGATCGACAAAAAATACCTACATCTTTTAGTGGACCACTTCACAAGATATGGATACATTGTAACATTAAAATCGCAAAATGCGAATGATTTCATCAAATTAGTTCAGGAAGTACTTGAAACCGATAAAATAGGAATGATTTTATCAGACCAATATCCAGGAATAAATTCTAAAGAATTCAAGAATTTCTTAGATAAATAAAACATTCCAATAGTTTTTACAGCTGTAAATTTATCATTTTCTAATGGTTTAAGAGAAAGATTAAATCAAACCTTAATAAATAAAATTAGATGCAAAGCTTGGACAACTGTAGCTCATGATTGCGTAAAAAAATATAATGAAAGGGAACACGCGATTCACAACATTTTCTCCAGAATATTTATTACGTGGAAGGAATTCTTCAATACTATCAGATGAATTAAAACAAAGTGCATCTATAGAAAATTTAAAGAGAGATAGAAAATTTGCTGCCGAAAATAGTATAAAATATCATTCTTATAATAAACAAATATTAGACAAAAATAGAAAAGATTACAATAGTGAGCTCGGGTGCTCCCCACCTCACACCCGTACACCGAGGAACGCGGCACCGACGGCGGCACTAGGCAAGGTGAGAATCACTCGAGCAACAAGAGTGTTGTGCGCATGGAGAGTTCGAGTGAGCGAGAAGAGTAGGTCCGCGTATCAGAGTGACCAGTTGGGGATTTTTTTCCTATTCTCTCTTACGTATATTGATGTTTATTAAGCAAGAGCAACAAGGAGATAAATCGCCATCTGGCAACCCTGCCGCGTATACCTAATGTATGCTTGTTAAGGTACACCGCGACATACTAGAATAGATATACACGGCGCGCACACATATACGCGTGTATGTACTATTGTATAGCGCGCGCACGTATACAAATTCGCCGGTTGTAAGATGTGGGTATACGCCGGCAGTATGGTAAGTTTAATTAATTGTTAAAATATTCCGCGCCGGTATTTAATTGATTAAAAATGTATAGATGCGTCGGTAGAAATTTGGGCGAATAATAACAAAGTTTTTAAATATTCATTAATGTAAATATAGGTTCAAAATAAATTTTTATTGTAGTAAGAGTGTGTTGGGGATAATTAGTAGTATTTATATAGCCGGTAGGCACGGGGCGGTAGCAACAATTGGGTTATCGATATGGTAATTTTATCTTTGTATTGCGCGCCTTCCGAGTGTCAGGGATGATTGGTTGCGTGATCGAACCAATAATTAATGGGTTGGTGATGACATGATCCACTATTATTGGTTAATTGGCCTTGACGGAAATAAGATCAAGATGGACTACGCGTATCGATCACGCAATCGACCACTCTAATCAACGCCGGGTAAGGAAGTAATAAATGAGATAGAGATAGCGATAGGGTGGGGAGGAAAATCCTTATTTTCGGGAAGGTTCAAGCCACGCCATGAGTCGAATGAAGAACAGAAGCCCGTCTCGTCCATTCGCTAGCTGATCGTCTTACCGGATAGAAGTTTTCTTGGAGTAATAGATAGGTCGAGCAGCCATTTTAGGAGTTACTTTCCTTTTTGTTGGAGCGTGGTTAGTGTAGAGTAGAGTTATATACGGTTGGTCCGACGGGCGGCCGAATTTAATCTTACTAGTCTTATCTTACTATCTTATCTTACTATTATATAAAGAGGAAGCGTTTGTTTGTATGTGCGCAAAAATCTCAAAAAGTACACAATCGATTGTAACGAAATTTTAACTGCAGTTTCTTTATGTACTATGAAGTGTCATAGGCTATATTTTATATAAAAAATCGTTTTGCTTCATTGTTAAAAAAATAAAAGTTTTTACACTTACAGGATGCACGGTAGTTCAGGCGCTGGCCGATAGGTGGCTGACGGACTGACACTGCACGCGACAAATTTATCGCTACTTAGTACATATGTATCAGCCGGGCTCGGTCGTTCGAGTCCTCTGAGATTTACGATAAAAATTTATTTTTCGTAAACGTTAAGCTTTCGTTGGATTCTAAGTATTGAATTAACGAATTCCATTTTTCGTTAAATTATTTGTTTGATTTATCGAAAACATTTGCCTATTAATTGTTATATCACTTAAAACTTTATAGAGTGGCAATCGGCCGTTGCGCCGTTCATGCTACTGGTGAATAATTTACAGCTACTAAAATGTCAAGTTTTTTAAAACTTGGTGCCTTTGAGTCTATGTTAGACAATTGTGTCTACCATTCAGATCACCACACATTGTCTTTAGGGTTTTATTCGTAAATTTTAATATTGCTTCTTATTTGTAATTCTTAATTATTCTTATTATTTACTTACTATTGATACTTAATTTATTTGTATAGAAGATAAATATATTTTGTGTACAATGCCGAAATCTAATTTATCTCGGAAAACATCCAATGCCAGCCGTATGGCTTATGTTCGAACGAATGAAACCTTCGATGAGCGTGAAGCTCGACTGTCACAATTAAGAGCACTATCTGCTAATAATCGAGTACGCGAAATAAGCCCAATCAGAGAAATGCGTTTATTACAACAACGTTTACAAACTTCTTCTTAAAGACATCGCGAATCATCAGTCAGGCGATTACAACGACTCGATGAGCAGCGTAGTCGTTCTATGTACAATAGACGTGTTTCTACGCCTAGGGCTGCATTTGAATATGATGCTCATATGAATTATATTGATTTAAAAAATGTAAAAATTGGTGCAATGGATAAAATATGTACTCATTGTTGTGCTAAGAAATGGAAAGATGAAGCGCCTGGCATGTATTGCGCTGGCGGTAAAATTTCGTTATTACAATTTGATGAACCACCGCAACCACTAAAAGATTTAATTTTAGGATTGCATCCACAATCAAAACATTTTCTTGATAATGTTAGAAAATACCACCGATATTTTCTTGATAATGCTAGAAAATATCACCGATATGGAGATCTATTCATAATTTGAATTTAAAAACAAATATGAGAGTTCATCTCGGAGGTGGAAATGCGCAATTTCCATCACAATGTAAATGACTGTATATCTGTCGATTCAAAACTAGGTAAGATTGTGCAAACTATTGATATTCTTATTTCTTCAGTTTATCCGAATATTAATGACCTTTTAGAGAAACCATACTCCTGGCTATGCGAAAGAGCCATCGTTACCCCCCGGAACATTTCTGCCTTTGAAATTAACAATACTATTTTAGGTTATGTTGAAGGAGACAATAAAGAATACAGATCGATTGATACTGCAGTCAATACTGAAGATGCTGTTCATTATCCACAAGAATTTCTGAATTCTCTTAATCCAGCTGGATTTCCACCACACAACCTACAACTTAAAATCGGGGTTCCAATAATACTATTGCGCAATATAAATCCTCCAAAATTGTGTAATGGTACGCGGCCACAAAATAAAGCCATGCGAAATAATATTATTGAAGCGACTATTCTTACAGGCCCAGCGGCAGGAGAAATTGATCTTATACCCCGCATACCAATGATCCCTACTGATTTGCCTTTTCAATTTAAGCGACTTCATTTCGCAATTAAGGTATCCTTTGCTATTACAATTAATAAGGTTCAAGGTCAGACATTTCTATACGTTGGGATTGATTTGCGATCTGATTGTTTTTCACACGGTCAATTGTATGTTGGTTTCTCAAGAACAGGTACATCAGAAAATCAATTTCTTTTATTACCAAACAGTTCACAAACAAAAAATGTTGTCTACCGTGAAGTTCTTTAAAAATATTATTTAAAACCAATGAAAACTGAAATATGGTAAACCTATCTTTATGCTATTTTCTAATATTTCGAGTTCTATGCAATTACAGAGCGGGCGAAGCCGCGACGGGGGATCCTAGTTATATATATTTTATTAACTTAATTATAATATTAATTATAATTTAATTATATTTTATTTTGTTATCAAATAAATTAACAGTGGTGATTTAAGAGGATAGTGAAACACGCAATTATTTAAAATTAGGTAAAATTATGACCAATAGATCTTAATTTTTAGAGGTTACCTGTTTATTTGTTCTGACATAGGTTACAGAACACCCATCGTAGGTGGGTAACTTCCGAAAGGGAGCAGGCGAGGCTGTCGATCGTTTCCCGGTAGCCTCGTTAGTGAAAAGGCGCTCACCACCTGGCAACCGTTAACGGTACTATTATATCTAATCGCAACCGTGCGGTTTACGGCGCGTTTTATGCTTGTGTATAACAAATTGTGACACCCAACAATGTTAATGCCTAGAAATTGTACGTTCCAAAAATTGAAAGGCCCAAAAATGTTGAAGCCTAAAAATGGTAAGTCCCAAAATATTAAGGCCAAATATTGTAAGGCCTAAAAATAATTGTAACTTCTACAAAACAGTTATATAAATTATGTAATGTAATCAATAATAAAATAGATGTTTCAAAAGCGGAGAATATACACTACATCGAAATTTTATTCGGCTAGTTTGAGTCTTCATCGTGTGACTCTTCAGCTCGGATCTTTTAACGGGCGGTAATCCGTAATTAATGTAAATGTTCTATAAAAAAGATATGGTCGAAACTGAGAGATCGCGTATATTACAGCAAGGGTTTCCTTACTAAAAGTGCGATAATTTATTTCGCATTGACTTAGTCCTCTGGAGACGTAGGCTATAGGTATATCTTTTTCAATTTCTCCTTGAGAGAGCACAGCAACAGTAGCGTAACCCGATGCGTCAGTAGTAATGTGAAATTTTTCTTCGAAATTTGAATATATCAGAACTGGTGGTTGGCATAATTTGTCTCTTAATGTTTTAAAAGCCTCTTGTGCTTCGTCACTCCAAATGAAAGGTTGATTCTTTTTAAGTAAATTATTTAATGGTTTAGCTATTGTAACGTGGCACTTCGTCCTAGTACCCGTTACAACTGATTTATTAATTTAAACAGGGACGATGGCCCCGAAGAACGCGTCCTTATCGTCGCCGTGGGTTAATAAATTAACCCGTCGGGACACGGTAGCGGAGATAGGACGATCTCCTTATACCGACACACGTGGCGGGGAAAATCGGGAATCGGAAAGCGGTTTGCGGGTTACTTTATAATTAAAATAATTACGCGACCGTTGTATTAGAATAAAACAAATAATTATTTATTTAATAATTTTACACGGAGGTGCCCGACAATACTTAACGGGGCGTTCTCCCGGTCGCGTGGGATATACGCGGCAAGCAGGGGCTGCCCCCGTGCTCGCCCCGCGCAATACCCAATCGGTTTCGGTAGCACCGGTGTGCTACCGAACAAACATACACACACACTCACTCAACACGCTCTAAATATATACCGACCAATGTCGGGTACTTACCGGGCTGGCTGGTCCATTGGCCCTGGTGTACGTCGGCGCCCCGACGTCTGCTGGCCGGTGGAGTCGGCCCGGTTTCCCGTCGTCCTCGACGGTGATCTGCAGGTGCGGCCCGCGGCCGCGGCGATTCGCCTACCTCGGGGAATACTCAACCCGAGGTATTTGGTCCTTCGCACTGCACTACACTATCGCACTTGCACTCGCGTACGGCTTCCCGGATTACGGACGAACCGGTCCGGTACTTCCCGTGGCGCGCGAAAATACACGTGACGAGGTATCGAAGAAGATGCTGTCACGGTCATGATCGGCAGCGTACTGAGCTTTTCGGGAATTGTCGCATTCCCGAAAAGTACCTAACACACACACAATAACAATAGAGTACATGGATGCTCGCACACATCCTCGCTCGTAGACATAAACACGCGCGTTTCGTGGCCTTGAAGAGGCAACGCACGAAACAATAACAACGTGCGAGATTGTAAGACATAATATTCTATATACAAGAGAAATAAGATAATACATTAAATATTATTTAATTCATTGCAACGACGTCTCGTCGCAAAGCCCCCCACTAAACTCCACATCATCCTACTGATGTGAGAGTTGAAAAGAGGGCAATGAAATAAATAATAACGCGCGCGCAATCGAGCTCCCTCGCCTAGACGAACTAGGGTCGAGGAGTGGTGAGGTTTTTTTTCCAAGGTGGCCATCACCAGCCGCAGGACGACGTCTCTCGCTGCGGGATTGTCTCCTGCCACCGCTTCTAACAACAAGCGACACTCCCGAAGAAGGTCAGCATCGTTGCCGGGTTGTCTCGGTGGCGCGGTGATGACGTTGGTGCTCGCCCCCGACGTTGTGTCCATCCTGGTCGGAACAGAGGGCGGTTCGACCAATGGAATCGGAGGTGCAGGATAAGGGGTCAGCAACGACAATTCGGCTGGGTAGCCTACTCGCCGGAGCAAGGCGTTGAGACCCGCCTGCACCTCATCTAAGGGTCCAGACTCTGGTACTCCCAGACCCTGCGCCAGGCGACGTAAGAACGTCTCGTGCGGGGGTACGTCCTCGACCAGCTCGACGTGGACTGGCTGAGCCACGCTCTCTTCTCGTCCACGGGTCTTATCCTCTTCGGCCTCTTGAAGGCCAGGTATTGCTGGAGGAGGCGGTGTAGGAGGGCGGGCCAGTGAGTCCTGGTATTCCCTACGACGCTGTTCGACCAGCCTTTGAGCATGATCGCCCAAGGCGCGTCGCACCTCCTCAATCGGCCCGCTATGGTGCAGACCGAAATCTGCCGCCTGTCGGCGGTCTGCCTCCTCGAGTCGTCGAGCAATTACTCCGGCTGCGAAGGAGGGTTGGCTTCCTTGGGGCTGTGCGTCCACAATACCCACCGGAGTTGCTCGAGCCGATGCGACGGTGGTCTCCTCCACGCGTCGCTTCTTCGCCTTGCTGCGGCTCCCTCTTTGTCTGGCCATCTTGGACACGGACTTCCCTTGTGTCCCAGACGTGGAAGGTTGAGGAGCCACTGTTGGTGGGTCGGATAGTCCTCGATCCCTGCGATTTGCCAACCATGTGCGGTAGGCATTCATGCATCGAGGACACTTTGTCACAACCACCCCTCGGCGGCCACAATTGATGCAGAATTCTTGTGTCTGCGTGGCCGCACACTCCCGGCGGTTGTGACCCGGACGCCAACAGTTAAAACAGGCGTTATCGGGGGGATCGATGGTTGGGTCCGTCTTGATCGGATCCAACCTCTTGAACATCGCCCCGCGACGCCTGTATTTTTCCACCTGGTCCGCCCTTGACTGATTGGGTCGCGGAGAGGGTCGGCACCTTACGGGCGACATCTCTCTCCGGACTTGAGTCGGTGGTTTGGACCGGGGGAAGGGTCTACTCCTAGCGGGCGACATCTCTTCCTTTGGTGGAACTACTACTACCGACGCGATGGTACTTGGCACGGCTTGGGCCAGACCTCCATCGTCTACTGCCGAGTAATAGTCGTCGACCGTCAACTGACGCAAGGGATTGTACTTCTTGCGTCTCGGACGGCTGTCGGCGACTCTCCTTTGCCGCTCCCTCTCCTCTTGGCGGAGGTCCACCTCATATCCCGCAGGTAGGTAATTACCACTACCCGTCGGTGTCTGCTGGTCGACCTCCATTCGCTCTACCGTCGTCTTGGGGTTTGGCCTGGATTCGCCAGCCTGTGGCGGACTTGACACACCTTTAGGCCTTTCCAAGGGCAAGTCAACAGCCTCTACCGCCGAAGCGGCCTGGAGGTTGTTGCCAAGACCCGATGGTTGGGCCGGCAGGGGTCTCCCCACCACATCGGCATAACTCCTCTTGACCATCTCCCTCGCTTCTGGTGGCGAGTTAGCCAGAAAGGTGGACGTGGATTCCTTATTATCTGCGTCCAGACAGTGGGAATCCCCGAAACGATTATGGTCGCGGACTGCCTGCCGTTGGAATCGGCGGTAGCTTTCCGCGCTCCGTTCGGTCTCTCGCTTACCGAGCATTTGCTCGGTCTGAGCGATCAGCCGTTTGGTTTCGTCCTCGTCCAGGGTGCTGAAACAAAAGAAAGAAATTTGTTAATTAACTACAAGCAAATCATAGTTACATTAATCATATACAATCACTCGTACTCAATCAATCACACACCCGGATACCCACTCTAACTTTTCCCCGTGGCTAGCCGATCATCGCTGGCCTAGGATTTTCTCCTTGGTGGGACGTATCTCTTTAAATCGGATACGTGCACTTCAGACCTCTTCCGTCCAGACTCTTCAAGTCTTAAGACTACTGGTGATAGTATCTCCTTGACTTCAAAGGGTCCGTCGTACTTAGGCGCCAATTTGGCCGAAATACCTTTGGCCCCGTGCGATAACGTTCTACACTTCCTCATGACTAAATCGCCTACTTGGAAGGAAGCCACGCGTCTATTTTTGTTATAGACTTTCTCTTGACGTCTCTGCTCTTCATCTATGTGTTTCCGCACTAGATCTCGAAGGGCATCAAGACGTTTGAGTCGATCCATCCACATCTCGGGATCGATAGGAATTTTAAATTCCCTCTTCTCAACCTCTCTACGCAGACTCTTTACCGGCTGAGGATGACGTCCAAAATTGAGGAAAGCTGGGGAAACCTTCGTACTTGATTGCGTTGCCGTATTAATAGCATGACGGAATTCATGTAGATGTTCATCCCAGCTGCGATGATCGGAATCCACAAAGGCCGCGATCATCGTCTTTAATGTCCTGTTTGTTCGCTCGACGGGGTTGGCTTGCGGTCGGTAAGGAGGAGTCGTGATCTGTTTTATCCCGTAATCCTCAAGCATTTGTGACAACTTATTATTGACGAACTCTGTACCATTATCCGTAAGGAAGTAATCAGGAGTTTCCCAACGAAACAGTATGAGTTCCTCAAATGCTTTCGCAACCGACTTACCGGTAGCAGCTCGTAACGGTTTTAATTCAACCCACCTCGTGAACAAATCTTGTAAGACCAGTATATATTTGTATTGGTTCTTACTACGAGGCAGTTCCGTTATATCTGCCGCAACCACAGCCCACGGTCTCTCAATATTACGCTTGCCCATCAAACCTTGAGGGCCCGCCTGTGAGACTTTATATCGTTGGCAGTCTATACACTGCACAACGAATTGCCTGACATCATGATAGATACCCGGCCAATAATAGTCTCTTGCCACTCGGTCATAGGTCTTCTCCACTCCTAAATGACCAGACGATGGAGGGCAATGCGAGTCCTCTAGTACGCGCGTCCTATGTTCAATGGGCACAACCAATCTCCATCCCTCCTCTTGACCCGTGATTGGGTCCAGCAGCTTATCGGTCGTGAATCGATAAAGCATTCCATCCTCAATTTTCCATTGCGGAAACTTTTGAGGACTGGACCTCACATCATCCAATCTGGCGATGTACCATGGGTCGGTAATCACGTCAAAGGAGGCTATTTCAACTTCGTCCGAGTCCAGGTTAACAGCGCGAGAGAGTGCGTCGGGAACATAATGTAGTGCACCTTTCTTGTGCACAATCTCGAAGTCCCACTGTTGCATCTCAAGCACCCAGCGCGCTAGTCTGCCGGTGGGCTCTTTAAGAGTTTTCAACCATTTGAGCGCGCTGTGGTCCGTCACAGCTTTGAAACGATACGCTTCAATATATGGCCGAAGTTTCTTAATTGCCCAGATTAAGGCTAGACACTCTTTCTCCGTCGTCATGTAATTACGCTCCGCCTTGTTCAACACTCGGCTGACGTAAACGATCGGATGCTCGAAACCATCTTCATCTTCTTGGGTTAACATAGCCCCAATAGCGTAATCACTCGCGTCACTCTGGACCGAGAAAGGCTTAGAGAAGTCTGGTCGAGCAAGCACTGGCGCGCCGGCTAGAGCTAACCTGAGTTCACGGAACGCCGCGTCCTGCTCTGGTCCCCACTCCCATGGCTGGTCCTTACGGAGTAATCTCACGAGAGGGATCTTAATATCCGACTCTCGATTTATAAAACGAGAATACCAGCCGACCATGCCAAGGAAGGAACGAAGTTGTTTAACATTTCTTGGGGTCGGATAATTTAGGACAGGAGCCACTCGATCCACATCGGGTCGAAGTCCATTACCATCCAGGCGGTACCCAAGGAACGTAACGCTCGAGCAACAGAACTGACACTTCTCTCTGTTCAATTCTAGCCCTGCGTCCACTAGTGTCCTTAGAACCATTTCCAACCATTTTAAATGTTCCTCGAAAGTTTCGGTTATAACGATTAGATCGTCCAGGTAACCGAAAACATGAGGTTCAACTTCGGGACCAAATAGAGCATCGATCAACCGTGCAAATGTCATGGGTGCATTCATCAGTCCGAACGGCATCCGTGTGAACTGCCACAACCCAGACCCAGGCACAGCGAAGGCGGTGTAATGTCGACTAATTTCTGACATTAACACTTGGAAATATGCCTTCTTAAGATCGATCTTAGAGATGAATTTGGCATTATGTAACTTATCCAGAATCGAATCCATATTCGGTATTGGATATGAGTCACGTTTTGTTACCGCATTCAAATCTCGGAAGTCTATGCAAAAACGATAGCTACCTTCGTCTTTGCGGACTATCACTGGAGCGGCAGACCATTCACTTGCACTCGGTTCGATTATTCCTCTCTCAAACATTTTTCTGACTTCTTGCTGGGCGAATTCGAGGACTTTAGGCGACATACGTCTTGGTTTGTGACGTACTGGTCGTGCACCTGGCTCTACTTCCACGTGATGTTCGATCAACGTAGTAAAGCCATGCATATCGCCTGGTGGTGGTAATAAGTTCTCTACTAACTTTCTTACCCTCTCTCGCTGGTCATCGTTAATCTCGATGATACCTGCACACTCTGCGAGAATCCTCGTGTCTCCGTCTCGGACTCCGTCCTTGACAAAAGACTGCCATTTTCCGGCGCCAACACGCCAGAGGGCATCGCCAATTTTAACCTCGATGTTCCAATGTTGAAGGAAGTCCATACCGAGGATCATCGAGTGTTTCATACTCTCGACTATTCTCAGTTGGATGTTGCCATCTAATCCCTCAATTCCGAATAGAACATCTAACAAACCTAGGACTTTCAGTGCCGGTCCTGCGACACCCCGCACGACTACCTTGGCCGGTTTCCACTTATCCCTGTAGCATTCCGCTACGTCAACGCGTATGAGTGAAACCATTGCTCCTGGGTCGAACAATGCTTTAAAGTCCTTGCCACCAAGTCTTACCGAGAAGAACAAACGGTTTTCGGATTGCACTCCCGCAACCATGTCTTCGGCTTGACTGTCAAGTAGAGCTGGAGTCGAACTTGTCTCTCTGGACGTCTTCGGGACGGCTCCTGCCCCCCCCCTGAACTGTTCTAATCGGCAACGATTTTGAACTGTTCATTACCTGATCAAGAGAGACAGTCGTTTTACTCTCATTAGACTGTTTTAAACTCTTTTCTTTGATCGAAGGTTGGGGTGACAATGAGTAACGAATATCATCGTTCTCCTTGGTGGGGTTACACAGGTTTAGAGTTTTTCTCTCATTCTCTATTTCCTTGAGTAACCGTTTGTGTTGGTTAACTGTCTGCCTACGGAGTACTTCAGACCAGAAAGACTCTTTGTTTTTCTTGATCTCTAGAAGTTCTAAATCTGCTTTGTTCGGTGCTTCGAACGTTGGAGTTAGCTTGGAAGGAGTCTCAGCCTTAACCATAGGTAACTCAGCAGATTTCGGCAAATTCGGATGTTCAGAGGTATTCTCTCTTACCTTCTGAACGTTTGTTTGCTCTCCGTTTAGCAGTTCAGCGAAGTCAGTGAGGTGTTTGTCCTTCTTAACAAACAACCTCGCGGGTTCACCAACCCGTATTTCTTGCCCCCTAGAGCTATTACGCTCTTTTAATTGCGTGCAGGGCCCAGGGGGCGATTCTGGTACCCTGCCGCTAGGTTTCCCAGATATTGCCATACATGCTCACACATTGGGCAATTATCTAGGGTTACCCCAGTTGTGTGGAACACCTGACACTCAATGGGCGCTGCCGCGTTCGGGCACTGGTCCGCTGTATGTCCCATACTTGCGCAATGTAGGCAAGTCTGATTGGGACAATCGGAATATCGATGTCCTACTTTATGGCATGTAAAACATATGCCAAAGAAGGGACTATTCGGATTCCTTTGCAAACCAGCGTCTTGGGTCTGCCTCTGCGTAGTACGATCATATACCGTGCTTTGTCTACGTTGAGGCGTATAGACGGGTGTCGTCTGAGCTTGAGCAACGTATTGTTTCGGCCTAGCACCGGTATATTGTTGCTGCTTTGACCCTGTCTGTCTATTTCCCGAAGATTGTCTCGCGTTATTAATATTTTGTGCACCCACAAAATTTTTACTTTCTTGCAAGTACTGACGTTGACTAGTGTTGCGAGTACCATACACATTGGCTACTTCACAATCACTTGAAGATGGGCTAGAAGAATGTTTCTTATTTTTCTTGCTCCTTTTCTTTTTCAACGTCTTCTTCTTCGGTGGTGGAGATGGCTGAGAAACCGGTTGGCTCTTCTTATTCTCAACTAATGAGGCCACTTTTCCCGAAACTTTGGACGAACTCCGTTTTGGGAAAGCTTGTGGGATATGAACTTGCTCTCTTGGTGTGGGTTCCGCAAATCTCTTGTCCCATACCAAGTGTTGTTCATATTCTTTGCCGTATTTCATTATGTCTTCGAAATTATTTATGGATCTCGAGGACATAAATTTACGGCACTCCGGTCTCAGTTGAGAATATGCCATCTCTACTTGTTGGCGCAACGGAGGAGGTCGGCGGAATTTCCGCACAATAGCCTTAAAGCAATTTAGGTATTTTACGACCTTCTCTCCTTTGCCTTGCGTGCGGCGTTGTAGATCCTCGAACAAATCTTGATCTCGCAACTCCTGACCGTATTCATTCAAAAATTCATTTTCGAAGTCATAACAGTTATGTAAAGAAGATTGGACGGCCCTATACCAAAATAGGGCTGTCTTCTTAAACACGCAAGGCAATGCGCTCAGTATACGCCGGTCAGAGAACTGGTCGTCATTCCTGAAGTCTTGTAAACTATCTAGGAATTCTTCGGCATCGTCGTTGGTCTCCCCATCGAACGATAGACCCCAGTCTCTGAGGGCTCTTGCACAACCAGGCCGATCCTTTCTATCTCTCATTGGTGGCTGGTCGTATCCCAAAGGGACTAATGCACCCATGTCCTCACTTTGGTTATTCCTATCACGCCGGTGCGCATCCCGACTCGGCGATGGTACTCTACTACGTCTATCAGGGAGGCGCTCCTTGCGATATCTTCTCGCATAGTAAGCGGTTGCATCTTCCCTATTTGCAGCGTAATATTCGTCCAAATCTAAGTTACTCATATTAGAATCGGTTTGAGTACCTTGATCGCGTATAGCGACAGCTCGCTCATGCTCGACGGGATCATTATTCATTTCGCGGGATCTGTTGTAACCATTGTCACACTGTGTAGAGGCTTCCCTCCTAGTGTAAGTACTTTGGTTACGATCGGACGTTCGAGACTTACTATTCCCTTCATTCGGTAACCGTCTAGAAGTGGATGTTGCACTCCTGTGATAGCGCTCACCTTCCGAGAACGATTCATCATCTGCTTCTTCTGGTGCTGGCGCATATCTGTGTGAGGAGGTCCTGTTATTATGCTTGTCATAACTAACCTTCCTCTGACAGGTGCCGTATTGATCGCGATTATGTGAACGATAATCTGGAGCTTCCCTCCGATTATCAGTCGACTGCCTGCGATCGTTGGAAGGGAGTTCATAATCCCTGCTCGTCTGTTGCCGCGACTTATCTGACTGAATCTCCGAAACGCGCTTTTTAATAGCTCCAGAACTACTAAAATGGCTGGGAGTAGACCGTCCATGTGCATCGGAATTCAGTCCAAAATCGTTACGACGATTGGTGCCCTTTTCCACTGGGTTGTGGTTACCAACCAACGAGTTACGCTGATCCCGGTGTGACGCATGTGATGAATTTATAGCATGCGTCTCACCTAGACCAGTATATGTGGCGGTCGACACCGTCACTTGTCTCGAAGGTGGTGAGTTAGCCGTCGGAATCGCCGCTTCTGTGTTAATGCCAGCTGCATTATCAGAAAGCGGTCTTAATTCGCCCGTCGGCGTGGGCACTCTACTATGTGTAGTCACATTTCCCTCTTCTTCCTGAATGGGGGTTATGTGCTCACTCGTTGGTCTATCATCTGACAACTCAGACTCTAAAGACCTGTCGGTACCAGAAGGTATCACACTACCTCTTCTGGAACGCTTTTGGTGCTTCTGCCAGAACTGTGGACAAGCTAAGGGCTTCGTCGCTGGTTGGGCAGAAGTTTCCTCGTCGTAATTGGGATACCAAGGCACGTCAATTTGAGGATCATAGCACTTAATCCTATGTCTTAGAAGGCGCTCTCTACACTCAAACTCTTCGCTATTTGCATTAAGGTGCAAACGATCGAGCTGGGCGTAGATCTCCTCCAAGGGAAGTGATCTGATGTCCTTTTTAATGTGTCTCGCATCCCGCGAGTCACTCAGTATTTTGCACATACGCGTCTCGTAACTGCCCATCGTAATTTTTTTGATAAGGCAGAGACGGCGTTGTGCACCTGGGGATTTCTTCTCAGCTGGCACACCAACTGCTTCCCCGTATGCCCTGTAAAGTTTGGACAACTGAGGAGATAGCTCAGAGTCCAGATTCAAATATAGAGTACAAAACTACTCTATATGAGAGGGCATACTTTACATAAAGAGAAAAGAACGCAACAAAATTCCGATCCGAACTTGGCAAACTAAATAAATAATAAAAATCTAAATAAAACAACAAAGAAAATTAATGTAAATTAATATAATTTTTATAAACAAACTACAACAAAAAAAAAAAATTTTTGTTTGCCACCAGATTCGAAAGCTTAATCGAATCTGTATTCGGATCAAAGAAAAAAAATTTTTGCTGACGATCTTCTCTTTAAACCTAAGTAAAATTGCAAACGATACTTGGACCAATCCAAGACCGAATTAATTTGACAAACAAATTAATTTGGTAACAATTTAAAAATAAATTGCTATCGATTGCAACAAATAAACAAATAAACAAATAAAATTGCAACAATAAACTTATAAACAAAAGTAATAAAAAAAATTTTAATTCGCTGACACGAGAAATTAAATATTAAAGGAAATTAAAAGAAAATTCTGGAAGCCACAAATATAATTATTTTGACAAACAAAATAATTATAATTTTACACAAAAAGTAAATTTCGTACAAAGAAAACTTTGTGAAAAGTAGCTTCAAAAGAAAAGAATTTTCAAAACAAGATCACACAAAAAAAAAATTAATTTTATCGTTAACCTCCAACAAAAAAAATTTTAATTTATTTAAAGAAAGAAATTAATTATTTTATTTATTATTAATTTTATATATATTATATTATACAAAAATCAATAATATAAATATGCAATTAATTTGACAAACAAATTAATTGCAATTTATTTCTTAATTCGGAGAAAAAAAACAAAAAAATTAAGAAAATAAATCAAAGAAATTTTCCCGTCAGCAGAATTAATGATTGAGTGACAAACACTTAATCAAAATAATATTAATATTAATTATCACACAAAGAAAAATTATCGTATACTTTCAATATCAGCTGACTAACAGCGTGATAATATATTTGAAAAATTAATTCAAAAGTATATATATATATATATATAACAACAAAAGTAAATTATTAATAATAATAATAATAATAATGATAATAATAAAATTAATAATTATAAGTAATAAAAAATATTATTGGTCGTCTCGAACTGATACAAAATCAGTGAGCCGAACTCAAAAATATTTCACACACACACAATTTGTTAAACTCGCTTCTAAAGCGAGTCAACAAAATTCATGCAATTAAATTAAAAATGAAATAATAAAATACATGCAATGAATTTAGAAATGAAATTCGGTCGCGCAGAGGGGGAAATTTTCCTTCTTGCGTAGCAACGAAGGATATCCGCGCGGTATATGCCGTATAGTGTATATGTTCTCTCTCTCGCTCTCTCTCAATCGCGTTATACTTACGCCGCGCGAGTCTAACGCCGGCTAGTTGGGATTTTCTCTCTCTCTCCCACTAGCGGACTCGTGCTCACTCAGCACTATCGAACTCCGCGACGCAATGTTCCTCTCTCTCACTCTCTCTCTCTCTCTCTCTCTCTCTCTTTCTCTCTTTCTCTTTCACACAACCACAATACACGGCTAGGGATACCCGCGCGTCCCTACTCTAACGCGAACTCGAAATTTCAAATTTTTTTTTTTTCTCTCTCTCTCTCCCTCTCTCACTCACACACACGATTCAATCGTAATGGCATGCGTCCATGCCATTATCAACCTATATGCTCTTTCTCACTCACTCTCTCTCTCTCTCTCTCACACGCGACTTGCAAAGCGAAATTCTTTTTAAAAATAAATAACCCGCTGTTTCTTAAACATATACAGGTAAACCTGTACATACAAGAAACACTTATTTTCTAAAAAAAAATAAGACAGAATTCACCGACCCGAAATCTCCTCGACACGCAGGCGGTACAACTACCGTCCTGTCACGGTCGCCATTTGTAACGTGGCACTTCGTCCTAGTACCCGTTACAACTGATTTATTAATTTAAACAGGGACGACGGCCCCGAAGAACGCGTCCTTATCGTCGCCGTGGGTTAATAAATTAACCCGTCGGGACACGGTAGCGGAGATAGGACGATCTCCTTATACCGACACACGTGGCGGGGAAAATCGGGAATCGGAAAGCGGTTTGCGGGTTACTTTATAATTAAAATAATTACGCGACCGTTGTATTAGAATAAAACAAATAATTATTTATTTAATAATTTTACACGGAGGTGCCCGACAATACTTAACGGGGCGTTCTCCCGGTCGCGTGGGATATACGCGGCAAGCAGGGGCTGCCCCCGTGCTCGCCCCGCGCAATACCCAATCGGTTTCGGTAGCACCGGTGTGCTACCGAACAAACATACACACACACTCACTCAAGACGCTCTAAATATATACCGACCAATGTCGGGTACTTACCGGGCTGGCTGGTCCATTGGCCCTGGTGTACGTCGGCGCCCCGACGTCTGCTGGCCGGTGGAGTCGGCCCGGTTTCCCGTCGTCCTCGACGGTGATCTGCAGGTGCGGCCCGCGGCCGCGGCGATTCGCCTACCTCGGGGAATACTCAACCCGAGGTATTTGGTCCTTCGCACTGCACTACACTATCGCACTTGCACTCGCGTACGGCTTCCCGGATTACGGACGAACCGGTCCGGTACTTCCCGTGGCGCGCGAAAATACACGTGACGAGGTATCGAAGAAGATGCTGTCACGGTCAAGACCGGCAGCGTACTGAGCTTTTCGGGAATTGTCGCATTCCCGAAAAGTACCTAACACACACACAATAACAATAGAGTACATGGATGCTCGCACACATCCTCGCTCGTAGACATAAACACGCGCGTTTCGTGGCCTTGAAGAGGCAACGCACGAAACAATAACAACCTGCGAGATTGTAAGACATAATATTCTATATACAAGAGAAATAAGATAATACATTAAATATTATTTAATTCATTGCAACGACGTCTCGTCGCACTATGTATGCAAAATTATCAATGAATTTTTTAACTGCTTCAATTTTCTTTGGATTTGGTAGTAAGCCCTTTTTATTAATAATGTAACCAAGATAAACTATTTTTTTCCTTTAAAAATTCGCATTTACTCGGTTGTAAGGTAAGATTTACCTCTCTTAGTTTTTTGGAAATAATACTTAATGTTTTACAGTGTTTGTCAAATTTTTTTAGAAAAAATACGTATAACGTACACATATATTTATATGTTATACACCTTTGATGCCTGCTATAAATAATGTCATAGTTGCTAAAAATACTGGCGCGCTAGTTTTTAGTACGATAGACCATTTTTTGAAATGGAATAAACCGAGATTACATGCGAAAAGCAGTTCCGTATCTGTCTTGTTTCTTCATCATGTGCCAAAATAATTAAAATTTCCTATTTCAACTAGAATCTCGGTAATGTTAGGTATCGGAAAATTGTAGTCGGGAATCACGCTATTATTATTTTTTATACTATATTTTTATTTCCTTCGGCATCAGGTTTTTTGTCGATACAAAAGATGGGTGCTGAGTAAGCACTGGTTAAAGGTTTGATAATGTCGTTGTTCAGAGGTTCTTGTTTTTGTATATTCATTTCTTGTCTGAGCACGAAAGGTTGTCTAAACGGCTTAAGACGAATGAGTATTTTGCTACTGGTATTTCAAGTATCATTAAGTTCATAGCTGCTAATTTGTCTTCTTCGATATAGAATCTGTCAGCATAATCTTCGACTAATTTTCTAATACATTGTCTTTGATATCCAGTTTAACGGTCTAATCTTACAAGGGGAGTACTTGACCTCCGGGAAACGGATCTTATCCTGTCTCTGGTATGTCTTTCGTAATATAAAAATATGAAGTAAGCCAAGTTATTCCTTGCCATTGGCCATTTTTACGAAAGTTATTCGTCATGTAATAATAATAGCAGTAAAAAATACTTCCAATTTGATCCCTTATAACTCGGAAACAAATAAAGATAGGCACTCAAACCAAAAACCAGAAGTTGTGTTCAAGTAGATATGGTTTAAAAAAAAGACGCTTGATTTGTTTAATTTGGAGCAAAGTTATGAAGAAAATAAGAAATTGAAGAAATTTTAACCAAAATTTTTTATGAAAAATTTATTGTTTCTTTTGATCTAATAATCTTTAATTTCTTATTTTCTTCATAGCTTTATTCCAAATTGAGCAACTAGAACATCTTCTTTTGTAAACTACATCTACGAATTTATGAACATAAGTATAGTTTGAGGAGTGTATCTGTCACATCAGGTTTGAAAGAGCATTGTTTAGATTTTGTTCATTCATTTGATTTCAATAATGTAGAAATTTTAGAACAAAATATTATGAATAAATTGAAAAGAGAAAGTCTTGAGAATATTCATATATTTAAGAATGATAACAATGTTAATTTAATGTTAGAGTCAAGTAAATTAAATAAGATTTATCATCCTATCTTAACTTAACTTAGTTTATTGGTGTGAATTTATTTAGGTGTGGGTCCTTGGAGTGGGGAGGCTTTTTTGAGGGTATAAATATCGTGTGGAATAGTTTTTCATTTCAGTCCCTGATGAGGAGCAGCAGCGAGCTCGAAACGTCGGACAACATATTTGGGGTTAGTAGATTTTTGGTGCAGGGGGGCAGTCAAATTGCTGTATTAATAATTTGTTTTTATTTTCAGTTAGTGTTTTTATTTTTTATTTTTTATTTTTTATTATTTTTATAGATTCTTCGGGGGTGATTATAAGTAGGGGCAATCTGACTGCTCATATAATTGACTGTAAGACCGATAAAAATATTAATTAATTAATTTATTTATTTACACCTACGTGAATCAATTTTCTTCTGGTCTTTGGTTTGAGTACCTATCTCTATTTGTTTCCAAGTTATAAGCTACCGAATTGGAAGTAATTTTCACTGCTATTATTATTAGATGTCGAATAATTTTCGTAAAAGTGGCCATTGGCAAAGAATAACTTTCTTCATATTTTTATATTATAAAAGTCATACCAAAGTTAGAATAAGATCCGTTTCCCGGAGGTCAAGTACTCCCCTTGTTAATAAGGTTTTTACTTTATTTGCTCTATTGAGTAGCGTAGGTTGTTCTGCTGTTATAAAAATTGACATTTGTTCCTTAACTGATTTATGTTTTATTTATTATTATTTATGATTTAGATATTGACATTTATTTTCTTTTCTTAATGAGAAAAGAGTCTAGTAAGCTTACAGAATTCCATATTATTATATTGTAATAGAAGTAATATTAATATATAATATTAATATATATATAATATTAATATTTCATTAGAATTGTTGAAGTTTGAATTTCGGATTTCTGTTTCAAATAGTTTTATTTTCGGATTTCGTCTTTCAGATTTCGTACTTCGTAGGTAATGTTTAATTTCTTTTAAGTTTTTTAAATGATTTTTTATATAATCATCGGTAATGCCCTGTTGAAAAGAACCAGGTGGTAAACCACGCGGTTTTACCATGTGGTTTTACCACGTGGTTTACCGCGTGGTTCGTCGTGGTTACCACGTGGTATGGGTGTAAATATGATTTTAGAATAATAGTGTAATGGATGCAAATTCGAACAACTTACAGGATTGCAATAAAAAATTAGATATTTAATACCGTATCATTCAAATAAGTAAGGTCAAAAAATTTACAAGGTGTGGTTACAACCAGTATTGATTTTACCAGGGTTGTAATTAAATTATATATTTTAATTAAATTATATAATTAGCAACAACAAAATATATAAAGTCATAAAGTTTCACACGATATAACCGTATGGTGAAACCACGTGGTAAAAGCGCGTGGTAAAACCGCGTTGTAAAATTGTAAAAATTATTTTAGAATATTCTAAAAAAAGAATGTGTACTTATAGGATTTTAATTAAATTACACTTTTATCCTTAACGTAAAAGATTTAACCAACCCAGATAAGGGTAAACCTCGTAGTAAAACCACGTGGTCAGTTTAAAAATTGTTTTAGCAGGCAATTGTATTCTGGTTTACCACGTGGTTCTTTTCAACAGGGTGTCATTATTGACGCAAATAATGGGGTTATTTTTAGGTTTACAGTAGGCGTTATGTTGAATTAATAGTAAAAAATTATCGCCGTATTCACAGTAATTATCCTTGTAATTAATTAATTCGCTATATTATTTAAATATATCATTTCCGATGAATTCGTCTTCTCGATAGGAAAATCATCGTCTCCTAAATCGAAAGTAAATACGATGTTTCGATAATTGAAAAATATTCTTCGGAGTGTGTAGACCGGATGTCCATTTATTCCGACCAACTCCAAAATAAAGTTATTATTCACCATTTTATTTTTGGTTTGCTATTAGTTTGTCCGGGTCTTGAGTTTTCGACGCAGTTATTAAATTTTTGATATGCGTCTCTTCTCTCGTCAGTTGCTAATCGTGAAAGTTGGGCGTTGCCTCGATTCTCGACATCTTTACGGAACTAACATCTAACGATTGAGCGGTTATTTTTTCCGCAGATTTCACAAGGTTCCAATTTTGATGATTCAACTACGTGAATCATCGATTTGGAAGTGGCGTCCAGATGTTTAAAGCATCCGTATTCTTTCTTTAGTTTAACTGCCTTGGCGATTGCGTTAAACATGAATGGCCGCGGGAAAAAATGAATGTCTTGTCTTCGTCGAAGTTTTTGGTAAAATTTGTTGGTAGTCAATTCGCTCTTTTAATGCGGCTTCGTAGTCTCTATCTATAGCTTTAATTCTGTTCGAGAAGGATAAGACATTTACATATTTTTCCTTTTCGAGCGCCTCGAGTTCTCCGGCTAATTTTAAGTACAGTTTCGATGTACCAAACATATTATTAGTGAATTCGATTATTTCTTCAATAGTATTAAAATTTTTGTGAAGCTCTCTTTATTTATATTAGGCACCATAAAGAAAGCGTCTCTACAAGCACCAGTGAATTTGCTCACGGGTATATTACTTCGAACCTAGGATTAATTTCGGATGCTTCTTATATAATAGATAAATTACGTATGGACGTTATGGAAAAATCATGTGAGTTGTCGATATTAAAGGTTCTGAATGGTCTTGCTCTAGGCGGATAATTATTTTCTGGATAGTTTGGTGTGTTAAATTTTGTTCCCGCATTTTGATTAGGTTGATGATTAGGATTTGATTTAGGTTGTTGGTTTTGTTTGATCCGTTATTAGTCTCACTTTGGGATGTCAGCGTATTACAGTAATATTGAGCGTAAGCATTAGTGTCTCCAATTCGTTATTCGTAACGTCTTTCATTTCCTCCGGTTCAAGAGTTATTAAGAAGGATATTTTCAGATTAAAATGGTTGATTGTATCTTTAGATAAAATGACAGAAACTATTTTATACAGCTTACGTTTTATCTTGTTAAATCATGTAGGATGATTACTAGTAATTCGTTAGCACAAACGGTTTGAATGGTTTCCAAGGGAAGTTGATGTAATAAAAAGACAATATTTTCTATTTATTTAATTATTTTTAATGTAATAAAAAAACAATATTTTTTCTTCGGATATTAAGATCGTGTTGTACGTATGCTAGTACTTGACCAATAGTGGGCATTGGTTCACGATTTAAAAAGCTTTGTCTACGACACCGATGTGTGAAAGTATAATGTTAGTAGCTTCTTCATTTCAATTGTTAGGGGTTGGTAAAATCATTTTGTTATACAATTTTTATTTATTGATAATTAAGCTTATATAAATTGTGACATGGCAGTTCTAAATGCATGTCACATGTTTGAGTTATATTTATATCATAGATTTAATATTCCAAAGCCCCGTAGCTTATAGGAATTAATTATAAAGCTCACTCGGAATCCAGATAGGCTAGACCGTGAGGAAGGAGTACGCACTCCAGCAAGATACGCATAAACACACAAGCACACAATCACTATCCTTATAATAGTCCTGTAAATAATTATCCGGTAGTTGAAATTGAATCTTGAAGTAGTTGAGTGAGGTCCTACTATAAATCCTGTTCCTTATGTCCTGGAGAAGCTGATCGTAGAAGGTGGCAGTAGAGGTAGAACATGTAATATTGGACAGCGTCGACAACCAGTAAACATCCAGCCTCCTCCAAGAAGTAATGATCCTTCGTTGGGACAAAACCTCCTTCGAGTACCTGCAACAGTATTAAATAAATCATACTGAATATAAAATAAGAATTGAGGAAAGCAGTAGGTTGTCAAAACCTAGTTGCAGGTAAGGAGAAGGAGAGGTGCGTTGAGGTTAGGAAATTACTTCCACTAGAGATTAATGTTAAAAGAAGAAACGACGCTATTTATAAATTACCTCGGACAATCCAGCTAGATATTGACTTGAGAACAAGCATCTCCGGAACCTGGTGAGAAGAAGTAGCTGAGGAAATCTGCATACAGTGTTGATGTCGTCGTTCCCGCATGCCGCACCTGAAACAAATAAACAGACTCGGACGAACTAACATTAATACAGGGTATTGTATGGAACGAGAGTAATTTACCGTTGATGGACGTTGTTCCTGTAGAAGCGACTCCGGGTTGCTCGTATCCAGCAGTTGAGACGGTGCACGGGGACGGAGGTGTTCACTGTACGTAAACAAGACACGCACGCCGGATCGGCCGCGTCGAGCGAACGAGAGCCAACTGTTGCGCGTGGCGCATGCGCGCGGACTCGCTGATCGGTACATCGAGACGAACTCGGTGATTCCGAGTCGGGCCGTCGAACGAGACGTTTTGTAAAACCCTTTGTTATAGTTATTACCGAGAGTGGATATATTTTTATTAATTGTTTAATTCGAGCATCTGCAGGTGAGAGTTCCTGCCTAACTCCCTGTTTCCAGCTTCCCGTCAAGCTGTGATTGTGCGTGTGTGTGCGGTAATCGCGGGTAGTGAAAGATATAAATTTTGCCGCGTGAACGCGGCTGGCGACCGTGACTAAATTGTTAGTTGATTTTGTGTATTATTATTATTTTAATTAGATTAAAGTTTCTAGCCAAAATAAAAGTGTTGTTATTTTATGATATGGGAGCCGTTCACCCTGATCCCCAGTGAACGTGTTTTATGGCGACCGTGACAGGACCCCGGTGTTAAATTTTAATCGGGAAATTTCGGGATTGCGTGGTTCGCCATTACCGCACACACAAACAGGAGGACGCCGAGGAATTGGCTTTGGGCGGCCATTTTGACCTCGTGCGAGGATTTTGTAATTTTTCCATTTTTCTTTTATTACTGATTCGACTTGGTAAGTCAATTAAAATTGTTTTTGGCTGAATAAAAATTTTCTTTTGTTATAAAAATGCTTGTAAATAATACCGCAAGTTTTAAGTAATAAATTTGGCTTTTGCTCAACGATAGAGTGTTTTTGGTTGGTCTAGCTTGAAAATTTTAATTAATTTAACGAGCATGCTCATGTATTGTGTAAAGTTGTTTATTTAAATAATCCCATTGTGTATAAATTTTCCAGCTAACATTTTATTTTATTTTATTAACGTGAATTTTTTTTATAATTTTGATAAATGAAAATTTTATTTTTGTAAATAAATTAGATTTTATTAATTTTGAGTGAATAAATATTTATTAAAGTAATGTTTATTGTTCGAGATTACAAATAGAAAAGAAAGTAAAATTATAATTTTATATTTATCCTGGTAACCGAAGCAGTTAAAGGTTGGTGATTATTTATTATTAATTATAAAATTTTATTATTTGTTGACAACTTTTCTACCATTAATTTGCATTCAAGCTCCACCTCATTCCCTTCTAGCATAACCCTTGCTACCTTTCAAGCTTTATATATTAATATTCTAGCATTTCCACCAATTCTAGCTCCATATTGTTTATCCGGCACCTTGTATATAAAATTTATTTTGCTTGCGATTAACCTGAGCATTGGCGCACTAAGTTGAGTTGCTGCCTTTGTGAAATAACGGCTGAATAAATTAGTTTGCATTATTAAATGGGATAATTGATGCAGTGTTTGTTAGTGATTAATAGTTTTTTTTTGGTTCGCTTGATTGAGAAACGATTGCTCGATATAAAATATTTTGCTTGTGGTGTAATTCGAGAAAGGCTTGATAGCGCTTACACTTTTTTTGTGTTGCTTCGACATTAAAAATTTGTTCTTTTTAGTTGGTTTTAATTTTTTTTTAAATTGATTGACTTTAACTGGTTTACCAGTAGTTTTTTTTTATCTTGCTTTGGATTTGGAAAGGTTTTTAATTTTTAGACTACGTTTATATATTTTTAAGAATTATATTTAATTAAGCGAATTCGTGTAGTATTGAGCAAATCGAGGAACCATTTACCTGAGATAGGATAGGTTAATTGTAAGGAATAATCTGTGGAAGTTTGTGTTCCGTTGCGTGAAAAATTATTTTTCTTTTTCAAGCCGAAATAGAAGTGTAATATGATGGCGGGTAGCCTTTGGTCTTTGTCTTTAAGTTTATTACCCGGAGAAGATTTAGTTAGTTTAGATGTAGAGGCAGGTAGTAGGATTATTTTAAGAGAATTAAATAAGTTAACAGATTGGGAAATTTTTAAATATGCCGATAAGAAAGGTTTGAGTCGTAATTGTGATGGGATGACCATAAGGGAGCGAGTTCATCGATATTCATTGCGACAATACTACGGTCCGACGGCAGCCGCGTGGAATCCAGCTATCGATGAGAGTGAATCGGAGTTTTATAATGACGATCAAGTTGAGCCATCTTTCTATTTTCCCATCAATCCAGCTTCAAATACATTACATTCAAGCAGTATGCAGTTAAGGAGGAATGTTGATAACGTATTGTTAGGAGAATCGGATATAAATAATGTACCCTTAAGAACCGGACAAACCGTAGGACGATTTCAAGACCCTATTTCCTTGAATAGTCATCGTGAATTTTTTGCATGGCAAAGTAGGCAACCCCAGGTGTTAGATTTACTTACCCAGGATGTGCCATCGGAAAATGTTCCTCAGGAGGATTCGTTAATACCTATAGAGGAATCAAATGATTTAAGGAATGGAGTTCCTAGTGTTCCCCCTCGAGCTCAATCTACTCAGTTTCCAGTTCCCGAAGGAAGAGTGCAGCATATACCCAGAGCTGATTATGAACAGCGGTCAATGACATTAACGGAACCAAGTAATTCGGTACATCCAGCTTACCCCACGATTCGAGCTGATAATACGTCGTATTTCCCAATCGCTAACCCAATTTTGAATCGAGCAGACCAACATAGAAGGATAAATGAACGGAACTGTGATGTTACTGGACCCGAGAACAGTTATCTACAAAATTATCCAGCTAGTATTCCGGAAAGACATCAGTGTGAAATTAATAATGTTCATCGGAGTAGTATGACTCGAAATGACTATCAAGAAGAAATACCAGCTACAATGGTTAATGGACGGCCTAGGATGGGGGAAAAAGAAACAGGTCGAGTCCATTGGAGTACTGACCATGATGGGACAGAGTGGACACAGCCATTACCATTGGAACCGGAACGAAGGACAGTGAATCGATCGAGCTATGTACCCAGGGTAGATAATATTAATCAAACAAGGACGGACAACAATCTAACTAATAGGAATAATCCAGCCACCAGTACCAGAATTCGATTCCCAAGTAATATACCGGAAAACAGTAATAATACTATAAGAAGTGATAGGAATGCATCTAACTGGGATAGTTCCGTTTTATTGCGAGAAAAGAGAACGGGAGAATTATTACAAAAATGGCATGTAGAGTTCCGAGGAACTAAAAGGCAGGATCCGGAGGCCTTTTTGGAGAACTTGACTGAGTTCAAGGAATCATATAATTTATCCTTAGAGGATATTGTTCGAGCTTTACCCTCCGTATTGGATGATGAGTCTTGGTATTGGTATAGGAGAGAACACAGGAACTGGTCTAGCTATAACGATTTCGAAAGGTCCTTTAGGTTGCAATATTGCATGGAGGATGTTCAGGAAAGGTTAAGGATATCTATTGAGACTAGAACACAAGGTTTGGGGGAGGAAATAAGCATTTACTTGAGTAAGCTTAGAATTTTATTAGATCAGGTTAAACCTCCCATGAGTTTAGCGTCCCAATTGGACAGGGCCTATAACAATTTACATCCTAGTTATCGTCAAAGGATTGATCGAGATCAATTCCAGTCGTTTGATGAGCTCCAGCAGTTAGGTAAAAGAGAAGAGCATAGACGAATTAGGGAAAAATTGTATAGACCACCTCCTTCATTGGAAGAATCTTATTTTCCAAGTGCTGCTTATATACCTCCAAAAGGAAGGAAGTTTAATAAGACCGCTCCTATAGGCAATCACCAAGAAGAGGCGTTGCCACAATTTGCCGAATATCAGGAATTGGCCTCTATCCAGCAACCATCGCAGCATTATCGTCCCCCGTCTAACCCTACAAAACCCAAAAATAATACCACTCAAGACTCTAGCTATCCGTCCAATTATAGATTTAATTCCCGTTCCGTTCCAAATTCTAGCTGCCCGACCAATCAAGCTCCTATGCCACTCAATCCAACCACTAATGAAAGGGGTAAGATAATAGTTACGACCCAGACCAATCCAACGCCCAGGAAAACCGGAAATGTAAATAATTCAAGCTATGGTACAGTGAATAAATGGCAACCGAAAAACCCTATTAAGCCAGGCAGCTCGACCCAATCCAGTTCTCGTTTCTCTGGAACACTTAGTAAACCCACTACAGCGGCCCCTACGGTGTCAAATTTGAGTAAAGGAAACGGATCGTGTTTCAGATGTGGGGCTAAGGACCATTGGAGTAAAGAGTGTCCTAGTAATTGCTGTTGGGGTTGTGGTAGGGCAAATACTGTTCGAAGAAATTGTCCAACTTGCAGGAAGAATGATGTTCCGACCAATTTGCAAGAGAAGTCGGGAAACGGTCAAAGGAGGAATCAGTAAGGGTCGTGGATTCCTCCCTATCTAAACCGAATGACCCGAAACAGAGAGGAAGTGTTAATGGATTAGCCAGTTGTGATAGATCTAGCTCGTATGTTCTAGCCCCCCAATCGTTTATCCAACATTCCGTAGTAGGAGAAATAGAACCTAGGTTATTTTTCACGATTGAGTTGAATGGAAAGAAAGTTATAGGATTAGTAGATAGTGGATCTGTACATTCGTATTTAGGGAAAGGATTAGGTAAACAGTTTCTGGGAAAATATACCCCGATATCTAGCGCAGTTAATGTTGCAAATGGGAATCCAGTAGCTGTGCAAGGAAAGTTAGATGTAAAGATAACAATAGATGGAGTGCAAAAAGTTTTACCGTTCCGGGTAGCCGATCAACTGCAATATGAATGCATCTTAGGTATAGACTTTCAAAGGTTGTTTAAAATAAAGATCGATTATGCAAATGATACATGGTGGACCCCTGATGGGGAGTTGCATAATTTTTTTCCATATGGACATGATCCAGGTTATTTGCCCGCTCTAGCTAGTATAGATGGATTGGTCAAGGCTACTGAGAAAGAAAAGGAGCAAATCCAGAAGTTATTAGATAAATTAATCCCACCCACGCCAGAAGTTTTAGGAACTACCAACTTATTCAAGCATAAGATCGATGTGCAAGGTCATGATCCTATTAGACAACGTCCCAGGAGATATGCACCGAGGATGTTGACTGCAGCTCAAGCGGAGGTAGATCGCATGTTGAAAGAAGGAATAATTGAGCCTTCCGACAGTCCATGGTGTAGTTGTCCGGTGATTGTTCCCAAACCGAATGGAAAGTTTCGTTTTTGTCTGGATTATAGGGACGTGAATAAGGTGACTAAGAGATGTGCTTATCCCATGAAGAATATGGATGATATATTAGATAAATTAAGGTTAGCGAAATATATTTCTAAGTTAGATTTAAGTCAAGCATATCATCAGGTTTTGTTGGAACCAGAAAGTAGGGAGATCACCGCATTCGCTGTTCCTGGGAGAGGTTTACACCAGTTTAAACGAATGCCCTATGGGCTAACTAATGCTCCAGCAACTTTCCAGAGGATAATGGAAAAATTAATTCGAGCTGATTGGGAACCATATGTATTTGTATATTTGGATGATATCATTATTGTCACCCAAAATTTTGAGGATCATGTTTATTGGTTGGAGAAGGTATTAGTAGCATTGAAAGAGGCTAATTTGCAAATAAATAGGGAGAAGTCAGAGTTTTGTTGTGATGAAGTTAAATATTTAGGTTATGTAGTAAATGCTGAAGGATTGAAAACAGACTCTGATAAGATCAAGCCAATAGTGGAATATCCAGCTCCTACCAATATAAAACAGCTTCGAAGGTTCCTGGGAATGATAGGATGGTATTCCCGGTTCATTTCCAATCTAGCCGAAATTAAAGTTCCTTTGACCGATTTAATGAAGAAAGGAGTAAGATGGCGATGGGAAGAAAGTCAACAGCAAGCATTCGAGAGACTTAAGTTGGCATTGACTCAAGCTCCAGTTCTAGCTCGACCGGATTTGAGTAAACCGTTCTCCTTGCAAACCGATGCTAGTGATTACGCGATTGCAGGCGTACTAACCCAAGAAATTGATGGAGAGGAGCATCCCATTTATTATGTAAGTCGTACTTTAAATCGAGCTGAACGGAATTATAATGTGACAGAAAAGGAATGTCTAGCTGTATTGTGGTCCGCGAATAGGTTAAAAGGTTATTTGTTAGGTGAAAAATTTAAAGTTATTACCGATCATTCTAGCTTATTGTGGTTAAATAATTTGAAGGATCCTTCAGGAAGGCTTGGTCGTTGGAATACTGCGTTGGCTAATTATGACATTGAATTCGTACATAGGAAGGGTATTTTGCATCAGGTTCCCGATGCTTTATCTCGAGCTTGGGAAAATGATCAAGAGGTCGTTGCACTTATTCCGGCAGATATTGAAGATCCTTGGTATCAAAAGAGAGTGAAGTCGGTTTTGAATTTCCCTAATAAATATCCCGATTGGAAAGTAGAAAATAATCTCCTGTATGCTCATAGACCAAATAGGTTGATAGATCCTTTGTTCCCTGATTTAGATGCATGGAAGTTGGTTCTGCCACTTCAAAGTCGTGCTCAAGCTTTGTATGATGCTCATAATACACCTCAAGCTGGTCATTTAGGAATTGAAAAAACATATGCAAGAATTGCTACTTATTATTATTGGCCAGGGTATTATTATGATACATCGTGTTATGTTCGATCTTGTCATGAGTGTCAGGTGCATAAAAGTTCGCAACAGGCTCCATCGGGTTTAATGGAGGAAAGGAATATAGATGCTCCGTGGAAAATCGTCGCAGCCGACATAATGGGACCTAAGCCTCCTTCTAAGCGAGGTTTTCGTTATTTAATTGTTTTCGAGGATTTATTTACTAGGTATGTAGAGATTGTTCCGTTGCGTAAGGCTGATGCCAAAAATGTTCTTCAAGCTTTTGATGATGTTATAATAAATCGTTGGGGTTGTCCTCAGTATTTGTTGACGGATAATGGGACTGAATTCTCGAATGCAACGGTAACGAAAAGACTGCAAGAATACGGTATCCAGCAGTCTACAATTCCTCCATATCATCCTCAAGCTAACCCTGTTGAGAGAGTTAATAGGAATTTGAGGCCGATGATTAATAGTTTTCTAAGTGAGGATCATAGAGATTGGGACAAACATTTGAATGAATTTGGATTTGCGTTGAATACTATGGTTCACTCATCGTTGAAGGTTACTCCAGCTTTTATGAATTTTGGTAGGAATCCAGTTCCCGTATCCTTAATCCGAAAACACCTTGAAAGTCCTATCCCTGTCCAGCAACAAAATGAAGAAAAGTGGTCTAGCCGAATAACCAGGTTACCGATTTTACATGATTTAGTAAAGAGGTTTATAGACAAAGCAAGTTTAAGACAAAGCAAAAATTATAATAGAAATAGGCGTGAAGTAAGGTACGAGATTGATAACTTGGTGCTTCGTAAAAATCATACCTTATCTTCTGCGGTCCGTAATTATTCAGCTAAACATGCTCCAAAGTTTGTAGGTCCAGCAAAAGTTATTAAAGTTTTATCTCCGGTATTATATGTAGTTGAGGATTTGAAAGATGGAAAAGTCACAGAAGTATATGTAAATGATTTGAAAAAGTATTTACCTCGGAGAGGTAATTCCAATGTTGATATTCCAGTTAATGATGTGGAGAACATTCAGACGGCGAGGAATGGAGAGGGGACCAGGAAGGAGAGGGGTGTATGTCCCGACCCATCGATCCCCACCCCCCGAAGAAGAGAGGGTGGAAAGGGGCCGATTGAACAGGGAAGAGGAAGTAGTGGTGGGGACGTCAACACTGTCCCTGGGGGAGGTCCAGCTCGAAAGAGGGGCAGACCCCGAAAATGTTGAGATTGGGATGGACCATCCCCCAGAGGACGAATTGAGTTCTCACGAGGAGCTTCCGGAAGTGGCTCCATTGGGTCCAATTCCCGGTATAGTGGATAATTTGAATGGTGGGTTGAGGAATTTGTACATGATGTATAGGATGAAGGGTATATATGAAAATGGAATTTTTTTTTGTTATCTTTATAGATCCACCGGAGAACGAATCTTCTAGCTTCCCTCCCTCCACTCACCCCCAAAGTTTATCTAGCTTCCCCATTCCCCATTCTAGCTCCACCCGACCTTCTAGCTCCCGTACCCAATACACCGCCTCTATTTCCCAAAACCCTTCTAGCTCCCATCCTAATAACCCAAACCCTACTCACCCTTCCAGCTCCAATATTCCGTCCCTATTATCCCTTCCCTGGACTCGTCCGTTGGTACCGCCTAATGAGCGCAATCAAAACGAGTTTGATTGGCGTCCTAGGAATCTTTTGGTAGCGCATGATTCCGCTCCTCGTCCTTCCGTATTCAGCGGAAGGCGACGTCAAGGCTGCTGGAATTGTGGTCAGCGGAACCACAGTTGGGTTCAATGCCAGCAGCCAAGGCGAATAATTTGTAGGGGGTGCGGAAGACCGGGATTCAAAATAAATACCTGTCCAGATTGTAGAGAGGAGTGGGAGAATTCCCTGGACATGCATCCTAAAAATTAAAATAAAAATGAGTTTGAACAAAAATTTTGTTATTAATTAATATTTCCTATTGTCCCTTCATTAATTTCTAGCTTGGAAAGAAGTCAACGAATGATAAAGTTATAATTAAGGTAGCTGTAAATAATGTTCTAGCAGAGAATTGGGAGTTTTGTCGTTGAGTAAGGTTAAATTAGAGAATAAATAAATCTAGCCAGAAAGGAATTTAAATTGATTTTGAGCATTAAAAGGTAGAATGGTTGCCAAAGCTGATTCGTCGGTGGAAAGGAATCTCACCAGGTATGAGTGTGAATTTTAATTTTATTTATTTGTTTTAACATATGACGAATTGTTTTAAAAGAGTCTGTAATTATTGAATGAATTTTATTTTGTGTAACGGGTTATGTGAGTTCGCGAATTGCGTTAGGTACTACAATTAAGTTCGTTTATGTAACGGTTCGCCAGTCGTTCGTAATTTGATTTTATACTGATTATATTATTTTGTTTGTTAAGTAACGTGGTTATTAAAAATGAGATAGGAAATACACCCTCAGCGCGATACACTGACCTTAAAATATTACTCTAGCGTACACGTTCCAGCGGATGTCTTTCTAGCCAAGCAGTTGTTCCAGCTTAAAATACACTCAACACAAACAGTGACACAAATACCCCGTGGTAGATAACACCGGTTATCTTAGATATAGAGTAGTAGATAAGTTAATAGAATAGAATTAGTGGACAGCTTATTTTAGAATTTTTTTGTTTAATTTTGCGTTGTGAAATAATTTGCGTTCGCAAACGCGAAGTTACCGGGGTAACTTCGGTTTGGCGGGGGGGAGTTGTGACATGGCAGTTCTAAATGCATGTCACATGTTTGAGTTATATTTATATCATAGATTTAATATTCCAAAGCCCCGTAGCTTATAGGAATTAATTATAAAGCTCACTCGGAATCCAGATAGGCTAGACCGTGAGGAAGGAGTACGCACTCCAGCAAGATACGCATAAACACACAAGCACACAATCACTATCCTTATAATAGTCCTGTAAATAATTATCCGGTAGTTGAAATTGAATCTTGAAGTAGTTGAGTGAGGTCCTACTATAAATCCTGTTCCTTATGTCCTGGAGAAGCTGATCGTAGAAGGTGGCAGTAGAGGTAGAACATGTAATATTGGACAGCGTCGACAACCAGTAAACATCCAGCCTCCTCCAAGAAGTAATGATCCTTCGTTGGGACAAAACCTCCTTCGAGTACCTGCAACAGTATTAAATAAATCATACTGAATATAAAATAAGAATTGAGGAAAGCAGTAGGTTGTCAAAACCTAGTTGCAGGTAAGGAGAAGGAGAGGTGCGTTGAGGTTAGGAAATTACTTCCACTAGAGATTAATGTTAAAAGAAGAAACGACGCTATTTATAAATTACCTCGGACAATCCAGCTAGATATTGACTTGAGAACAAGCATCTCCGGAACCTGGTGAGAAGAAGTAGCTGAGGAAATCTGCATACAGTGTTGATGTCGTCGTTCCCGCATGCCGCACCTGAAACAAATAAACAGACTCGGACGAACTAACATTAATACAGGGTATTGTATGGAACGAGAGTAATTTACCGTTGATGGACGTTGTTCCTGTAGAAGCGACTCCGGGTTGCTCGTATCCAGCAGTTGAGACGGTGCACGGGGACGGAGGTGTTCACTGTACGTAAACAAGACACGCACGCCGGATCGGCCGCGTCGAGCGAACGAGAGCCAACTGTTGCGCGTGGCGCATGCGCGCGGACTCGCTGATCGGTACATCGAGACGAACTCGGTGATTCCGAGTCGGGCCGTCGAACGAGACGTTTTGTAAAACCCTTTGTTATAGTTATTACCGAGAGTGGATATATTTTTATTAATTGTTTAATTCGAGCATCTGCAGGTGAGAGTTCCTGCCTAACTCCCTGTTTCCAGCTTCCCGTCAAGCTGTGATTGTGCGTGTGTGTGCGGTAATCGCGGGTAGTGAAAGATATAAATTTTGCCGCGTGAACGCGGCTGGCGACCGTGACTAAATTGTTAGTTGATTTTGTGTATTATTATTATTTTAATTAGATTAAAGTTTCTAGCCAAAATAAAAGTGTTGTTATTTTATGATATGGGAGCCGTTCACCCTGATCCCCAGTGAACGTGTTTTAAAATTGTCAAAATATATTCCGGAAAGACGCCTCCAATTGTAACGACACGACTAAGCGTGGTTACTTACGTATTAAACTCAAAATTAAAATACAGTAAAAAACGATAAGTAGATTTCTCTATCGTTAATCCTGTTTTGACTACGTGTCTATTAATGACTTAGGAATCGGAGCTAACAATTTATATTGAAGGCTTAATTGATCGGTAAATAAGAATGTTGTATCTAATATTAGTAATTTTGTTTATTTTAACTGTATGAGATACATTATGAAGGGGGTTTGAATTTATACGATAACGCGGCAAACATGAATAAGAGACTTTAATACAAAAAATTGATCGAGTTTAATTTAATTGCCGTTGATATTCTAACAAGGGGAGTACTTGACCTCCGGGAAACGGATCTTAACCAAACTCTAGGATATGTTTTCTACTATAAAAATATGAAGAAAGCTGACATTCCGTATGCCAATTCTATGTTTTACGGACTTTATAAGCAAAAAACGAAAAATTTTGCAAAAAATAGTCTTGACTTTGGTCGCTTATAACTCAGAAACAAAAAAATATATGCATTCAAACTTAAGTTCAGAAGAAAGCTGAGGTTAAATAGATTGGATTTAAAAAAAAGAAGCTCAAATAGTTTGATTTGGTTGAAAGTTATGGAAGAAAGAAGAATAAGAAGATAATTTAGCTTGAAAATCAACAGATTTTTTAATTCAAAATATTCGTCAAAATACGTTATATTTCTATTTCTTTCATGACTTTCGACCAAATCAAGATATTTGAGCTTCTATTTTAAATTTAATTTTTTAATTTTAAATCCAATCTATTTGATCTCAGCTTTCTTCTGGACTTAAGTTTAAATGTATATCTTTTTTTGTTTCTGAGTTATAAGCGACCAAAGTCAAGACAATTTTTTGCAAAATTTTTCGTTTTTTGCTTATAAAGTCCGTAAAACATGGCATTGGCATACGGAACTTCAGCTTTCTTCATATTTTTATAGTAGAAAACATCCTGCAGTTTGGTTAAGATCCGTTTCCCGGAGGTCAAGTACTCCCCTTGTAAGTATTGCAGATTATATGTTATAAATAAATAAATACGTATATGTAGGAATTTAATTACTTAAAAGTTATAATCATTAATAATGATTTTTTATTGTTTACTGGTTACAAATAGTGAAAAATTAATTACTTAACGGAATCGACTTTTACAATGGTCTTATAATTTTCGGAGTCAAGACTGTCGCGAATTTTTCATACGTCTATTTAGGCGATTTGAATGACGCGCTAATTCGTGCTAAGATTTGCGCGACCGAAAAATTCGTATGAGCGACTTTTAGCAAGGCCTTGTCTATCTATTGTACTTTACTTTTTACGCCTTGCAAAATTGTTTTTCAGACTTGCAGAACAATTCCCGTGAGGAACTAGAATCGACGCATCCTATTTATTTCCCAAGTTAGAACAATTTTTCATCCAACACGTGATCGTGGCACTAAATTTACCCATATATTCATTTATGTATATGTTTTCAGGTCATAAGCACGGATAATATAAGAAAACAAATCATGATTTTTTGAGAACCTTTAGTAGCATTTTTAACCCGTAATTTAAAATCGGGCAGTGCTACTACTACAAAATTTGAAAACAAAAAATCTGACTCGATATAGGTCTTTCTACAATCCGTCGCCGAGATGAGCGCTTCTCGAAGCGCAGCCCTGGCAGGCCTTTGTTCCACTCAAGCGTCGATATGGAAGTAACCGTCCAAATTTGAACCGCAAGAAAATCGTGGAAACAAAATGTTCAGTTACATAACTATGTTGAGTAAAAGAAAGATTAACCGACAATGTGATAACACGTATATTATTATACACTTATATAGAAAAACATTCGATTTGTAAGGATGTGTAGCATAAGACCGTTACACCATAATTACAAAAAAATATAATACAATAAATATTACGCTTTTGGATATAACAGTACATTTGTACTACCAAGCTATGTTGTAAAAATTGTAATATTTAACACTTGTGCATATCGTTCAAACTAGTGAAATTGTACGTTGTTTAAGCTGGCGCGACAGCAGCAGCTCTTCAAATTTCAACTGAGATACGCGTCGCAGTGGAGCCACTTTTCGACGATTCTCCGTTTAAAATGCAGAATATACAAAAGCATTTGTACAGAGTTAAAAGTGAAAATAATCCAGTATCTGCGTATGAATTCATGCGATGCGGACAAAAATATATAGGTATACTCTGATTAAGTGTGACCGTCACCGTAACCGTTTCGTTAGAAAAACAATGATAGCAAAAATATTTTTTATATACTTAAACCATATTATAACAATAAATTTTAAGATTATTAATAAATTTACATTATCCATCTATTTTATTCGTAAAATCTGGTTCATGATTAAAATTTAATTTTATCATTATTAATACAAATAATTAAGTAATATAATATAAATGTAAAAAGTTAATATAATATTTCATAAAATTTAGTTTTATTATTATCTCCATATAGATTGTTAAATTGCTTCGAAATAAGGATTTATATAGACAAGGATAAGCTATCAAAAAATACGGATAACATCCCTTATTTCATAATTTTCATAGGTAAAAAGTAAAATACATATACATTATATATGCGTAATCTTCTTGAAAACATCTATTCCTCACGCATAAATATATCATCATCGCGTAAAATGTAATACCATAGACAATTGGTAAAATAAGTCATTTTAAACGTTCTTGAAAATGAATGTATACGTGTATATGTGCTATGTATGTAAGCCAGTCGAAAAATTCAGTTCATTTTTGACCGATTTGATTAAAGTTTGTTTTTATAGTAACTTCTAACTATTAAATTCATTTATCTTTTCAAAACATTTAACGATCATGTCTGGAATGTAAAAGCGTACAACTTTCACATATTTCGGCCCCTCTAGTATTTAATTACAATTTATCGTAATGTTAATATAGTATAATCATGTAACATACCCTTTTTAACGATAACCGACTAACGAATTAAATTTATCGTTTAATACTCATCAAACGTTGTTTTTAATTGCAAATATAATGCAAATATACATGTAAGTATACATTATTTTTATTAATATCCATAGTCGCAATTACAAACATACGTACACGGAGAAAAAGTTTTTGTATTATTTACTCAGATATGATAAAATTGCTAAACTAGTAAGTAAACCGAGGATAGACATATTGGAAAAATTCTTATATAGTATAGTAAATTTTCAATCATGAAACAAGTGTACAAATTTTACTAAACAAATAATTTTTATAAAAACATTTTAAAGTCTAAAATTGTTTGGAAAGTGATAAAAACTTTACTCTCTTTTATTTCTAATTATGGGATCTCATATACTTTTTATATTACTGACAATGAACTTATCAATAACGATCTCTTCCGATTTATTCAGCTTTTAAATCTCTCTCTCTCTCTCCCTCTCTCTCCCTCTCTCTCTCTCTCTCTCTCTCTCTCTCTCTCTCTCTCTCTCTCTCTCTCTCTCTCTCTCTCTCTCTGGTGAGTACTAGTCAGCTTGATTCCTGCTCCGCTCTTTCTTGTATTTGTACTCACACAATTGCTCCGAGCTCTATTTTAGTGCACAAGAGAGGGACCTCCACTGATTGCAGCGTACTTTCAATAAAGTAGATCTACTTTGCTGCAGCCAGTTGTCCCGCTATTTCGTATTTTATTCGTTCATCTTTTTGGAGGTTAGAGTCGAGGGGGAAGGACAACTCATCGCTCAAGTCCAGTCTCGCAGTGCTTCCAACGGCTGCAAAATTTTCGCACGGGTTTTCTGCGCACTCATCGACTTTCGCCGGTGGACGTCGTGTTGGCAGTATGGCGTCTTCGCGCAGCTGCTATGTATGTGGAGGGAGGCTCACGAGGAAGGATTATACAGAGGTCTGCCAAACTTGTAATAAAATTACGCACGCGCACTGCTTCGAGGTCGCGCCGGGCTCTTCTGAGCGCCGCTGTTGCGCGTTAGCGCAAGCTACAGCACTAGTCGCGGCTCCCACTGATGCGAGGGCGCCACCGCCTGGGTTGCCGCGACAATCGAGAGAGATCTGCGCTACCGAGCTCGCGGCCACGCCCACTCCGTCTCCCTCCAGTGCTAAGCGTATAGCCTCGCCCCCGTCGCCATCAACGTCGCAGGTTGCCAAGCAACCTCGCGGCGCCGCGCCCACCGAGAGCTGCGCCGGCCTACCCGTGCGAGCGACCGGCGCCGTAGATATGGCCGCTCTGTTCACCGAGTTTGCGGGCCGGTTGGAATCGAAGCTCGAGAGTTCGGTTTCACGCATCGAGTCTTCGGTGCAGGGACTGGCTACCGAGATTCGAGAGTTGAACTCGCGTGTTTCGCTGATGGAGGCGGCGACTGAGGAGCGTTTCGCCGGTGTATCAAATCGTCTGGGAGTCCTCGAGAGCGCAAACGAAGAGATTCGTGGTCAGATCAGAGATTTAAGGGAGGCTGTTCCAAGATCTAACGCGACTCCCGTTGGAGATGCCTGCGAGATTCTTGTTCGTGGCATTCCGGCGAACCTGGCCACTATGGAGGGGGATGCTATAGGAAAAATTTTTAACGCCATCAATCTCCCCAGGATTACCTCCCAGATTGTTGATACTCGGCCCTGGATTATTAAAACTAATCACGACGAACGAAACATGAATTTAACGACTACAGCCGCAGCCTCTAACAACATAAATTCTACCCTTACGAACGGTATTGTAATTCGTTTTTCATCGCCCTCTTCCAGGGATCTCGTTTTGGAGAGAGCGCACCTTCTTAAGGGGGTCTCGGCCGATTCCCTTTTCGGTACGGGCGGAGCTGTGTCGATCTATCTACGTGCGTTATGGCCCAAACATCTACACGACCTTCTTTCCAAGGCGATGCGCCGATCCACCGAATTGGGCTTTGCGAGGCCATTTGTAAAAAACTCCACTGTATATATGCGTGTGACGAAGGGAGGGCAACTCTTTCCAATCCGCTCGGAAGAGGATATCTATAACTTTTCAACTCAAAATCCTATCACCTCGAAATAGGGATTATCCGGCCAGGCCTCATCTAACACCAATTCTTCATTTTCCATTTTCCATGCAAACATTAACAGATTGAAAACTCATTTCTCATCTATCGAGTCACTCATTCTTCCTCATAATCATGACATTATTGCCTTCTCCGAAACATTCCTCACAGAGTATGACTCCTCAGACATGTTGGGCCTTCCGAACTACACATTGCATAGATTGGATCGGGTTGGTAAGGAGGGGGGGGGTGTTGCAGCCTACATCAAGAGTAATCTCAATGTTAGGCTTGTAGCTCACTCTGACCCTGTTTATTCTAACTCTCCGGAATACATGATTTTTCAAATCCTTACTTCAACTAGCTCACTTCTCTTTTGTGTGGTTTACAGAAGGCCCTCTGCGGCCTACCCATCAAAATTCTTTGATTCAGTGGCGAATTTCTTGCACACCTGTGATCAAGTTGTCATCACCGGAGATTTTAATATTAATATGTGTAAGAAAGATGGGTCGTCCGCCATGTTGGAGTCATATCTGGACTCACTAAACCTTTTCATGATCAAATCAGACCCTACTCATCACACTCATACTTCTAACACCTCGTCACATACATGGCTTGACCTGTTTATCGTACGCAACCCTCCGCCAAGTTTTAATTATTTTAAATCAGCTGTGCCCTTCGCAGCGGGGCACGACTATATTGTCCTTCAGCTGGTTTTTGCTAAACCGTTACCGGTTTCTAAAAGGATTTGGTCGCGCAATTTTGCCCAGGCCGACCTGTCGGAGGCTGCTGCGATCTTCTCGGTCGCTTATGATCGTGCTTCATCGCATTTCACCACCTCTACTATTTCGTCTTCTTCATCTGCATCCCATCTAGCACCTATTCAGCCTGGCCGCTCTCTCTCTTTCTCCTCCTCTCCTCCTACCTTATCGTCGCCCTCTCCGTCACCTATTCCTATCAACAATCTCCTTTCCACTCTCGTCTCATCGATTTTGCACACTTTCGACTCTCTTGCACCATCCAGACTCACGTTCATTAAAAACTCCTTTAAACCCTGGATCACGCCTTGTATAAGACACAACATCAAAGCTCGTAATATGGCTTACAAGAGGTACGTGGCCACGGGCCTGAGCTCAGACTACCACATCTATAAGGATCTCCGCAGACTAGTTAAAAATTCAATTGACTCTAGTAAATATCTACACCTTAACAACAGAATTACTTCTTCATCAAATACAGCTGGTCTGTGGAAGGAGCTCAGGAACATGGGTCTAGTGACTAAACCATCTCGGTCACCTCTTACCATGTTTTCATTGGATCAACTTAACACCCATTATGCAGCCATTTCGTACTCACCTTCTCGTTTCACTCATAACCATCTTCAGTCTCTCATCTCATCACCAAGTGTTTTACCCTCCTCTTATCCCGAAACTTCCTTCCACTTCGTTCCTATCTCTCCTTTTAGGGTCCTCTCTACCATATCCAGAGCCTCATCTAAGGCCATAGGCTTTGATGGAATTTCCGTGCCCATGCTAAAATGCTTGGCTCCCAAAATCGCACCTCTTCTTGCTGAACTATTCAATCTATCTCTAACAACCGGAACCTTTCCGAAGCCTTGGACTAGATCTCTTCTCTTTCCATTAGCCAAGTCGACCAGGGTGATCTCGCCGTCTGACACTAGGCCCATCGCTAAGCTCTACGAAATCTCCAAGATTCTTGAAAAAATCGTACATGACCGTACGAGTACGCAGACGGCTTTACTTGGTGTTCTTGATGATGTTAGGCGTGCTATTGATAAGCGTATGATCACAGTCCTCATCCTGTTCGACTTTTCCAAGGCATTCGATTCGGTTCCGCACGACATCCTATTATACAAATTGCGTTCTTTGGGTTGCTCCGACGTGGTCATGACCTGGTTTTTTCACTACCTAGTGGGCCGTTCCCAGGCGGTGGTGGACGATCTAGGTACTTGTTCGGCTTGGCTTGACACGTCCAGGGGGGTTCCTCAAGGAAGTGTTTTGGGACCACTTTTATTTTCCATCTTTATAAACGACTTGCCGGGGATCTTAAAACATTCAAATCATATGGTTTTTGCAGATGACACCCAGATCTATCACTCGTTTTTCCCCGCTGATCTCGCCCAAGGTGTTCAGAGAATTACAGAAGATGCAAACGCGGTAGATAGTTGGGCGAGATCAAATGGCTTAAATTTAAATGTAAACAAAACGAAAGTGATGATCTTGGGGAGTCAGGCTTTTATTTCACGCATTAACCTGGATTCGGCCCCTAAAATTAAAATAGGAAACTGCTTCCTCGAGTACTCTACGGAAGTCAAATCGTTGGGTGTATGGATTTCCCCTACCCTGGATTGGTCTCGCCAGGTCGCGTCGATATCGCAGCGGGTCCACGGTGTCCTACACTCCTTAAGATTTTTTAAACGTGCTCTCTCGCGCCAAAACAGAAAACACCTAGTAGAAGCGCTTGTTTTCCCACACTTGGACTACGCGTGCGCAGTCTACCACGACCTTGATGCCACTTTGAATCTAAAATTACACCGACTTCTAAACGCGTGTGTTCGATTCGTGTGGGGAAACATCCCATGGAGAGAGCACGTAACGCCTTACCGCCTTAAGTTAGGCTGGTTGTCGGTCGGGCTTAGAAGATATCTATTCATCGGCTGCAGTGCCTACAACATCATCTCCCATAGTTCCCCATCCTACATCGCTAGCCATTTTGTCCTACGTGATTCCTCCTTTCCATCCCGTTCTTCATCTCGTCTGCCTCCCTCGTCCCTTTTCTACCTACCTCCTAGAACAGAAGCCCTTAACAATTCCTACCAGATTACTGCCTCTCGCCTCATTAACTCTCTACCTTTTACTAACTTTGATCCACTCCTTTTCCCTTTCTTCAAATCCACTTTGGCACTGCACCTTGCTGAGCTCGATCGGCAGGCGTGGGAATTAAGGATGGTTAACGAGGGATTGGAAAGCCCTCCCTTGCCTGATCTCTGAGTCTAGCGTTCAATGAAATTATCTGTCATGTTAACTATTTATTTATTTATTTTCTTCGTTTTATTGTATTGTACACTTTTACTGCGAATTTGTGTTATTTTTACCTTGTAATGTAAATAAATTGTGATATTTTTCACTGCGAGCGCTGCAATTCTATTCGCCTAATACAGGATATTTTAATTTTAATTCTTAGTTTATTTCTAAGTTGTCACTTTTACCGCTTCGTACGGATATTCTGCGTGTTTTAGTACTTTTATTTCTTTTATTTATTATTTTATTTTTATTTTCTTTTAACCATTTCCGCAAATTTTACCTCTTTTGTTTTATATTTTTTATTTAGTTGTTAAGTTTTATATCGTTGTATTTGCCTTTTAAATTTTATTTATTGTTATTGTTTTTAAATCACGTTATTTATTTTAAATACTGTTTTTATACTTGCGATGGCAACAGCGTTTATATTCTTTGTATTTTATTGTAAAATCTATACCTAACCAGACCGATGTGTATAAGGGGTTTTCCCCAGAATACCCAAATAAAGACTCAACTCAACTCAACTCTCTCTCTCTCTCTCTCTCTCTCTCTCTCTCTCTCTCTCTCAGTCTCGCACTCTGCCCGTACTTCCGATGAGTAAATAACGCCTTTTCTATTGCTATCTCTATCTTATTGCAATTTTATCTCACGCGCGTCATCTTCGAGCTCTAGTTACAAGTGTCGGAACAACATTTTTAAATAGAAGGATAGAGCTGTAGTTGGTGATTCTTTAAATAATTATTTTTGTTTTACTCAAGAAAGCTCGAATTCGCACAGCTTGGACGGGACTGCGTCCCTACTGATTATCATCAAACGAATTAGACGGGTTCACTGTATACATTGCTACTTACAACGACGACGACACACTCTCATCAGCGATTCACAGTTGTTTTGCGTGTAGCGATGGACTGACTCGTAGCAGATCTCTTTCCATTTTTCCAACATCTCGTAATAATTTTCAATGAAATCGAATCGATCAAGTCAATTGTCCAAACTTAAAAACAAAATCATTCTCTACTTTCCATTCAAATATTAACCGACACAAAGCTTATTTTATATCCAAAGAATCATTAATTTATCCGAAATCATATGATGTCATTGATATCACTGAGACTTTTCTTACTAAGTACGATTCCTCCGATCATATTAACCCCTTAACTGGCAAAACTTTTCAGATTTTGCGTGCCAAAACCGACAGCTGCAACTCACAGTTCTATATGTACGTGAATATGTTTTCTAGGATTTTCCATTTCTGCTAAATTCATTTCTATAATTATTTTTAACCAACAACCCACAATACAATTCTAATGCCAGATTTGGATTCGACAACTTCAAAAGTACTTGTAATTCAAATTTTGTCTACATTCAATACAAGTTATGAAAGTCATTTAAATATGTATATATAAATCCATTGTCAGTTTAGGCACGACTTTTTTGTACACATATGATTCATCAACAGTTAAGTATTTAACCATCCAGGGAAAGAGAAGGAGGAACGAATATGTCCGAAATGAGTATATGGTTAAAACAATTGCTCATTCTAAACAGGTTTCCTCAAATTCACCTGAATTTTTAATTCTGCTGTTGACTGGTAGAACATTCTCATTCATTCTTGCTGTAGTATATTGATGACCAACATAACATCCACATAATTTCTTTGAGATTCTCTCAGACATATTGCCTTATCATAGCCGTGTTGCGGTAACAGGCAATTTTAACGTCGACATGAATGCCCCTGGTGGTGTAGCAGCTATGATAAGAGGTAATATTTCAGCTTTAAACCATACACTAATTCTTTTGAAGTCGACACACCCTGCCTAGTCATCAAGTTTCCCCCACATTTGTTTAGACCTCTTTCTGATCCGTGATCCATCACCTATATATAATTGGTTTAAATCGGCGGATCCTTTCGCTGCCGGTCATGATTCAATTTGTCATAATATTAATCTCGCAAGCACACCGACAAGCGTGATAAGGTATTGGTTACGTAATCTCAAGAGAGTCAATCTAAATAGTCTGTCCACAACATTTATTTCTACCATTAGTCCGTCACTTTACATTTTATTAATTTTTCCAATTCTAGAATTTTCTTCCGTCCAAATCAATAGGCCTGACCAGCAAGTACTATTTAATGCAGTTTTTAAACGCTATAGTTCTTTTAATTCACTCACATTTATTCTAACTCTTTCAGACCATTTGAACGATATCTTAACATCAAATGCTCATCTTACTAACTCTATTATTGAAACATTCGATTCGCTAGCACCTGCTAAACTCATTTCCATGATAATATTAGAGCTACGAATGCTGTTTACAGAAAAATCTAAAGGACTTATTTTGCAACCGATTATGAACTGAATAAAAATTTACGTAGCCGTGTTTCTAATGCACTAGATACGAGCAAATTTCACTATCATCCACTCCTCTTACCTTCTTCTCTTCTCATGGATTGAATACTCATTAGGCATCTGTCTCGAATTATATTCTACTGTTTCCTTCTGACTTTCTTGATTAATTTCTCTTTGCTTTTAACCAGACTTCAATTATCTCTCCATTGTTTTGTTTCTTCCCTGCCCCCGCCAAAAAACCGTGTAATTTTAAGAACCACTTCTACATCTGTGAGAATAGCTTCTATAAGCTTCTGAAATCGCAGCTATCACCAAAACTGGCTGACTAATTCAACTCAATGTTATACCAGGATTATTTCCCTGATTGTTGAAAGTTCTTCTGTATTCTGTTCCCTAGCAAGGTCGAGCAGGACTGACTCGTGTTTAATTACTTCAACATTTAGTATTTACTAACAGATTTACTAATAAGTTACTAACAGATAGGCACGCCAGGTTTTGCAAAGGTCATAGCACCCAAACGGTGCTCCTAGGGGTATTTGATGAAATCATTAAAAGACTTATTCGTAAAGTTCATAATGAACACAGGCAGTGGTTGATCAGATTGGTGATTTATCGGATTAACTCAGGGTAAATTCGGGTATACATTAGGGTAAAGTGTTGGGTCCTCTACTCTTTTCTATTTTTACTAGGGGGAGCTCCCTGCTCGCTACGCTCGCCAACCCCCAGCTTTTCATGTATAGATCAATTGAAATATCAAGTTATAAAATATAAGGCCGGTAATTAATTATAAAAATTACTGGAATATCTTAAGATTAGAAGTCTGGATTAATATAAAAACAACAATCAATTTTAAAAATTAATAATTCTTTTATAACTATTTGAAATATTTCTTTTATTTTCATTTTTAAATATTATTAAGTTTTAATTAAAAATTGTTTGCATATACCCCGAAGTACCTTAATAATTCCCGGAATTCCCAAAAGATCCAATAGTTAATGAAATTATACCAATTTCCCGAAAAATTACTTTAAAAATACTTATAAAATTCCTCCAATTCCCGAAATATCCAGAAATTGATGCAAATATTCATGAATTCCTGAAAAATTCCGTAATTATTGCAAGTATCCAGAAATACCTTAAAAATTCCCGGAATTCTCAAAAAATCCAGAAATTTATGCAAATATCCCGAAAAACCTTTAAAATTCCCAGAATTCCGGAAATATCCCGAAATTGATGCAAATATCCCGGAATTCAAATGCAAATATCCCCGATATAGTGCAAATCTTCCGAAATACCTTAAAAATTCCCCGAATTCCCAAAAAATACAATAATTAATGAAAATATCCCAGTATTCCCGAAAAATCCCGTAATTAGTGTTAATAATTCGGAATTCCCAATATTCCCGAAATATCCAGAAAATATCCCATAAAATCTCGTAATTATTCCCGAAATATCCAGAAACAAATATCCCGGAAATACAAATATCCCGAATAGATTAATGAGTATATCTATATATATACATTTTTTTAATAATACAGAGAGATAAGTGATCGGTTATACCCCCTTAATGTAAATCATGCGTTTATATCACGTATTAACCTTTCAACTGACGCGAAGGTCATGATAGGCAGCGAATATTTAAGATATCAAAATGAGATTAAGTATCTCGGTATGTGGATATCCCCTTTCCTGGACTGGCCGAGACAATCAATTCAATCTCATAACGTATATACGGTCTTCTCCACTATCTTCGATATTATAGGCGCGCGCTTTCCTTGAAACTTCCTTGATTAAACCATAAATCTGAAACTGCAGAATTTGCTCAATGCCTATGTCAGATTCGTGGGGTAACCAGTTAAAGCGTGATCATGTTACTTCTTCTAGACTGGGATTGAGATGGCTATCAGTTGAGTCTAGATACTTATTTTTATTGGTTCGCGTAATTCTCTCAAGTATTGTACGTGGTGACAAATCAGGTTCTCCCTGATGACCTTTTCTTCTCAGGCTAAAATGATTTAGATGAGATGGTTCAAACTATACGCATGGCAATCAATTTAATAATTTAGTGGCAGTAATTATGTATGATCTGTTTAGCGTTATGAGGAGGTAGATAAGTTAATGGTTTAAGTGGATGTCTTGATGAATGGAAATAATTACCTGAATTGCCAACCTTAATGAAATGGTCAATAAGATGATATGGTAAGTTTGTAGTTATTACATGAAATGCAAGTGAGCCAATGAATAGTAACTTTCTTGACTCGATCGACAGTTAACGTAAGTGCAATCTGTAGGGTGTGATATACTTGTATCTGTGCAAATTTCCGTATACAAATCTAACGCATGTATCGAGAAGCTGGAGTATTATATTCTTAGTCTATCTAATCTAATTCGTTGTACATAGTACACATACGTATAATCAAAATGCGGCTTTATCAGCGCTTCAACAAGTTGCTCTCTAGTTTTTTGCGACAAAGCTTTTGTGAAACCTTAACGAATACAACTGTCCATGAACTCTGTGTGAGATTGTCAGTACCTGCCTGGACCAGTGGGCGAAATTTCACATGATTTTCATAATCTAAATAACTGTCAGCTAATTTCACGTGTAGAGTAGCTGTTAGGTCTACATATATGATATATATGCCTGACTTGACAATATCATCACTTTAGGCTTTTCAACATATAACATTAGCCGTTTGATGTCGCCCAGGCTTCAACAGCATTCGCATCCTAAGTAATTCGGTTAAAACCCATTTTGAGGTCAGTAAGAAGAAAAGAGTACTAAACTCGGGTGTCATGAGCATTGATCATGTATTCGCTGTACTGGAGTATACTAGGCAAATCATACATAAATATAGACATTGGTGTAAGTATTATTTTATTTAAAAACAATAAAAAAGAGAAATATCTGTTTTATTCACGCTGATTCAGTACTGATTTCATATTTAAATCAATATGAAATCATCACTGCATCAATATAAAATCATCACCGAATCAGAGTGAAATCAGTACTGAATCAGCAGTAACTTTTTCCCAAAACGCAGAATTGAATTGGTACAGAATCAGTATAAAATCAGGATTGAATCAGTAAAAAATTGGTATTGAATGTTTACTGAATCTGCGATGAATCAGAGTTACACGCAGAGTAATAAAACAATAAAAGTTAATTTATATGTGATTTATAAAAGTGATTAATCACATACTGTAACACGTGTTTAATCACATGATTTTTTACATGTTAAATAACGTGATTATTTCGTTGGAAATTTCCAAGAGAAAGGTATGTAGTATAATTCTCTAAAAAAAATTAGGTAAAAACACATAAAATTGTCAAAAAAACGTAAAATAAATAAAAAAAAGTATTACATATTTTTCTGTTTATGTTAGTTATTCACCCATCCACTTATTAACCGCGGTCAATGCTGCTTAACTTTCATGATCAATCATTTCTCAGTCTATTCTCAATGCTACATTCACAAACAGTTACAAAGATAATAAAAACATATTTGTAGACATTTCAAAAAGCCCAGTTCGAATTTATTTTAATGGTATTAATTTTAATAGAATAAACGTATTTTTAAAAATTTGGACAATTTCATACAAGTTAAAATTTTAATGCACATATCGGTACCATGTTAGAAGAACAATATATATTTAGTAATATATTGCAACAATTTCATATTAATTGTAACTGGGTTTTTTGAAACGTCTACAAATATGTTTTCATTATCTTTGTAAGTGTTTATGTAGCAGATAGAAGATAGTAAATCATGCAGTCGAAGCATTCGTAGTCGTCGGCCAGCTAAACTCTTGATCCTCTGATCGTCGGTTGGCAGAAACCACCGCAGCCAAAGGACAGGGGATCGTAACATCCACTAGTTTGTTTGTCTTGTCTGTTTTATCTTATCTGTTTTGTTTTTTCTTCATACGTCCCATGTCTTCCTGTTGCTTAACATTAAGGGAATAACATTGTCCGGTGTAATATTTCCTGTCTCGTTTTCTAGTCTCTGTCTGCGCTGTCCAGCGGGAACAACGTAGAACGTGCGCTCCGCGTCATTTTGGTCGTATCCACAATACCTGCAGGAGGAGGAGTGACCTTCCCCATTCTGTGCAGATGTTGACGGAAGTATGCGTATCCGGAGAAAAGCTGATGGGTTACGTAGAAGTTAACATTCCCAGACCTGTCCTTCCATAGTCCACCGTCTTTTATTAGTCGTCTCATCCATCTGTCCTTGTCACTGTCAGTCCACCAATTCTGCTAGACATAAAGTGTCTTTGTCCGTAATTCTGTGGGAGTTCTCGCTCTGCCCTTTTCTTTACTGATCTCGTAAATCCTTTTTCGCACGAGAACTGAGAAGTCTATTGGGATTACCCCGCTGGTTTTTACTAATACAAAGAATAATAAAATACAAATAATATAAGTACAAATATAAAAAAATAAAATGTAAAAGTTTTAAATGAAAACGGTGGCAGTAATTTTATGAAATATTTTAATATAATATAGATATGTGTTGCAATAATCATTGTTTTTGGCAGTACAATACGATTTCAAGTATGCTGAATTTAAATCTTGTGTCTGACAAAGTTAGCTCATTTTCGAGGTCATTTGAATGCCATCTTGTAATAGTGCTTCTATCATCTTTTAGAATCTTTGCTTTAGATAGTGGTAATATTTATTTTCTTACTTTTAATACTGGTAATATTTGTCACATCCAGGTTTGCCAGATAGAGGTACTTTTTATTTATTGCAATCGCATGACTTCGTTTACATAACATAGTAGAGCGGGCAGAAAAATCCTAAATGGTAACCCTGATCACATCGACATAACAAGGTCTAATAAAGTTGCTCAACTATTCAATAAAATTACTTTTATTGAAAAAAGGATTGTTTATCATAAATTCTTGTTATATCAACATACTGACAAACAACGCAAACAGTTCAAAAAGAGATCATGAAATTTACCATTATCGTGATCTTTAAATATAACTAATTTATGTATTTAAATGTTAAATTTTTCTCGTTTTCAGAATACCCAGGCAAAAATTTGTATTGCCTAAAAGAAAAAGTTGATCTTTAAATCAACTTAAACGCTACCTCTAAAAATGACTCAACGAAACGTCCCAATGTGAAATATTGCCGGCGTGCATTTGCTGAAAGAATCCACATTAACATTTAAAAACACAGTAATAAAGCAATACAAACTTTGTCAAACCTACACCTGATTCAGATTCTGTATACTTAAAAACGTATTTGAGTGCTGGTCTATTTAATGTATATGGAATTTTACATCTAAGGTTGTTATAGATATTTACTCAATTTGTATTTTCAGTTCCATTGACGCCAAAACCTATACATAATATTATACCACCTAGTGGAAACATTACAAATAGCACGACGGTGCTTCCAGAACCAAAACAGGTACAAAATTAAATAAATAAATTAAAATTACAAATAGTCAATATATTTTGTAATGCTTTACATTAAATTAATTTACAGATTGAACGCTCAAGTCCGAAAATACCAGATATAGCTGGCATTTTTATTGGCTGTGTCTTAGTTCTGGTGATTGCGATTGGATTAATATTCTACTGCAGACGACGTACTCTTCATTCTAAGTCAATTCGTGACGCCATTGAAGTAATGATAATAATATCAACAATCAATTATATTAAATGCTCTATCTTTTTTACAATAGTCAGAGTAAAAAACCGTTGCGCTTACTGAAATTTTAAGTAGGTTTAACTTAAGTTCAAGTAGATTTCACATTTCAATTTGTAATAGAAAATACGTTTTTTCAATTCGAGGATATGGTTCACCGATGAGCTAACCATCTATAGTTAAATTTTTGCTGATATCGTAATGATTGATTTGGAGGAGGAGTGTATCAGAAAATTGGATTTCAGCCCTGTTTTTTACAAGATATATTGATGATACAATTATGGTGATACCTAAAAAAATTAGATTAGGTCTTAACAATATTTAATAGCTACCACAAAAAATTTACTTATGAAACAGAAATAGATAAATAAATTAATTTTTTAGAAGTTACTTTAATTAAAAACATAGACAATAAAATAATTACTAACTGGTTTTAAAAAGAATCTTCTCATCCCTTATTGCATAAAAAGAGCAAGTAAGTTAACAGACAAAGCTATTTTATTAGCGGATAATAAATTTCATAAGAAAAATATTTTACTTGTTAAACAATTTTAAAGAATAATAACTATCCTAAGAAATTTATTGAAAACAATTTTAAGAAAAAACTAGTGAAGATTAAAGAGACCTCTCAATTACAAATAGTTAACAATTGTATTAAAAATAGATTTTTTACAAATGTTATATAATATTCCATATATTCCTGACTTTTATGAAAAAATGTGAAATAGTTTAAAAAATATAGATATGAGAACCACTCGGAAAATTTGTAATAATCTTGGTAGCATCATTGTAAGACGCAAAGATACGCAAGATTTAAAAAGTAGCACTAATATAGTATATAGAATCAAATGTAAAGATTGTAGTACTATTTATGTCGGAGAAACAAAACGTAAACTCCAATGCAGAATTAACGAACATATAAAAAATACAAGAATAGACAGGCAATATGCAATCAATGAATGTATAATCGAACAAAATTATAGCAAATATTACAATGGTATTATTAAGAACTTAAAAATTTTTTACAGATATCTTTCGATTTCCTACAGTCTGTTTTATGTCCATTGATGGTCATTGTTTGTCACTGACCCGTCTCTTACTACCAGCACATGCGCTAATATTGATGGATGTTATCATCAATGCAAGATACCCAATAAACACAAAGTATTATGTAACTTATCCAAAAGTATTCTTTAAGTATTTGTATACTAATATTTTAATAAAAAAGATTTCTTTAAGAATTTTTTCTATATTATCATATAATTCTTGAATGTCCGCTAAAAGATACTACTTAAAATATATGTAAAGAATTCTGTATAATATATAAATATAAACCTAGTCGCACCTAATTCAAAAAAATGTTTAATATAATGTTTGCGTATTATTATTAGAAATTCGCTTAGCAGACATAAATAGAAATGGTATTATTAAAAAAAAATATCCTGATGGAGATTCGAACTCAGAACTGATAGTCAGAGTGCTACGCCTTAGCACGCACAGCTATCACAACATTTTACTTAGATGTTGTTTCGGAAGTTGTACATGCTCATCAGCTGCCTATCTTTCATATAATACGCGGTTGATTTGTTTATATACCGATTATTGTTTATTAGATACTTTAAAAATTTTTGTAAAGTATTCGATTTTCAATACTTTAGTAATACTTCCTTAATACTTATTGCTTTCAAAAAGAATTCTTTTTTTGCGGACATTCAAGATTTCTTATAGAATACTTTTTCCCTGAAAGTGTGCTTATGGGGTAGTGACTGGCAAATAAATTTAAATTGATTTCTATGATGATTTTAATATTTTTAATTAATTTATGTAAATATTATCAACTTTTAAATGAGTACTTTTATTAGTATATATAAAATTTTTTATATCATTAATTTATTGACAATTTTTGATTATTTTTTGACACATTAAATTTTAAATAATTTTAATGTAAAACCATTGTCAGCTCCGGAGCCTCTCAGTTTTAAATAATAAGTCATAATGGTTGTGTGTCATGTTTTGTTAACGTTATGCGCCTCTTATTGGACTTATTTATCTAAATCGCGTCACGTAACTCTGGTCTGTTCTCGACACTTTATAAGGTACGTGATGTTGTCATTCCACGTTACGTTACGCTAGTTTTACAACGTATAACTGAATTCTCCAACGTTATCCGTGAAGTTACTCTAGGTTATTATATATATTTATTTGTATTGTATGCCTCATGCGTAACGTTCTGAAAATGTTATAGTAGTACTAGAATTAAAATGCGCGCTCCGCGCGCTCTTGCGTTTTTTAACAGTCGTTACTTGACATATTACGCTGTTATATTTACATAAAACAATAACTTTTAATAATATATTTATTCATGATTTATTATACTCCGAGTTGGTCAAGAAAATTTAAACATTACGTTTCTCGCGCTGTCAAATCTAATCTACAATGTTTTAAACGCATGCGTAAAACGTAAACCAATCACACAGCCGTTTCACTTAGCTTCACAACATCCGGCAATCACTTTTTTATATAAGGAACATGTTCTACTGACGTTCTTTCCTAGTTATTCAAGTCAACAATTCAATACTTTTAAGTAGTCATTACTTACGTGCAGTTGATGCGTCACGTTTATCCGATATTAAATATTTCTTGATGGAAATGATATATTTTTCCATTTCTTTAGGTTTTATAAATTAAATTGAGATTGGCTGTATTTTATGCTTAATCAATTATTTACTTAATTCTCTAAAATTAATCTAATATAATAGTTCTTGGTAAACTTAAAAATAAAAAAAAAATAAAAAAAAATTAATCTAATATAAGATTTATAACTACTCAAATAGTCTTCGTGGCAAATTAGAGTTTTCTTATCTCTAAATGCAGTTCTAAGTTTAGTATATTTTTCTGGATTCCTTGGTGAATCTCTGTCAGATAAATATTTTGCGAATGAACCTATACAAATCTAACTTCTCGTTCAGAAATCGTAGTTAATTTTTAAATTTGAGTAACCTCCAAACGATCTATATAGCTTATATCATCGACTTTTAAGGTCATTTCAACGTCAAAGTAATTTCTTTAAATAGGAACCCCTATTTTTGACCCCGGAAATGGAAAGAGTGAAAAATTTTATGTTCAGAAAGGTATAATAATGGGATTTCAAGGTAATTTCGCCTCACCTAAATATCCCAGAAGCAAAGGATATCTGAGATAAACTTTCGATACAAATGCCCAGGCAATAGATAAATTCCCTTAATACACTTCCCCGTAAAAACCAACCAGCGCAACGTGTCTAGTGATCAAAACAACTCCTCTGTGCAAATTTCTGTTCAAATTAGTTTAAATGCTATGCACTTGTAGTATTATTATTTTAAGTTGTAGTATTTGTATGTATTACTATTTTAAGGTTGGTAAAGTTTATGGATCAATTTCCACAGCGTGAAAATACTGTATTGAATTATATTCTTTCTTAATGTAATTATTTTCAACAATTGACATCATTGCTAGTTGTCGATAATAACATTTTTTTCATACATATTTCAAAGTTCATTAATTTAGATCCATCTCTATCATCATTTCTTCCAGTGATGACTGATTACACACCACTGGAAATAGTTAATACGATTAAAGTTCTTGGTAAGTGTCAAGACAATTACAAAGCTGCAGAAAGGCGTTATGCAGAAAAATATCCATTTGCTAGATATCTAGATAGGAAAGCTATTAAGCGATTAGTAAGGAGAGCTGAACAAGATAATCTAAAATGCAAAAGACGCAAAACTGGCTCTAAAGAGTATGTTGTACTAGGAGTGCTTGCTTTAGTTGCAGATGATCCCCATATTTCTACCCGGCAAATCGAACGAAGGCATGGAGTTCCTAGACCAACAGTTAACCGCATTTTAAAAAATTATAAAGCTCATCCTTATCATGTATGACTCACTCATGGTCTTGAAATAGGAGATAATCGACGACGTCTAAATTTTTGTAGATGAGCAGCTAATATAATATTTCAAGGTCCTTTCTTTTTTGACAAATGTTTATTTACATATGAGGCGAAATTTGATAATATGGCAGGTGTCAATCTACATAATGCTCATTACTAGTCCCAAGTAAATCCTCTTCGGTAAAGAGATCACCGTGTCCAGAGACGTTGGTCATTGAATGTATGGAAAGGTATAATCGAAAATAATGTGATCGGGCCATTTTTTTATAATTATAATGGAATGGTCCTTTCCATTTCAATATTCTGCAAAATGAAGTACCAACTTTATTAGCAGAGGTAAATCATGTTAGAGCATTCTTGAACAACACGTGTTCCCATCGATGGATTGGCATTGGCAGCCAAATATGTGAATGGCTAGCCCGATCACCAGATCTAACTCCAATGGATTTTTTTCTATGGGGTGCTGTAAAAGATCAAGTTTTTGCTGAAGCTCTAACAACCATAGAGAACATGCAAGGTAGAAAAAGGAGAACCTTCGAATATATTACGGTTCAAATATTAGAGTCCGTCTGAGCTTCCGTCAAAGAATTAATATGTGCATTTAAGAAAATGGACGACTAATTGAGCATCTATTGTAACAGATAAATTAACTAGTTCACATAATACCTTCTTGCCTCGCCTTGACCATCTGGGTATTATGAAATTTCCCGTAACTGGCAGAACTTCTTGCCTCGCTATGACCGGCTTGGTTTCATGAGTCTTCCCTTAATTGGTTTCATGAGTCTTCTTGCTTTGCTTTGACCGGTTGTGCCATTTAACTATTCCATCTGAAAGTGGAAAGCTACTAGACCGGAATTCTTTTTTAGATCTAATTAATAATTAGGAACAAAACTCAGTGGTTTCTGAGAAATTTAGGTAGGACGAATAAACTTTGCTGGTCGACCGTGAAATAACCTTTAAATCTCAATATTATACCTTTCTGAACGTAAACTTTTTCGCTTTTTCCATTTCTGGGGTTAAAAATAGGGGTTTTTATTTAAAGGAATTACTTTGACGTTGAAATGACCTTGAAAGTCGAACTCAAGTTTAAAGTCATTGGTACCATAATGTTACCCCCTGTGAATCCTACTTGTTTTGTCTGAAACATTTTTCGATTGGAGTAACTTTTCTACCACTTTTTTAGGTGAGGCGATTGCAATGAGACACATTGTATACTGAATCTCTCGCAGCCCAATTCAGACGGTCGAGCTCATAAACATACGATGAGAGAGCGGATTTAAATGAAGAGGATAACAAGGGGTCAAAGTCTGTATATAGAAGGTTACTAATGAGGCGAGAGGCAGTGATAATGAAGGAGTTGTTTAGGGATTTCGTTCTAGGGGAGAGATAGTGTAGGAACATAGGCGGATGACGAAATGAAGTGACGGGCAATATATGACGGGAATTTGTGAGTGATGATGTTAAATCCACAGGATCCAATGAAAAGAGATCTTCTGAGCTCGACCGACAGTCAGCCCAGCTTGAGACGATATTGCGTCACATGCTCGCGCGATGGAATGATCCCCCACACGAATCGTACGCATGCGTTTAATAAGCTTTGTAATTTCAAGTTCTTAGTGTCATCTAGATCATTGTAAATCGCACATGTGTAGTCAAAGTGAAGGAAGATATAGATATAAGACACTACCCTGCGGAATACCCCTGGATGTGCCAAGGCAGGTCGAGCTCGCTCAAGAAATATCCACTACCGCCTGCGAGCGGCCCACCAAATAGTGGTAAAACCAAGTTAGCACAATGTCAGAACAGCCTAGTGAACGCAGCTTGTGCAATGAAGGGCCATGTGGTACTGAATCACACGCCTTGGAAAAGTCAACGAGGATGATAATGATGATCATTTGTTTATCGGTAACTCTTCTAATATCGTCTAAGATTCCAATTAAAGCCGTCTGGGCACTATGCCCCCGGCGGAAGCCTGGTTGTCTTTCAATAATTAGACTATTTTTGTTCAGGAACTTAGCGAGTTGATCATGGTCCAATTTCTCCAGAATTTTAGAGAATTCGCAAGGCTTAGCAATGGGTTTAGTATCAGATGACGAAATAACCTTGCCGGACTTAGCCAAAGAAAAGAGGAGGGGTTTTTCCAGCGCTCCGAGAAATGTCTGGATGAAAGAGAATGATTGAAAATCTCAGTTAAGAGAGGTGTAATCATGGGAGCTAAAAGTTTCACCATAGGGACGGAAATTCTGTCATGATCCGTAGCTTTAGAGGAGGCCCTGGAAATGTTTGCTACAACCTTATGTGGAGTAATTGAAGTAAAATGGAAGGAAATTTGAGGGTAGAAATGAGGTAGGATGTTAGAGGAAGAGATGAATGAATGTAGTTGAATGAGAATGAATAGGTTATCTGAGTAGGAGATAGAGGCATAGAAGGTATTTAGTTGATCCAAAGAGAAGCTAGTGAGAGGCGATGGAGCAGGTTTGTTAACAAGGCCCATATTCCTGAGCTCTTTCCATAGATTAAAGAATTCGATGCATTCCTAATTTTATTATTGAAATATAAAAACTTGTTCTTATCTATCGTTACGTAAATTTTTATAAACAAGGTAGTCAGAGCTCAGGCCGGATGCCAGGTACCTTCTGTAGGCCATACTACGTGCTTTGATGTTCAGTTTTATGAACGGTGCAGTCCAGGACTTATTTGAAACACTGATGGTAATGAGATTTACTGGTGCGAGTGAATCAAAACTACGTAAGATGGATGAGGTGAACATAGGAAGTAGGTTTAGGAGTAGTTTGGGTTTTCCTCGATACTGATGAACAAACCATATTTATTTATTTGGCGACGTTTCGATGGATATCCACCATCATCATCATCACTGGATGTACGATAAAAAATCACTCAATAATAGGAAGTAGGTTGTTAGAAATGAAAGGAGAAGATGATGGAGAAGTCAGTGAAGTTGATAGTGAAAGTGAGATTGAGCGGCCAGGGGTTGAAGACGAAATGAATGAGGTTGGCAAGGAGATATGTGACGAAGTAGAGGTAGGATGTATGAGAAATGTGGCCTGATTATATGTGTTTGAAAATAGAGAGACAGCCACCTGCGGGTCGACCTGAGCAAGGTTACGCGACCAGATTCTCTTCCTAATCGGCGGCGGCCTCGTAATATTTAAGGATAGAGTAATTAAGTCGTGCCCTGCTATAAAGGGTTCAGAGGATGAAGAAGTCGAGCCAGGTATGAGATGAATGTAATGACGAGTGTGCATGGTGAGTAGGTTCAGATTTAATCAGATACAAATTTAGCGAATCCAAATAGGACTCCAACATAGCAGTTGACCCATCTTTAACACACATATTGATATTAAAGTCACCATTAAAGTGATAACAATTTGGTCACACAGATGGAAAACATTGGTAAGAGTATCAAAGAATTTAGATGGGTAAGCCGCCGTGGGTCATCTATAAACGACACAGAAAAGAATCGAGACAGTAGAGCAATAAATCTGAAATATCATGAACTCTGGGAGTTGGTAAACACTGGGTCCAAGTGGACCACAAACCCGACATCCAGATTATTCCTGATGTAGACCGCAACCCCTCCCCTTCCTTTACTGACCCGATCCAACTTGTGCAGTGTATAGTTAGGGAGACCCAGCAAGTCAGAGGAATCTAGATCTGTGAGAAAGGTCTCAATGAGAGCGTTAATATCATAGTTAAATGAGAGGTCGAATTATTCAATGGATGATATATGAGTGTTTCGGCGGTTTATGTTAACGTGAAAAATGGTAAAAGAAATGTTAGTAGTTAATGAAACCTGGCCTATTAATCTTCACTTGGATAAGGAGGGATTAGATGATGGAAAGCTAGAAAGGTCTGATTCAGTGTATACCGGTACGAGTTGCCCTCCCTTGAATTCGCGCATAAAAACGGTGTAGTTTTTAAGAATAGGTCTGAGAAAGCCCAATTCGGAAGAACGACGAAGTGCTTTGGACTATATGGCGGAAGTTGCTTAGGCCAAAGCGCGCGCAAAAAGAATGACGAGGGACTACCCGGACCGAAGATCATGCGCGCGGATATGCCTTTAAGGAGGCGGGCCTTCTCCAAAATAAGGTCCCTAGTCGAAGGAAACAAGACCCGAAAAACAAGCCCACTGGTAGTACTCGGAAATGAGTACGATGAAGTACACTTGCGACTTTACCAAGGGGAGACTTATAGTGATTAAAACTCGCTTCACAATCTCCCCTTCAAGAGTATTAAGTTCGTTAGGAACGCCCAGTAAAAGCAACTCGCAAGAGTCAATCTCCACGAAGGGGGAAAGTCCTGTCGAACCAGCTGGTGCCTTGTTTGTTTGTCTCCGGGAGTCAGCGTTCGCGGTCTCGAGCGCTCCCAGACGGTCCAGGACGGAGGCGAATCTTGTGTCTGTAGACGACTCGATGGTGGATACACGAGAATTTAAGTCGCGAATCTCCGACGCCAAGTCACGAACTGAAGACTCGATGCGCGAAACTGTTTTTCGAAACAGCTTTTGCTCGATCCGACTCGCAAACTGAGCGAAGAGAGCAGCCATATCCACGGGACTGTCAGACCGTGCGGGTAGGCTAGCGCAGCTCTCTAGAGGCGTGACACCGCGAGGTTGTTTAGCAACCTGGGCACATGGCGAGCAAGTGGGCAAGACCCCGCGCTTAGCAGTCACTGAAGTGGGGGTCACGGTAGATCGCGCAACGTTTGGAGCGAGCTCGTCATCGAGCTGAGTCGACCCAGGAGGTGCTGCCCCCTTGCGCGACGCGGGCGAAGCAGACGTCTTCGCGAGTCGGCAACAGCGTGGTTCGTTTGAACCGGCGACTACGTTATAACAATTTGCGTGGATGTAATTACCGCAGTCTCCGCACACCTCCGCGTGGTTGCGAGTGGCCGCTTGCATTGCCGAAAAAGTTGATGTCCGAGTTAAAAAAACAAGATCTCGGTGGGGTGAATAATCCATCAGTGTAGGTGGAGTCCGGTAGAGGCGCTGAGATGACGAGGCGTTGAAATTCGCAGCGATCCAGCCGCCAATTTGTGAGTGGTCAACCTAACCTCCTTGATTTGTAAAATATTTTGGAGGAAAATAATAGGATTCCCGGCGATAAAAAGTACCTGATGATGGACCAATCAGGAGCTGCCATATAAGGGAATCCCGTCCTCCTGCACTAAGACGTATGAAGCAAATAATATTTCAAAGCAAAACGAATAGGAAGGAGACGATCCGAACTACCAACCTAAGAGAGAGAGAGAGAGAAAGAGAGAGAGATTGATTGATTGATTGATTCGTTTATTTGGTATTTTAGGGAAACCCCCGTATACACAGTAGTTACATGATTATAAAAGCATTAAACAATAGAATATACAATCTGAGTACATAAAAGCCGGAAAATTCCATGTAACAAATTTAAATAATATAATAAAATGAGATAACAATAAAATAAAGTAACAAATTATCAGTATAACAAAAATAAAATAAAAGTGGCAAATAAAATATAAAATAAAACAAGATTATAAAATAAAATAAAATTTATAATTTAGTATATAAAACAATATAAAATAAGTTGAGAGAAAAGATAAAGAAAATAAAAATAAAGTAAAAACAAATAGGTCGTCGTTGAGAATTAAAAACGCAGCATAACAAGAAATAAATAAATAAGTATATAAACGCAAATATAAAACGTAGAAAACAATAAATAAATAAATAAGTAGGTAACGGCGCACGCAAAGGTAAAAAGAAACACATAGAATAAATAAATAAATAAGACATAAAAGCCGCAGTACAATAATCGTGACTAGAACAAAGAAGACTAAAGATCGGGCAAAGGAGGGCACTCTAAACCCTCGTCAATTACTCTCGATTCCCACGCCCGTCGATCAAGCTTAGAGAGATGTAGTGCCAGTGAGGATTTAAAGGAAGGGAAGAGGAGCGGGTCGAAGTTGGTAAAGGGAAGACTGTTAATAAGGCGAGAGGCTGTAATTAGGTAAGAGTTGTTAAAGGCTTCGGTCCTAGGAGGGAGGTAAGAGAGGGAGAGGGGTGGGTGACGAGAGGAAGTTCGAGAAGTAAAGGAAGCATCGCGAGGGGTAAAGTGACAAGCAATATAGGATGGGGATTTATGGGAGATAATATTGTAGGCACTACAGCCGATGAAGAGGGATCTCCTGAGCTCGACCGATAACCAACCAAGTTTGAGGCGGTAGGGCGTTACGTGCTCTCTCCAGGGTATGCTTCCCCACACAAATCGAACGCAAGCGTTTAATAAACGTTGGAGTTTAAGGTTTTTAGTGGCGTCTAGATCGTGAAAGACCGCACAGGCGTAGTCGAAGTGTGGGAAAACAAGCGACTCTATAAGATGTTTCCTATTTTGCCGCGAGAGGGCACGTTTAAAGAATCTCAGAGAGTGCAAGACTCCATGAACGCGCTGCGATATCGACGCGACCTGGCGAGACCAATCCAGGGTGGGGGTAATCCAAACGCCCAGTGATTTGACCTCTAAAGCATACTCAAGGGAACTGTCACCGATCATGATTTTAGGAGCCGAATCTAAGTCAATGCGCGAGATAAAAGTCTGACTACCCAAAATCAACACTTTAGTTTTGTTTACGTTCAAACTTAATCCGTTTATTCTCGCCCAGTTATCTACCGCATTTGCGTCTTCTGAGATTCTCTGGACTCCCAGGGCGAGATCAGCAGGAGGGAATGAGTGATAGATTTGGGTGTCGTCTGCGAAAATCATGTGATTTGAGTGCTTTAAGACCCTCGGCAGGTCATTAATAAAAATAGAGAAAAGAAGTGGGCCAAGGACACTTCCCTGAGGAACCCCTCTAGATGTGTCAAGTCAGCCTGAACTAGAGCCTAGTTCATCCACCACTGCTTGGGAACGGCCCACGAGGTAGTGGAAAAACCAGGACATGACCGTGTCGGAACATCCCAAAGATCGCAGTTTACGCAATAAGATATCGTGTGGAACCGAATCAAACGCTTTAGAGAAGTCGAACAGGATGAGGACGGTGATCATACGCTTATCAATCGCTCTCCTGATATCATCGAGTACGCCAATTAGGGCCGTCTGGGTACTGTACTCCCGCCGAAAGCCCGCTTGTCTCTCCATGAGCAAATTATTATTATTTAAATATTCCATTAATTGCTCATACACAATTTTCTCAAGAATCTTGGAGATTTCGCAGAGCTTAGCGATGGGCCTAGTATCAGACGGCGAGATCATCCTGCTCGACTTGGCCAAGGGAAAAAGGAGAGATTTCTTCCAAGGCTCTGGAAAAGATCCGGTTGATAGGTAGGAGTTGAATAACTCAGCAAGGTGGGGTGCAATCTCAGGTGCTAAGCATTTCAGCATAGACACAGAGACTCCATCAACGCCTATGGCCTTTGATGAAGCCCTGGAGATGGTAGATAGGATCCTGTAAGGAGTGATAGGAACAAAGTGGAAGGAAGTGGAAGGGTAAAAGGGAGGCAAAACACTAGAGGATGAGATAAGTGACTGAAAATGAGCAAGATCGAAGCGAGTAGGTGAGTGAGAGATGGATGCATAGTGAGTGTTCAGCTGATCTAATAAAAACATGGTAAGGGGTGACCGAGATGATTTAGTCGCTAGACCCATGTTCCTGAGCTCTTTCCATAAACCTGTCAGATGCCGCGTTGATTTTGTTACTGTAATACGAAAACTTGCATGAGTCTATGGAGTTCTTGACTAATCTCCGAAGATCTTTATAGATCTGGTAGTCTGAGCTCAGGCCCGTGGACAAGTACCTCTTAAAAGCCAAGTTTCGAGTTTTGATTGAATGTCTAATAGATGGAGTGATCCAGGGTTTGGTGGAGTTTCTGATAGTGATGAGTCTTGCCGATGCAAGGGAGTCAAAGGTATGTAGAATAGACGATACGAGGTTGGCAAGGAGGTTGTTGAGGGGAGTAGGAGAAGGGGATGGTGAAAGGGCGGAGGAAAACTGGGAAGAGAGAGTGTGGCCAGGCGAGTTAGGTGAGGCGAGAGATGTAGACGAGGAGAATGATGCAGTATATGTGATATGGGGAGATGAAGCACGATCAAAAGCAGCCGAGAATATCGCAGCAGCCTCCGTCAGATCAATCTGGGTAAAATTGCGCGACCATATCCTCTTTGCAACAGGCAGTGGTTTAGAAAATTCAAGTTCCAGAACAATGAAGTCATGACCAGCTGCAAAGGGCACCGGAGATTTAAAGTAATTGAAAACAGGCGGAGGGTTGCGTACGATAAACAAGTCAAGCCATGTATGAGATGAAGTGGTTGAGGTATGAGTATGGTGAGTAGGATCGGATTTAACTAGGAATAGGTTCAATGATTCGAGATATGATTCCAACATGGTTGACGACCCATCTTTCTTGCACATATTAACGTTAAAATCCCCGGTAATGACAACCTGATCACAGGTGTGCAAGAAATGAGTTACCGAATCAAAGAAATTCGATGGGTAGGTCGCTGAGGGTCTCCTGTAAACCACACAAAAAAGTAACGAGCTAGTTTGGCTGTGGAGTTGAAAAATCATATACTCTGTGGAGTTGGAAAAGACAGGGTCAGAGTGAGCTACAAGCCTAACCTCAAGATTACTCTTGATGTAGGCCGCCACACCCCCCCCCTCCTTTCCAACACGATCCAACCTATGTAGTGTGTAGTTCGGAAGGCCTAACATGTCTGAGGAGTCATACTCTGTGAGGAATGTTTCGGAGAGAGCGATGATGTCGTGATTAGAAGGTAAAACTAATGATTCTATGGATGAAAAGTGGGTTTTTAGTCTGTTAATATTAGCATGGAAGATGGAGAATGAAGAGTTAGTTGAAGATGATGCCTGGCCAGACAAACCCTATTTCGGAGAGGGAGGATTCGGTGACGATATCTTACGAATGTCCGCTTCTGAATGGATCGGGAAGAGTTGCCCTCCTTTGGTAATGCGCATGAAGACCGTAAAGTTCTTTACTAGAGGCCTCGCAAAGCCCAACCCGGTGGAGCGGCGGAGCGCTTTTGAGAGTAATTCGTAGATCTGTTTGGGCCACAACGCACGCAAATAAATCGCCGCAGATCCACCCGCTCCGAACAGAGAATCCGCCGAGACTCCCTTTAGAAGGCGCGCTCTCTCGAGAATAATGTCCCTAGTACAGGGCGATGAAAATCGGACGACGATTCCGTTCTTGTTATTAAAGCTGTTTGCCGTGTTGGATACGACACTGATATTCTTTGCAGCAGAGGTCGAAGGTGCCGAATCCAAGTTATTACCACTGGGTCTGTCACGAACGAGCCAGGGACGAGTTTCAATGATCTGGGACGAAACCCTGGGAAGACCGAGAGCCTCGAAAATTCTCTGAAGAGCTTCCCCTTCATTAAGAGTGAGACTGGCCGGAATGCCGCGTATGAGGATTTCGCACGCGTCAATAATTTGAGGTGCGGTAGTCCCCAAATTCGAACCCCGTAATCCGCTTATCTGGCCGCGAATCTCCTCATTAGCGGTTTCAAGGGCCTCCAGGCGGCACGACACGCCGTTCAATCTCTCCTCAGTCGACGCCTCTATCATCGCAACTCGCGATCCCAACTCGCGAATCTCACCGGCCAGTCCCTACACCGAGGACTCAATGCGCGACACCGAATTTTCGAGTTTTGATTCTAAGCGGCTCGCGAACTCGGCGAATAGAGCCGCCATATCTGCGGCACCGATCGTCCGCACGGATAGGTCGGAGCAGCTCTCGGTGGGCGCGGCGCCGCGAGGTTGCTTAGCAACCTGCGACGATGATGGCGACGGGGGCGAGGCTACGCGCTTTGCGCTGGAAGGAGACGGAGTGGGCGTGGCCGCTAGCTCGGTAGCGCAGGTCTCCATCGACTGTCGCGGCAACCCAGGCGGTGGCGCCCTCGCATCAGTTGATGCCGCGACTAGCGCTTTAGTTTGAGCCAGCGCGCAACAGCGGCGCTCGGAGGTGCCCAGCGCGACGTCAAAACAGTGCGCGTGCGTTATCTTGTTACATTGTGGACAAACCTCCGTGTGGTCCTTTCTCGTGAGCCTCCCGCCACACACGAAGCAGCCGCGCGATGTTGCCATGATATCCGCGTGGCGTCCGTCGACGAAGGTCGAAAAGCGTGCGAAAAGCTGTTCGGATGTTGGGAGCACTGCTTACACTGGCCAGCGAAAATTGCAAATATCGGAACAACTGGCTGCAGCAATGAACCACCCAATTTCTAGATAGACGCTGCAGGCAGTTCACGTCCCTTTCTTATGCACTAAAAGAAACTTGGAGCAACTGTGTGAGTACAAACTACGGAGTAATACGGAGCAATAAACAAGACAAGTTGTACTCACCAGAGAGAGAGAGAGAGAGAGAGAGAGATTGATTGATTGATTGATTGAGTAGTTTATTCGGCCATGAGGGGGTAGATACCCCATAGGCACCATATACAAGTATCTACAGCTTATAAATTCTTAAAACTAGATAACAAGTAATAAATTTCAGTTCGCTCGCAACAATAGGTGTAAAATACAATAAAATAAAATAACATAATATAAAACAAGTAAAATAAAATAAGACAAAATAAAATAAGATAAGATAAAATAAAATAAAATAAAATAGAATAAAATCAGTGTATAACAATAACAGCAGTAATAAAAAATAAATAAATAAAATATATGTATAAAATATATGTACAGCCAATAATTGGTAGACGCATTGGACAAGCAGGATACAAAATTAAATAAATGTCGCTGCGACACGAGCAATCACGACAGCACATCTACATCCAGGTGAGGGATGGACCGTGAGATTATGCCTTCACTCGTGACCCGCAAAGACCAGGCTGCCTGGTCAAGCCCAAACAGATGATTGAATAACATGATTTTGAACTTATTTACATATGAAGGATCGAAGGTGAGTGATGGAAAAAGATTGAGAATACGAGTGGATGTGATGACGAATGATCTATTAAGAGCTTCGGTGCGTGGGGGAAGATACATGAGTGATCTAGGTGGATGCCGGGAGGAGGAACGGGGAATATGACCAGGAGTATTAAGTTCGGTGAAATGATCTGCCAGGTAAGAAGGTGACTTGTGAGCGATAATGCTAAACGCCAGAGAGCCAATGAGATATGAGCGTCTGGACTCAACCGACAGCCATCTCAGTCCCAGTCTATACGGGGTTACATGGTCACGTCTCGCTATATTGCCCCATACAAATCTCACGCAAGCGTTTAATAACCTTTGTAGTTTTAAATTTCTAGTCTGGTCTACATCATTATAGACCGCACACGCATAGTCGAAGTGGGGAAAAATGAGTGATTCCACAAGGTTCTTACGGAGTTTCATTGAAAGTGACTTATGATAATAGCGTAATGAGTACAGAACTCCATGAACACGCCTGGAGATCGCCGTGACTTGTCTTGACCAGTCGAGAGTGGGTGTAATTAATAAACCCAATGATTTTACCACGTTTTCGTATTCCAGAAAATTTTCGCCCAATTTAACTCTCGGAGCAGTGTTCAGGTTAATACGAGAAATGTAAGCCTGACTGCCCAGGATCATAACTTTCGTTTTTTTTACATTTAATGAAAGGCCGTTTTCCAATGCCCATCTAGCTATCGCGTTCGCATCGTGAGATACCCGTTGAACTCCACTAACAATATCGGCTGGAAAAAACGAATGATAGACCTGGGCGTCATCGGCAAATAACATATAATTACTATATTTGAGAACTTTAGGTAAGTCGTTAATAAAGATGGAAAATAAAACCGGACCCAGAACACTGCCCTGAGGCACACCCGCACACACCCCGAGCCAGTCAGACAACACGCCAACCTCATCCACAACGGCATGCGTGCGACCCACAAGATATCTGTAAAACCAGTTCAGGACAATATCTGAACAACCGATGTCACCCAATTTTCGAATGAGTTGACCATGAGGAACTGTGAAGGCCTTGGAGAAATCAAATAGAACTAGGATGGTGATTTTTCTCAGGTCAATGGCTCTTCTTACATCGTCTAAAACCCCCAGAAGAGCTGATTGAGTACTATGGCCCCTTCTAAAACCCGCTTGCCTGACCGATAATACATTATTGGATTCGAGATACTCAACCAGCTGATCATGCACCAGTCTCTCCAACACCTTCGACACCTCACAAAGCTTAGCAATCGGTCGCGTGTCTGAGCACGTCACCAATCTACTCGATTTCGCCAGCGGGAACAGTATAACCCTCTTCCAGTAATCAGGGAACCACCCAGATGAAAGCATACCATTGAAAAGATCCGTTAACGGTTGTGTAATTTGGGGTTCTAATAATTTTAACATTCTAACAGAAATGCCATCAACACCCGAAGTTTTGGAAGTGGATCTAACTATTGCCCGCTGCACTTCTTTGGCTGACACCGACTGAAAAGTGAAGGAGGGGGATGAGGGGAGATGACAAAAGTTAGCAAGGATAGATGCAAAAGAATGAATGGAGAGTGGTGATGTGTGGTTAGAAATGGATGCGTAATGAGTGTTGAGTTGATGTGCTGAGAAGTGTTTTAATGGCGATGGATTATGTTTAGAGCCCAGACCCATGCTTCTGAGGAATCTCCAAACTTCTGTAGGATTATCTCCATTATTAAGCTTAAGTTGCAGATAACGAAATTTACTTGAATTAATGGCGTTATTAACCTGATTCCTCAGTGCTTTATATGCATTATAATCAATGGTGGAGCTCGTGCTGCGAAAGAGCTTAAAAGCAGCATTTCTGGCCTTGATGTTAGACCTGATCTCCTGCGTAACCCAAGGCTTGTGTTTGTTTTTTACAGCTATAAATTTAGCTGGAGCAACGGCATTAAATGATGAAATAATAGAGCTGCACAGTAGAGATAATGAAGATGAGAGTATGTCAAAATGGTTAGATGATATTTGATCCATATAGAGAGGCTGGTCAGGCCAGGCTGGTGAAGGTGAGTCGGTGATGGATGGAGATAGTGGCAATGAAAAATGAGTTAATCTATTCATAAATGAGGAGAATGTGGTGGCAAGGTGATGAAGGTTGATCTTCTCCCAGTCTCTTTTCCAGAACCTTTTGATACCCCCCTGCGGTTTATTGATCTTAAGGGAGATACTAATTGCATCATGACCCGCCGCAAAGGGTGCACTAGACTTGTTATAGATAAATTCAGGTACAGGTTCGCGAACTAGGAAAAGATCTAACCAAGTATGAGATGAACCCGTCGACGTCACTGCATGGTGTGTCGGCTCAGATGGGATAAGGAAGAGACCTAATGCTTCCAAACTCCCCTTTAACATGTTCGCTGCAGCACTGGAGGATTTCATGTCAATATTAAGGTCACCCGTTATAATGACATGAGTAAAATTAGGGAGCATAGCAGCCATAGTGTCAAAAAATTCCGATGGATATGCAGCAGAAGGCCTGCGATAAACCACTGCCAACGCCAACGCCACCGTCTTATTTACTAACCTTAAAACAATGAATTCGGGGGCGTTCGAGTAGACAGGGTCGGAGTGAGCTAAGATGGTAACCGCAAACTCGTCGCGCACATAAGCCGCTACACCGCCACCCTCCTTACCGACTCGATCCAACCGATAAAGAGTATAACCTGGTAACTTAAGAATTTCGGAAGAATCGCTTTCAGTAAGAAAGGTTTCAGTGACAGCAATGACGTCATGGGAATGAGGAAGAACCAATGCTTCTATTGACGAAAAATGAGTCTTTAAGCGATTTATGTTAGAATGAAAAATGGAGATTGAATTATGTGATTTGATGTCTCTGACCCGACCAGTCCTGTCTCATGTGGTATGGGATGAAAGAGGAGGGAGATGATTAATGTCGGCCTCCGAAGTTATACGAATAAGGGGGCCATCCCTCACCTTTCGCACGAATACATTTAGATTACTTACGATGGGCCTCGCGTAACCCAGCTCTTTACACTTACGAATGGCCGCCTGCCAAATATTATAGACCGTCTTGGGCCATAACGGCCGAATAAACAGCGAGCTATCACCTCCCTCTCCGAAGATTTTTTTCGCCGATTGACCCTTTAACAGATATGCCCTATCGAATATCGCATCTCTGGCTGTAGCAGACGATAAACGTAGCACAAGGCCTCTGCTGCGCGATTGTGTCGGTAGTTCTCCTTCGGCTGTAGATTTCGGTCGCGGAAGCCAGGGTCGTATTTCAATGATCTGCCTCGATAATAGAGGCAGCTTAATAGTATTAAAAATACTTTCGATGATAGAGGTGTCTGGCAAGGATGACACCAGGGGCAATCCCGTAATTAATACCTCACACGTGTCTCTTAAGACGTCAGCAGAGGCATTGTGCGACGATACCGCTGAGTCACCGCTGGAATTCCCGATCTCCTCTAATGTCGATACTCGAGTTTCAAGCTCTGCGAACCGCTCCCCGAACTGGACGAAGCGCGCTTCCGTGGTCGACTCGAATAGATCAACGCGAGCATGGAGTGCCTGCATATCCGCCTTTAAGCCATCGAGCTTGCCCTCAACGCGGTCAACCTTCTCCACCACCGATCTCAAATCATTTTGTAAATTCGATTGAATGTCTCTGATACTGGCTTGAAGGTTCCGCGCAAAACTCTCCATCCACGGTGGTGGAGCGCCCGCCATCGCGTCGGTATCGGTGGAGATGTCGCGCGACGCGTGGTTGGGCATTAGAGGCGTGTCGCCACGAGGTTGCTTGGCAACCTGTGACGTCGATGGCGAAGGAGGCGAGGCAACGCGCTTGGAAACGGAGGAGGGCGGAGTAGGCGCGATAGACGGCGCGGTATGGCAGATCGCGCTCGCTTGCCGCGGCAACCCAGGCGGTGGCGCCCTCGCTTCGGTGGGGGCCGCGGCTGGCACTTTAGATTTCGCCAGCAGACAACAACGCCGCTCCGAAGTGCCCGACGCGACATCAAAACAATGACTATGCGTAATGTTGTTACAATCGACACAGACCTCCGTGTAGTCCTTCCTCGTCAAGCGAACGCCACACACGAAGCAGCCGCGCGATGTTGCCATTTAGCCGACCTTGTAGTTCGCAAAACTGGTGACATGCAAATGTTGGAGTCCCTGCTCACAGAACACCAGATATGCCGCCTTCTCTCCGCAATCTCGCAGCTAACCTCCAAACTCAGGATGGAATAAGTGTCAAAAATTGGAACAACTGACCACAGAATTAACGATTTTTTTTAAAAAATAGTCACTGCGGTCAGTATCCGTTCCCACGATATTGGCTGCAAAAACTCGAGGCGACTGGGTGAGTATTTAGAAGGAAATGAACACAGATCAAAACAACAAGCGACTTCGTACTCACCAGGCCAAAGAGAGAGAGAGAGAGAGAGAGAGAGAGAGAGAGAGAGAGGGCGACCAATCAGCTGATCTTTATTTATTAACTATTCCAGCATTTAATAGAAGTAAGTGGTACTACTTTACGCGATCGTGTCGCATTAGCTTAACGATAAATAGTTACATTATTGTATACTTTATATACTATTAATTGCATACTATTAAGCATTATAGTTATCCATCGCGTGTTAGAGACTATTTCGTTTTTTACGTTTTTATTATAATTAATGTGTTATGCACAAACTACTTCTAGTTGTTCAGCAAATATTTATTGTTTATAATTGCGTTTATATTTTTACTTATCTTATGTTATTATATTGAAGACCTACAACAAATTATAATTAGTAGTGAGCTGCTTTTTATATGAATTTTACATTTAATTCGATACTAGTACAATATTTTATTACATTAGTAATATTTTAATATATTTTAATATATTTTAATATACAGTCGACTCTCGATTTAGGGCCTCTCGATTTAAGGCCTATTCCCCTTCGAGGCGCTCGGTCGCTACCCACACTCTATCAACTTAATCCTCAGTCAAGCATTTCGTTCCGCACGCCTGAAATAAGGCCGCGTCCAAGAACTAAAATTTGAACCATGTAAAATTCTAAACCTGACTGAATTTTACTGAAATTGTGTTCATTAAATAGACAATTTATTATTACTTTTAAGTTTCTGGAACTTATGTATGTATGTAAGTACGTATTAAAAAAAATTATGATTTAAATACATAATAATTCATACGATGAAGATATGTAATTGAATTATCACAGTATTTGATAGCTAAATATTAGTACGTTCTCGTTGAAGAAATCAAAGCAAACTACGTAAATACATGTATGTAATAAGAAATTAAAATCGACATAATATTGTAACTAGATGTGAGCGGCCTTAAATCAAGCGAGAGAAACTAATTACGATGAACGCAGAAGTTCAAGGAGTGGGGACAGTCGATTTCTTAGAATCGGCTACCCCTACAGCCCCGTACCTGGCCCTAAATCGAGAGTCGACTGTATTTAAAAATGATAGAGCGATTTAAAGAAAACTAACTAAATACCTAACTAAATTACATAAAAATAAAGATATTTTATAGCATCAAAAAGCAGTTATTATTTAAACCATTTTTATGCTGTAGTTTGATACAATATTACAATGCGATTTTCAATAAATAACAAAGACGGTCACTGATTTAAGCCGCGAAGCAGATGACCATTACGGTGACGAAGTCGATGTTCATTTGTTTCCAATTTCGTTGTTTATGTTGATGAGTGTACGCGAAATTTTTTATACAAATAAGCTGAAATTTTTAAGAAATTATCTTCAAATATAAACGAACAAATCTCTCGCTGAAAGTTTGCAAATCCTAAGACTTTACAACACACTTACGGCTACTGAATACTGAAACCGTATTAAAAGCTTGTTATTTACGTTAAGTTCAATTGTTGTATAAAATTTGTTTAAAGTAGAATTTTTTACAGGTTTATATTTATCGTTAGACTATATTAAGTATCAGTACGAAAAATCAGGGAATTTCATTAAGATTTGTCAAAGTTACAGCGATTCAATTTTGAAAAATGGATTAAAAATCCGTTTTCTAAATTTCCAGTTCTTAATTTTTTCATCTGATCTGCACATCGTACAGAAAAACTTTAAATAGAAAAAGTTGCGTCTTTTAATTCTGCATACGACAGTATTTTTCTAAATTAAATTCGGCAAATTAAAAAATTTGGCCACGGTGACGTCAATTTCTTAATTTCTCTCCGCCTCCTCTATCCATTCGCCGCGCTCGAAGTTTTCTTGCATCCAGCTCCTCAATTAAAGTCCCAATCTTGTTTACGAATTGCACAAATCAATGTAAATTTTTTAAAGGTGCATTTAACTGTTGTAAGATTTCTATGTCAGAGACTTGGCTTACTCAGAACCAACCGTCTTTACGTTTTAGTATTAATAATTATACATTCGTTAGAAATTATTGCGATATCAAAGCCTTATAAGGCAAGAGAGAATTCCTTCAAGGAAGTGGAATTGCTTGTTATATTCGTAGCTCTATACTTGTAAAAGATCTATCAAATTCTATCAATAGCGATATTATTGCGAATGAATACGTAGCCATTGAATTGGCTCCAAACTCTCACCAAAAGATTCTATTTCTCTCTATTTATCGTCACCCTAAAGGCTGCGTTTTTTCTAGGGTCTTTGAGGTACTTAACGAGTGTACATTCACTTATATCATGATGTTACCTTAGCTGCAGATATAAACTCTGATCTTTCTAGTAATAATTACTATTCTCGTCATTTCAGAAATCTTATATAAATTCAGCCTATTTTTAGTTCCATTTGGGCCAACACATCATCGAGATTGCTCATGGCTGGACTTTGTTATTGTCGACTCTGTAGATAAGGTTAAAGGATTTTTTAAATCGAATGTGCCGTTTATTAATTGTCATGATTATTTGATTATTGATTTTATAGTGGACCAGCCAATTAGGACTCTTTCACCTTTGTAATTTAGATGCTTTCGAGAGTTTGATCCATCAGTATCTTCCACTTCCTTACAGGTTTACCTTGGCGGGGCCATAAAAGCCTTGAAGAGTGATGCTCCAGTTAATCTTCATGAAATCATCGAATTTTTTAGGGTTAATGCTTTGAACCTGTTGGAACCCGTTTAATGTTTAATGTTAAGGTTTAATGAAGACTTGCGTGAGAGATATACAGTTCGCGACAGGTTATACAAACGTTTACGACGATCACATGATAGCTCCATGCACCAACAATATAAAATTGTATGTAATCAACTTAAATTGGACATCAAGAGGCCTCGAGATGCGCATCTTGTTAATTCTTTGGGAAATGCAGTTGACTCTAATGAATTTTGATGTATTGCATATTCATGGGCGCCAGAAGGCAAAAGCCAATTCACCACTATCAATTTTTAGCAAATTTTTTCTAATATTCATGGTGTTCTCTAATGATTACGATACATAGGATATTACCTACCTGAGTCTGCGCGTATTGCACTTGCAAATGCATTGGTCATCCCTTACTTTGATTATGCGTGTCTTGTATACAATGATATGTCATCATGTCTCGATACTAAGCTGCAACATTTGTGTTACATGGTGGTGCGTTTTATTTTCGATTTGAGAAGACATGCGAGGCTCCAAACATTTTATGATCGATTGGAATTGATTTCTTTGAGAGAGATGCGTTGTTATTTTCTGGGGACTTTAACTTATAAATTGATTGTTTCCCAGAAACCCAGATATCTTTATGATAAGGAAGCATCCATAAATTACGTGCGGCGTTAAAAGGGGGGAAGGGGTTGAGGAAAATCTCATCCAATCTCATGTGAGGGAGAGGAGGGGCCTCGGTAAATCTTGCGTAAGTTTTTAATCCTTAATAATCCTATAAAATTGTAAGAAAAAACAAATGTTACAAATAAACAACATAGTCGCATTTCCCTTGTTTAGTCGCCACCGAGGCGCAGTTCGCCGAATTCTGCAACGTATGAAGTGGTGGCTATGCTTGCGTGAACGAGCTTCGACTTGTGTTTATGTTCGCGAATGTTTCATTGCTCGTCGGCCTAGTCTGTTTTGTCTTTCATTCAGTTATGATTGATTTTATGAAGCACTTGTAAAAATGAGTTTTCATAATTGTTACGAAGCACTTGTAAAAATGAGTTCTCATAATTATTATGAAGCATATGTAAAAATATATATATATATATAAGATAAAGAAGTGTTGCCAAGAAGAACTGATGAAGTTATGGAACGAAGCAAAACAGAGGTTCCCGAAAAAGGAAGACTTAACAATCCACGTTCAAGATGAGATCGATCAGCTTCTCAGAGAAGCGGCGAAAAAAAAGGCTCAGGGTACGCTGACCTTCCTAACAAAGGTAATCCGAATACTTTTATTTGTATTGTACATAGAAAAGTGCATAGAAGAGAAGCTGCTCCGTATCGTATTGATAATCATTTGTCAATCCCGGGCTCTAAAGACCATGACGGAAAGTCATTTGCTTCATTTTTAGTTCGCAATTGCATACCGATTCAACCCTTGCACACTTTCGTCATTATGCCCTACGATCTTTATTGTACCAGTGTACGTGGTGATTTAGAAAATAGATGCTGTAGTATATGCGGTATTTACTTTTCATCAATTACAAGAGCTGCGGGGCACCGACGTGCGGTCCATAAGGCACCAGTGTACAAAGTGCGACCATCACGGATTATTACACGACGAGATTCAGAGGTTCTATGTGCAATCGATGATAGCTTACAATGGTTAACCTTTAGACTGCCGACATTTTTGCCTCATGAATTGATATTTTTGATGTGCAAAATTTATAAATAAAAACACCTCATATCTCTAGAGTAGTTGTCATGGTCACAGGTGGCTTATATATGAGCCATGCCGGCAGTCTAAAGGTTAAATCAAAGCGATGTTGAAGGACCAGATGATTTTACTGAAAATATCATGGAGATATTGACTCCAGTAATCACTCTTGAAATGGCACAAGATTCCACGTGGACTGAATTAGAATGAATGTACTAAATTTTTTAATTTCATACTTAATTTTATTATATTTTTTATAATTTTTTAATTTTATATTCTTCACAGTGTTCCTCAAGCATGTAAAAGTGGTCCGAAAATGGATCCAGAAACAGCTAATGCAGAAAGTTTCTATATTGTTTTTAGATGAAAAAAAATGTAAAATTGAAAATCCTAAGTGATCGGTTTCCCAAGTTATGGACGCTTTTGTGTTACGCTAAGCGCATTCACGAATAGCCAATTAGAGCATTTGAGTTCACACATATAATTCTTTTAGTAATTCCGTGTAAAAGAAATTGAGTATGTATTGATCATTTATTGTTGATATCATTATTGCTAAATATTTTGTCGATTGAAAAATTGAATGGAATCATTTGAAAATCATAATTTCCAGAACAAGCTTACTGAAACCACTTTTAGCGTAACCCATGATCAACGACGAGGACGTAGTGGTTAACTGATCACATTTTTGTTTTTTTTTGTATTTTTTTTTTTTTTTTTCGTCTGTTTTTTGTCGGTTTTTTATTTTTTTTGTTTATTTTTTTGTTTTTTCTTCTGTTTTTTGTCGGTTTTTTTATTTTTTTTTATTATTTTCAGCATATTATATAAAATATTGTTCAATAACGATAAGATACTGTTAAGAGTTAAAGGTGTAGCGATGTGAATTGTACGACAGCTTTCTGTAAATTTGGTAAATAAGTCTCACGATGATAACCGTTTACTTTATAACGTTCCGTCACGATGATAAACGTTTATTAAACTTCAAGAAATCACGATGAATTTATTCACCACTCTGCTCTGACCAAAAATCTAAGACATTATTTCTTTCAATGAACTGAAAACCTTCTTGTGCATGTGAAAGAATTACGTGGATTTTCAGTGTTTCTGAAAGTTTTTCAAGACTTTCCAAAGCGGCTTTCAGTTCTTTAATATAATTATCAAGTGAAGGTCCTACTTTTCCAGAGGTGAAACAACAATTTACCACCTTATCCATAGCTTTGAAAGCTGCAATGTACGGTATAACTTTAAAAATACCTACATCTTTATATATTTCTGGATCTTTTAGCCTATCTCACTCTTTCAGCAATTTCCTACACGCATTGCCTTCAAAAGCATCACCATGATAGTTTTTCGAAACTAAATTGAGCTTGCGTGGCCACAATATAGCTTTCTCTAGACCTATCATTTTTAATTAATTTAAATTAATTTTAAAATTACCTTGCCAAAATACATGATTTACAAAGCCTTGCAGGACATGTAATTCAGGTATCACACATTTCTGTAAAACATAGACATCATCATCTTCATCGAAAATAGGAAGATTGATAGTGCTATGACACTTTCTACTACATTCCTTCTCTTCTCCTTGGTTCCTTAGGAGGCGGTATCTTTCATAATCTCTTCACAAGTCGCCATAAGTTTTCAAATTTGTACAATTTTCCATTTCTTTACTATCAGATCTTAAGGAGACAAAACAATATGGACAAGGAAATGTTGATGTTGCGGTTTGTTGTCCATTAACTATCAGCAAAAGCTTGAAGTCTGCAACAAATTTGAAAGAGATATTATTGAGTTGGGTCAAGTCAAATAAAAGCTTAATATTTGCGTGAGTTTCTTTTATTCCAGGAACCACACACAACAATAGCAACCTATTTACACTAGATAGCTTATCATTTTTGCTTAGATGACCTCCTTCAGAGTAGAGTATTCTCTTCTTGGAATTATTACAGTTAACGAAATCTTCCAGATCTTTTTCAGTATCATAATTTTCCTGCATGGAATTTTCTTCTTGTTTGGGTGAATAATTATCAGGCGTAATACACAAACTAATTTAAAAAAAATTTTGCCCTTCATCAGCCATAACTTTGATGCAACAGTCGCCTACTAAATTTCTACTTTCGATAACTTGTTCTACAAGTTCTTCAGCATTGGCATAGACGACAGGACGTAACTGCTTTTTTGCATCCGTTGCGCTTTCACAATCGAATTCATAAACACCCGTTTTGTAAACATCTGTCAATTCTTTCGACTTTTTCGACATATGCTCTCGATAATTTTTAGGGATAGACATTTTACCAACATTACACCTTATGAAATTGATAATTTTTCTCATCTCATTTTGTGAAGCGCCTAGTTGAACTCGAAAATTATCTAAATTATTTACGTCAAAGGCCACGTTCTTGTTAACTTTATTCCTTGTGATCTTTTTACTCCGCCCAGCAGTGCACATATTTAAATCAATATTGGCCCGCCTGCCACTTTTATCCTGATTGTATTCTACATTGCATTTTAGAACATGAGTTGCAATTTGCTGTTGGATTTTCTGAGGAAGTTTTTTAACTATTTTTATGGCGTTATCCCTGAGATTTTTGCATTCATGAGCTTTACCTTTGACAATTTCTTGAAAACATTTAATGCAATACTAGCAACAATTCCTCGGTCGCTAACGCTCCCTCGGTCGAAATTATACTAAATATATACTTATTTTTTTTATTTTTTTTTAATTTATAATTTTACAATTTAATTGAATAAAAATGTAAAATATAATATAATGTGTAATTAATTAACCTAGTATTCAGTTACAATCAATTTTTTTTAGTCAATAAAATAAAAATAACAGTGTATTATATTTGCAACATTGTATATACTTATTTAAGAGTTAATAGATACTGAATATGTATATACTTATTAAGAGTTTATAGATACTGAACATATTTCTACATAATACTGAAACAATTAAAAAAAATTAAAAATAATCGACATGATAAAACTTACACTGGAGTAAGGAATTTTAATTTTAATTTTCAATACGTAGTAATACATATATCATTAACAAATGTGTTATTTTTCTACCAGAATAATATTTTCAACAACAAAAATAAGAATATAAAATTATTCTTTGACCATTATACATATATTTCATGCTTTTTCATGATATTTCGCGGAAAGGAGATGAAGAATTTAAAATTTTATACAAAATTACTAAACTCAGCTAATTCATCGTTTGTATTCAATTATTCTTTCAAACAAATAATTATACGTAATAATTGAATTTATAAAAAAATTTTTCAGATTAAAATTCTGGCTAAAAGATTTATTTTCACATTTTATTAATTTTGTTTTATATTCAAAAATGTTTTATAAAAAAGAATATTAGTCATTGCAACCAAAAAATATAAATGATATTATACAATTAGAATAATAAAAATTGAATATTAATTATAAAAGTTATTTTAATATTACATTTGGTATTACATTAAAAAAATGAAAGAAAAATAATATTTTAAATTTTTTAACCACCTTCCTCACGCATTTTACATCTTAGAAATAGGAGATGATGAAAAATGTTTGTAAAAAAAATCTATATAAATGTAATAAAAGAAAAATAAAACGTATCGTCAAATAAAATATGTATTACATTAAATTATATATATTATATTATATATGTTATCAAAATTTATTAGAGTAATAGTACTGTTTTTGTCAGTGTTCGTGTTACTGTGACCACTTTTTTTGACCGAAAACCCCTATAAAATATTTTTGGAATTCTTATACTAAACCCCCCTCTTACCCCCTACCACTCAATCATTACATGGGGGATAAATTAAGACTGGTTGTCATATTCAATGTTGACCCTTACTCCCACCTTCCTTCATCTTCAAAATAGGGGATAAAAAAGAGTGGTGGTCATATTGTTATTCACCTGTACCGAAACCCCTAAATTATTTTTGGAATTTTACTAATTTTATTTCCCCCCTCTCCCTCTTGCCCCTCCTTCATCTAGCAATAAATGGAATTTTGATATATATATATATATAGATTATAAATCAAAAATAAAATTTTAATTTTTTTATCCACCTTTCTCACTCATTTTACACCTTTGTAATAGAGTATGATGAAAAAAGTGTAAAAACGTATATTTAAATGTGATAAAAAGACAGAACGAATCATCAAATAAAATATATATTACATTAAAATATCTTATTTAAGTTATTAAAAATTATTAGACTGACAGTACTGCTTCAGTCTATGCTAGTATTACTGTGAACACATTATTTTTACATTATTTATGTATGTAGTGACTATTATTTATTATTAATTACTTATAATATTACTTCTAGGTATGTTCTTAATATAATAATTTAATTTGGTACAAAAATATACAAACATTGGAGTACTGGCAAAAGTGCTTACACACTTTTTTAATATTTTATCCCGTAATTAGTGGTGTTATCCCGGAATACCTCACGAATTCCCGAAATATCGAGGAAATCCCGTAATTAGTGAAGTATCCCGAAATAACTCACAAATTCTCGAAATATGCAGAAAATCCCAAAATTAGTGAAGTTATCCCGGTATACCTCAGAAATTTCGAAATATCGAGGAAATCCCGTAATTAGTGAAGTTATCCCGACATATCCAGGAAATTCCAAAATTAGTAAAGCATCCCGGCATACCTCAAAAATGACCGAAATATTAAGAATCTCGGAATTGGTGGAGTTATCGCGGAATACCTCAAAATTTCCCGAAATATCGAGGAAATCCCGCAATTAGTGAAGTTATCCAGGCATACCTCAGAAATTCCCGAAATATCGAGGAAATCCCGTAATTAGTGAAGTTATCCCGACATATCCACTGAATCCCAAAATTAGTAAATTTATCCCGGCATACCTCAGGAATTATCGAAATATTAAGAAAATCTCGAAATTGGTGGAGTTATCCCGGAATACATCAAAAATTCCCGAAATACCACAGAAAATCCCGAAATATCCAGGAAATCACGAAATTAGTAGAGTTCTCCCGGATTACCACAGAAAATCACGAAATACCATAGAACATCTTGAAACATCCAGGGAATCCCGAAATCGGTGGATTTATCCCGAAATACCACTGGAAATTCCGAAACATCCAGGAAATCCAGAAATTGGTGAATTTATCCCGGAATACGTCAGTAAATCCCCAAACATCCTGGAAAACCCTAAATTAGTGAAGATTTCCCGGCATATCTAAGAAATTACCGAATTATTTAGAAAATCCCGAAATTAGTGTAGTTATCCCGGAATACCTCAAAAATTCCCGAAATATCCAGGAAATCCCGTATTTAGTGAAGTTATCCCGAAATAATTCAGAAATTCCCGAAATATCATCGTTAACCCTTCTACTCCACACATATTCTTAATTCTTACAACAGGATACCGGACACCGCCGGAGGACACCGGACACCACCGCCGGACACCGGAGAACGGATAAATTTTAATATAATATAGATGTTATTGAATCAACAGAATCATAACTTTTATTTAGTTCGAGCTTCTCTGATTTATGTGATTCATAATATCCAGTAGAAATGTCAATTTCTTTATTTATATCCCTAAAGTTTCTTGTGCCTTTTTCAACTTTTATGTGTCCTTTGGACTGAGCAGTCAAACATACGTAACAATTACAAGCGTTATTTAAACGAGTTGCTTTTGCCACTACTATCTCTTTGTAGTTAGGCACAGAGTGACCAGTTGGCGATTTTTTTTCCTTTTCTCTCTTACTTATATTGATGTTTATCAAGCAAGAGCAACAAAGAGAAAAAATCGCCATCTGGCAACCCTGGTTAGGCATAGTTGGTACTTGCCGATTGAAACTTTCTTTTTCAATATCAAGTAGTGTCAAATAAGAAGTCCTACATATGCTCACAGGATATCTTTCATCGTTTAAATCAAAATCCATAGATATAAACTTCTTTATGAGTTTTTCAGTAGATTTACTTATTAAAAATTTATCTGGATTTTTTTCCAAAAACAATTTTACGACCACAAGCTCCACATACTTTCTTTCTATTATCATGATGAGAATACCGAGGAGGCATTTTAAAAAATGACTGAAATATATATTTATAATACACCAACTCTATGAAAATTAGATGATGCATTTTGAAATACGTCGTAAAAACGACGAAACAATTGAAATATGGATTTGTTTATTAAGCCATCATGTCAACAATTTAATAGATAATATTCAAATTATCAAAAAACAATAATACTCTTAACAATAAGTAATCAATACATACTCAATTTCTTTTGTTCGGACTTAGAAAACAAATTATACGTGTGAACTCAAATGCTCTAATTGGCTATTCGTGAATGCGCTGTGACGGAAATCGTCACACAACTATTCGCGGCGAACAAAGCATTTAAACTCATGTTAAATGTAAATCGTCGGAGCCTTTGGTATGTCAAGGCCAACCGACGACATTTGTTTACGTAGATCAAGTGTACAATTACGCGCGCAATAGTACGTAGGGCTGAGAGCGCGAGAGTGTGTGTGTGTTTCCCACTCTCCTCCCTTTTTCGATAATTAGGCAAATGCCTATGAGTACGTCCCGATCCGCCGCTGGAGGCGGACGAAATAAACCCGGTACCGATCGAGATAGTGTTTTTGGCTAATAAGGCGCGTGAGGCGTAATAAAGCCATCGGTTACCCGGAACATCCTCGCGAGGTGAGCCGCGAGTGTTTTGGTGTGTGTAAGAAGGACGGGAACTGTGTGAGTGAGTGCGGACGCGGTTCGCGAGGTACTCGCCGCGGCACAGGGCCGCCTTCCACCACCGCAGCCGATGTCGGTCCTCCGTTGCCCAGGAGGACACAGGGACAAGGATCGGCTGGGCCATCCACGGGGCGCACCCCGGTAAGTCTTCTTATATTACCGCGCGTTCCCCCCTTACCCCGAGTGTATGTGTGTGTGTACATCGGGAGTGTGTTCGGGTACGCCGGTACCCGAATAGCAGAGATCAGGAAGGAGTCAACCGCAGGCGAGGATCTCGATCCGGTTGGCTCCCGATACTTCCGCCCGCGCGAAATAATATATGTCGCGGCACACGTAGCCTGGGTGGCCAATGTTTATTTAAAGAAAATAAATATTTCTTTTATATTATTTTAATTCTGAGTTTGTTATTGTTCTTCCCGCTCCCGCCGACATCCTTTAATTTTATAAAAATCGTGTCGAGGCAAGGAGAATCGCCCGAATCCTCCACACCGTTCGTCCCAGAGAACTCGCGTTCCTGGCGACAGCCGCAGTTCGGAAAATAAATTACTTGTGTGCGCGGTATTGGGCAACGCGGCCCAACGGTTAATTTTAATTATTAAAAATAATTAATTATACCGGGTTCGCGAATACCACGTCACAAGTGGCGACCGTGACAGGACGTTCGGTTTCGTCCTCACCGATGTTTTTAAATTAAAGTATAAATGTCGGCCATCTTTTCGCGCGCGAGCAGTGTCGCGGCGAAACGTGAGCGGGTTGGGAGAAAGCGAGAGAGAGAGAGTGAGTTGTACGAGTTAGTTAGTGAGAGAGAGAGAGAGAGAGAGAGAGAGAATGAATGAATGAATGAATAAATTTTATTTGTCCTTGGGGTTGAGACCCCGTAGGCACTATTATACAAATACATTTGAAGATAATTACAATAATAGTAATATAAAACAACAATAGCGTATATAAAATTTAAAATAAAACAATAACATAATAATAATAAAAACAACAATAGTTATATAACAATATTGGTTAACGATTAAAAACAATATATATATATAATAATAAATAAATAATTAAGCATATATAAAATTTTTACAAATCGACAAAAAATATGCAGTAAAAACATTTGTACAACTTATTCTAGATTTAGGTGAGGGATCTGAGGAGGTGTCAAGCCCTCATTTCGAACTCTAATTTCCCAGGCAGTTTTGTCAAGTCCAAACATATGATCGAATAATGCGTTTTTGAAATGAGTGATAGATGAAGTGTCAAATGAAAATGTAGAAAATTCGTTAATGATTTTAGATGCGGTGATGATAAAAGATTTATTCAGAGACTCTGTACGAGGGGGAAGATAATGTAGCAATTTTGAAGGATGACGAGTAGAGGTGCGAGGGTTATGAGAGAGGGTATTTATTTTTATAAAATGGTTTGCCAGATATGTGGGTGAGTTATGAGCAATGATATTGTACGCAAGTGATCCAATGAGGTATGAGCGTCTGGACTCAACTGATAACCACCTGAGACTTAACCTATAAGGAGTTACATGATCTCTCCTTGCTATGTCTCCCCACACGAATCGGACACAAGCATTTAGCAGTCTTTGGAGTTTCAGATTTCTGGTCTGGTCAACATCGTTAAACACCGCACATGCATAGTCGAAATGCGGAAAAATCAGAGCCTCCACCAATCTCTTTCTAAGACCTCGAGACAACGTCTTTTTATAATATCGTAACGAGTGTAAAACCCCATGTACACGGCTCGAGATAGTTAATACCTGTCTTGACCAATCCAGAGAGGGAGAGATCATGACCCCAAGCGATTTAACCTCGCATTCATAATTTAAGAGATCCGCTCCCAACCCTACCTTCGGGGCAGTGTTCAAGTCGATGCGCGATAAGAAAGCCTGACTACCCAGAATCATAACCTTCGTCTTTTTTACATTAAGCTTTAATCCGTTTGTGTGAGCCCATAGGGCTATCGCATTTGCGTCTTGCGTGATACGTTGTACCCCTGTTTCTAATTCTGACGGAAAAAACGAGTGGTAGACCTGGGCGTCATCGGCAAACAGCATATAATTGCTGTGAGAAAGAACTTTAGGCAAATCATTTATATATATGGAAAAGAGTATCGGGCCAAGAACACTGCCCTGAGGCACTCCCGCATTTATCTCAAGCCAGTCTGACAACACGCCCGTCTCACTCTCCACTGCATGCATGCGACCTACAAGATACCGATAAAACCAACTCAGTGTGTTGTCAGAGCATCCAATCTCACACAATTTCTGCATAAGTTTACCATGAGGCACAGTATCAAATGCCTTGGAGAAGTCAAACAGGATGAGAATCGTGATCTTTCTAGCATCAATGGCTCTTCTAACGTCATCCAGGACACCCAGGAGTGCTGTCTGGGTACTGTGCCCTCTGCGAAAACCTGCTTGTCTGTCCACAAGGATATGATTTTTAACAAGATATTCAGACAACTGATTATGTACAAGTCTCTCCAAGATTTTTGAGAGTTCGCATAGTTTCGCAATCGGTCTTGTATCTGAACACGATTCTACCCTGCCCGACTTCGCCAAAGGGAACAGTGATACCCTTTTCCAGCTCTCCGGAAAATAGCCGACTGAGAGCATATTATTAAAGAGGTCAACAAGGTGTAGTGTTAATTGAGGCTCTAGCAACTTAATCATTTCAACGGATATGCCATCAATCCCCACTGCCCTTGAGGACGCTCCCCGTATTGCATGCTGAACTTCTTTCGCGGTTACAGTAGAAAAATGAAAAGAAGGAGATGAGGGTGATGTAAGACAATAGTTGCATATAATGGTAGAGAATGATTGTACGGAAAGTGGTTGAATATTATGTGAAACTGATGCATAATGACAATTTAGCTGATGGGGTGAGAATAATTTAAGCGGTGATGGGTTTGTCTTCGCACTGAGGCCCATATACTTTAGGCATTTCCACGATTTCTTCGGGTCTTTCGTGCTATTGAGTTTCTTTGCCAGAAAGTGAAACTTACTTGTGTTGACAGAGTTTGAAACCTGGTTTCTAAGTCCCTTGTACATGGTATAATCGTCAACAGAACCTGAAGCACGAAATCTAGTAAAAGCTACGTTTCTGGCTTTAATACTCTCTCTGATTTCCCGGGAAATCCAGGGTTTGTGGTTTGTCTTAATGGTGCGAAAAATTACAGGCGCTAACAAGTCAAAAGTTGTTAAAATTGAGTTGCATAAGGATGATAATGTAGATGAAATAGTGCTATGAATATTATGGGATGAAAGAACTTGATGTGATTATTGACTAAGGTGATGATTGATCGGAGAAATATCCATGAGATCAGACTGGTCAAGCCAAGGATGAGGGGACGATTCCGATGAGGAAGAGGAGGTTATGCATGATTCGAATGTAGTTGCGAGATTATGAAGGTTGATCCCCTCCAAATTTCGCTTACCAATTACCTTCACTTGAGGTTGCTCATTTTCAATCCTAATAGAAATACTGATGGCATCATGTCCAGCTGCGAAAGGAGCCAACGTCTTAGTGTATTCATGTTCAGGTACTGGTTCACGAATGAGGAAGAGATCTAACCACGTGTGAGATGGCCCACCTGATGTCATCGCGTGATGCGTCGGCTCTGACTGGATGAGTGAAAGTCCCAGAGCCGTCAAATTTGCTCTAAACCTGCTTGCCATGGCACTGGTAGAGCTCATGTCAATGTTGAAATCCCCAGTGACCATGACATATTTGTATCGTGGTAGTATGTCTGACAATACCTCAAAAAATTCCGTGGGATAAGCGGCCGAAGGCCTACGGTAAACAATTGCTAGAACCATTGAAAACGTTTTACCTGTCAAACATAGCACCAGATACTCCGGAGCATTCGAAAAGATAGGTTCAGAGTGCGCGATAATTTTTACCCCAAAATCCTCACGCACATACGCCGCAACACCTCCCCCCTCCTTACCTTCCCGATCCAATCGATATAATACGTAGCCCGGCAGTTTAATAATTTCCGAAGAATCGTGATTTGTAAGGAAGGTTTCGGTAATTGCGATGACATCATGAGAGGCAGGATGAATTAATGCTTCGATAGATGCAAAGTGTGTTTTTAAACGATTTATATTAGAGTGAAAAATGGAAAATGACTTCGATGATTTTGATGGTTTCGATGATTTGGCCCGACCAGCCCCATGTCACTTGATGTGAGTTGGAGAGAGAGGAGGGAAGTTTGTGAAATCTGCTTCCGAATTTATACCCATCAACGGTCCATCCCTCACCTCACGCATAAAAACTATTAAATCTAAAACTATGGGCCTCGCATAGCCCAGCTCTCTCGATTTACGCATGGCCGCTTGCCACAGCTCAAAAACGGGCTTCGGCCAAAGGGGCCTGACAAACAGAGCATTCTCTCCACCTTCACCAAAAATATCCCGCGCCTTTTGTCCTTTCAGGAGTCGAGTCTTCTCAATAATTGCGTCTCTAGATGTTATTGACGACATTCTAACCACAATTCCTTGAGTGAGCATCGGTGCTGCGGGAGAGCCCGCCGGGTTTAGTTTCAATCGTGGAGTCCAAGGACGAAAATCAATTATTTGACTGCTTAGATTAGGCAGTTTTAGTATACCAAATAAATCAATTAATAGCTCGTTCTCAGTTTTTTTCGTACCCTTGGGCAGCCCGGTAATAAGGAGCTCACACGCGTCTTTTGATGGAGGTTGGGAAACTGCAATCACACCTTTATTGCTTTTTTCTAAGCTGCTGACCCGGTCTTCAAGTTTGCCAATACGCGCATCAATAGCTGTAAACTTTTCATCCATTTCTTCCTCGATTCCGTTTACCTTCGTTTTCAGTTCTTTTATCTCCGTCTTAACCTCGTCGACTTTTCCCTCAACACGATTTACAACGTCTAATACCGATTTTATATCACTGCGCAAGCATTCCCGCAAACTCTGGGTAAAAGCGTCCAACCACGGTGGTATATCGACTGCCATTTTTACGGAGTCGCTTGGCGCGTCGTGTGCCGTCTGATTGGGTACAGTGGGCGGAGCGCCGCGAGGTTGCTTCGCAACCTGCGACATTGATGGCGACGGAGGCGAGGCTACTCTCTTTGCGTGAGAGGTGGTATGGGTGGGCGTGGTCGCCGACGCGGCACTGTCGGTCGCGACAGACTGGCGCGGTAACCCAGGCGGTGGCGCCCTCGTGTCGTTCGAAGCTGTAACTAACACCTTCGATCGCGTTTTCGCAAGGTTACAGCAGCGCCGCTCGGACGAGCCCGGCACGACCTCAAAGCAGTTCGTGTGAGTAATATTATTACAGAGATTACACACCTCTGTGTAGTCCTTTCGTGTTAGACGTACTCCGCAAACAAAACATCCTCGCGGTGTTGCCATGCTCGCACGTTGGGTTTCGCAACGTTGGTAAAGACTCCGTGCGTGAACTTGCCGCCCGATTTTGCCGCTCGCAGATTTCTCCAGCTAACCTCCAAGATTATTGAGACTTATTTTCTTTATTTGCAGACAACTGCCTACAGTATAAATGCATCTAATTTAATAGGTACAACTGTAGACAGCGGACGTCCAATATGCTATGCACTAAAACTCGAGTTGGTCGCGTGAGTACAAAAGATTATAGAAATAGTACGGAGAAATAAAACATATGTCTTAGTACTCACCGCGCCAGAGAGAGAGAGAGAGAGAGAGAGAGAGAGAGAGAGAGAGGGAGAGAGAGAGAGAGCGCGAGAGACGGCGTGTGAGTCGCGTCTCTATACCGGAGTATTCCCCTCTTGCTCGGGTATCCGAGGAGAGGCATACACCGGTATATCGAGAGAGAGAGTTCGCGCGCGACCGTGTTCAGCCGGAAGCGCCCGATCTCACCGAGATCGGTCTCTCTCGATCGCAAGCTTGTCGGGAGATATTTGCTAGCTTGTATGGAAGCAGCAAAGTAGGGAGAGAGTAGCTTGCGCCGCGGATCGCGGGCAGCGAGAATCCCCTTCGAATAGCGCAAAGGAAAGACATCGCGAGAGCCGATCATCATCGGGTCTCTCCGATTGCGCCCGCGAGTGGGAGTGAGAGAGAGAATCCCTAGTCGCGGGCAAACGGAGTTAGGTGCTAGGCGGGCTATAGGTGTGCGAGTGAAAGAGATAGCGCGATCACCTAGCCCCTTCGCGTGTATTAAGTCTTCGCAGCTGCTTTCGCTGAGAGAAACCACTGCGGCGAATTATTTTATTTAATTCTAATAAAATAAATTCGTTCCCGCGCGGGATCTATTTTATATTCGGTGTGAGAGTGTTTTAAAATTAGATTTTTTCGGGAGAGGTAGCTGCCCCACCCCTCCTCCCTTTTAAAGAAAACTATAAGAACTGTTTTTCTTTATATACGGGACGCGGCAATTTTAATTGTTTTTTTTTTAGTTCGAGAGCGAAATTGTTGTTGCTTTCTCCCCTCCCTGACATGTATTATGTGTGATTGTAATTTAGTAATTGTTTTATTTATTACTAATTATTTATAATATATGTAACGTTTTTTTTATTTGTGTGTGAATAAAATATGTTCTACAACTATTGTTTATTATTTAGACTTGTTTGCAAGTTAAATAATTAACAGTAAGTAACTTTGTGTGAATCAGCCGCAAAATTACAATAGTTGTAATATTAATTATATAAACTCGTGTGTGAGTAAAATAATTATAATTATTTTTGTATTGCAATTATCTGACAGTAATTACATAATTTAATATTTTGTATTTATTAAGTATTACTGTTCACGATACTTGTAATATATTTTTGAAAATTTTTGAGTGTAAGAAAATTTTTTTTTTATAACTCGTGTTAATGGTTTAGACTTTTTGCAAGTTGAACCATTAATGTTAAATATTTTTGTGTGATTGTTCCGCAAAGATACGAGAGTTATAATATATAATTATTTAGACTCGAGAGTGAGTTAAATAATTAAAATTTTTTTTTTTTGCATGTATTTTAATGATTGGCATATAACCTAATATTTTGTATTCGTTATTTGCTGTGAAATTTTAATATATGTAAAAGAATTTTCTTTTCTCTTTTGTGTGTTTAAATTATATCTCCACACACTTTTACCAATTATTTAGACTTGTTTGTTAGTTAAATAATTGGTTATAATTGTAGATTAGGTATTGTATCGATAATTGATGAACACACTGTATTGTTTACATTACATTGCAACGTTTCGATGGAAATTCTCCATCCTCTTCAGGCATTACCTTTATTACACATATTTTACATTAGATTAGAATAACAAGATTGAATATAAATATATTATAATTATTACATTGGTAACTTACTACACGTCAATATTCATTAAAAATTATAAAAATTCTTTCGTAGTATCTCTGAATCGTTGCACTATGAATTAAAGACAAAGTATAATAAATACATATTCTCGAAGATAAGTATTGCACAGAAGTTAAGGTTATATAGCCAACATTTACCTCTCCTTTATGTGATTTACACATTATTATAAAAATAGAAATCAAAAAAAATAAAATAAATAAATAAATAAACAATAAATAAATAAATAAATAATTAATTGGAACAAAACACAACGTATTTAACACAAAGAAAAAGCAAAAGCAGTCAGGTAAACACGAATGAAAACATGACAGACGGTTATTATATGAGTCATTTAAATCTTATTGACATGCGCAATTATGTACAATTATTAGATAAGCGCGCGAAATATTATAATACGGCGCGAAAATTCAAAATTTTTAATTGTGTATTATAAGTGTAAATTCATGATAGGGAAATTAATAAATGATAATACTTTTAATATTTAATTAATACATTATTTTTACATAAAAATTATTTTTACCAAAACTCAAATCACTCATAATACAATTAATCTGCGGCTATTGTAACCTGACTAGAAATTAGTTAAGAACTAAAGGAGAAATAAATATTAGCTATCTATAATTTACTTTCATTTTATTAACAATATCATTATAGTGATGACTAAGATTTCTAACATATTCCTTTACATTTATAGGATTATTTTCTAATTTAATATGAAGCATTTCAGATATAATTCTTTTTCTCCAATTACATTCCTTATTAATGATCATATCAGTGATTATAATCATTCTTTTGATTTTGAAAATGTAAAAATTGTTGATAAGGAATGTAATTGGAGAAAAAGAATTATATCTGAAATGCTTCATATTAAATTAGAAAATAATCCTATAAATGTAAAGGAAGATGTTAGAAATCTTAGTCATCACTATAATGATATTGTTAATAAAATGAAAGTAAATTATAGATAGCTAATATTTATTTCTCCTTTAGTTCTTAACTAATTTCTAGTCAGGTTACAATAGCCGCAGATTAATTGTATTATGAGTGATTTGAGTTTTGGTAAAAATAATTTTTATGTAAAAATAATGTATTAATTAAATATTAAAAGTATTATCATTTATTAATTTCCCTATCATGAATTTACACTTATAATATACAATTACAAATTTTGAATTTTCGCGCCGTATTATAATATTTCGCGCGCTTATCTAATAATTGTACATAATTGCGCATGTCAATAAGATTTAAAAGACTCATATAATAACCGTCTGTCATGTTTTCATTCGTGTTTACCTGACTGCTTTTGCTTTTTCTTTGTGTTAAATACGTTGTGTTTTGTTCCAATTAATTATTTATTTATTTATTTATTGTTTATTTATTTATTTATTTTATGTTTTTTGATTTCTATTTTTATAATAATGTGTAAATCACATAAAGGAGAGGTAAATGTTGGCTATATAACCTTAACTTCTGTGCAATACTTATCTTCGAGAATATGTATTTATTATACTTTGTCTTAAATTCATAGTGCAACGATTCAGAGATACTACGAAAGAATTTTTATAATTTTTAATGAATATTGACGTGTAGTAAGTTACCAATGTAATAATTATAATATATTTATATTCAATCTTGTTATTCTAATCTAATGTAAAATATGTGTAATAAAGGTAATGCCTGAAGAGGATGGAGAATTTCCATCGAAACGTTGCAATGTAATGTAAACAATACAGTGTGTTCATCAATTATCGATACAATACCTAATCTACAATTTCAACTGCGTGGACGATATTAATATAACTAAAGAATTGGTTATAATATTTTTTTTGGTGTGTTTGAGTAAAATAATTCGGTGTATAAATTTAATTGTTTAGACTTGTTAGCAAGTTAAATAATTAAATTTTCATTTCCTTTTCGTTCAATTTATTTAAAAAAGGAAATATAAATTATTTCAACTTGGTAGCAACATAAATTATTTATTTAGTCCTTTTTAGGATAAAATAAATATATTTCCCTGAAAAATTGTCATCTGGGACGACAATTAGTGAAATAATTATTTTGTTGCAACATTTCGTAAATACCCTTACTGTTGAAATAAGTTAATTAAATTTGTGTTTGTAGTGTAGTGTAAATTACAAAGGAAATTTTTTTTTTGTTTTGGGCTTGGAAAAGCAAAAATAATAAATGGTGTCTTGGTGTGTGTGAATCACAAGACACTGTATTTATTTTTATATTTATTTTAAAATTAATTAATTAGGCTCGTTAGCGAGATAAATAATTAAATTTTTTCTTTTCTTTTCTTCCTTTATAATTTGCTGTTTCTGTAATTATTGATAGATTGAAGCCTTAATTATTTCAATGTCCATAACAGAATAATTTCGTTTCGCCAGTGAGGAATCTTTTGGATTATAACTGGCGAGAGAGATATTTTGGGAAATCGTTAAATTTACCATTACTGGTAAATTACCGACGATATTGAAATAATTTGAGGATTTTTTTTGTTAATAATTATTTTTGCTTGCAGAAGCAATTGTATAGAGTCTTGGTGTGTGTGAGTCACAAGACACTATTATAAACATTAATTATTTAGACTTGTGAGCAAGTTAAATAATTAATTTTAATTTGGTACAAGTGTTAAGTGTGTGATTTGCCACAACTTTAACCAACAAAATTTAATTATTTTGTCCTTCTAAGGAAGAAATAAATTTCTTTTAAAGAAAATCTTTTGGATTTTGACCAAGTAAATTAATTTTGTTGGTACACTAGTCGGTGCATTTTTTACAATTTATTGTAATTAAGCCGACACCAAAATTTTTTTTACTCGTTGGGAGTTATAATTATTTCATTGTGGTGAGTCCAATAGAATAATTTCCAATTGAAAATTGGATACTTCCGAAGTATTTGAAACACTAGGGATTTCATCTGAAATTCCGGCTGAGTGTACTTCTCCCGACGTAACACGTCGGCTGCTGCTGGTCAAAAAAATAATGGCCAGCAGCTACGAAGCCCGAATGGCCCAGCTTATGCGTGAATCACGCATAGCTAGGGATATTCGTCGGGAAACGAAGAAGCTTCCGATTGAGGCAGTGTATGCCCAATTGGAGCAACTAAGTTTAAACGCAAATGGTGAAGAGGCGGAGTGCCGCGAACGCCTTTTGTGTTACCGGATAACATGTGTAGACATTAATCTGGAAATACCATGGTTCCCTGAATACGATGAGAATGTAAGGGCAGAGCCTGCACATAAACCTCTAGTATGTCAGAAACTATGGGAAATTAGGAAACCTCGTTCCAGGAAAGGGAGTGTGATCCCATCAGGAACGGAAATTTCCTGCGAGTCCGAAATATCGGATCGCGAAAGGGATGCTAGTGACAGAGCACCCATTCTTGAAGAAGATGGAGCTCTGTCACCAAGTGGTCAGTCTAGAAACTCGCCAATGAGTACTGCACAAAGCCCGAAGTTGGCATCAACAGGTGCTATACCTAAACGGTTTGGTGAGGTACTGGGAGCAAATATGACCACGACTGCAATCCCCTATGTTCCTGTTTCGGTGGCTGCAAGCTTGTGCACAACCACTACGTCGACGGTTACGACGTAGTGGTACTCGTAGGAGATCCGATTCTCGTAGGTCGGCTGAAGGCCGACAAGAGAATAGGAATCCTTCTACCAGTAGGCGTAGGAGTTCCCGGACGGATAATAGAGATGACCGTCGGGAAAGAGAGTCCTACGAGGCCAGGCCCAGGTATCGTGAAGACGATAACCGAACGCACGATCGGACAGGGTGCGCACGAGAGCTGCGCATCTGGAACATGTCCTTTGATGGTGAGACCAAAAAGGACGCGGAAGAGTTTCTGAACCGTTTGCACGACTTCAGAAATGACAACGAGTTCTCAGATCGCAGGATGTTCAGTGCTCTGCCCAATGTGTTCTCAAAATCAGCACTGTTCTGGTATAGAACAGTTCAGCCATCTCTATGAGATTGGCGTGATTTCGAGATCGAGTTCCTAAATGAGTATGGCCGTATAATAAATGACGATGATTTACTCATGGAACTTCGATCAAGAACACAAAATGAGGGAGAAAAGGCTACGACGTTCTTGAACTGTTTCAGAGCGATCGTAAATAAGTTTAAATGCCCTCCCTCATTAGAACAACAGGTAAAGATGGCTTACTCACAGATAAGGCCAGATTACCGTAGGTACATACCAGTACGACAAATCAGAAATTTCTCTGATTTGACAAGCTACGGTAAAGAGTACGAGCAGCATTTAACATGGGACACGAAATTCTCCAGTTCCAACGTTAAGCGCGAGAAGCTCGTACCAGAAGCTTTTCCGAAAAAGAGTGGTGGAGCACGAGTTTCGGGTAAAGTGGCGACTGTTACCGAAAAGAGTAAGGATGAGTCTTCTCATTCGGATAAACAGTCGTCGAAGAAAACTAGTAAGAAGAGGAGCAAGAAAATAGCGAAAAACTCGCCAAACTCTTCTTCAAGCGAATACGAAGCAGCCGCTGTGTACGGTACTTCCAAGTCGCTAATAGTTTTCAGAAACGATACGGCAAGTCGAATAAAGGAGTGAGGGCCTCCAATTCGAAATCCGTATCGTACATGCCTGTTTCTCAAGAGTCACCTGGGCAACAAAAACAGAGCTCGGGCAAAAGAGAATGACGTGCTTTGACGAATTCTCAACTGCCCCAACAAAACGTTTTTGTCCCACAAATGGCACAAAACCTGGTGAGGTATCTGCAACCACAGGCGACGGGAGTAAACCCAACTACCCTGAGCACCAACTTTGTCGGCGTGTGTTTCACATGCCAAATAGTCGGTCATAGGTCGTCGGATTGCCCGAACCGAACATGCTACCGATGCGGAAACATTGGGCACTCCGCTGAGCAGTGCTCTACCGAATTGGTAGCAAAAGAGTGCCAGCTGCGTGGAACTAGTGGCGTTACACTCCAAACATGTCCTAACTGCGTCAGATTCCTCCAAAACATGGGAAACCTGAACGCAGGGCACCCGAGTTGCCCCGGGCTGCACTGCAGTAAGTAAACCGCATGGTTTACAAGGGCAAGAGTTTAAGGTTGGAGAACCCTCTAAACTCTTTAAGAAGTCTAGCAAATCATTTGCTGACTTCTCTAAAGTCCTTAACGGAGATCAATTTCCCTCTCAGACCGAAGTTGGTGTTGAAAGTAAGTCTGAGTGTAAGGATCCTAAACGTTCTGGGGATTCGACAGATGGAAAAGTTCTTAGAACACAACCTGTCAATCCCACCCGAGCTTTGCAAGGTAAAACAGAACAAGGATCCTTATTAGACCGACAAAAGTCGTCGGGTAGGTTGGCACGATGGATACTTGAAATGCAGCAATGGGACTTTGAAATAGTGCATAAGAAAGGAGCCTTGCACTATGTCCCGGACGCGCTTTCTCGTGCCGTCAACCCAGACCCCGACGAAGAAGAGATTGCCTCGTTCGAAGTAATTACAGACCCGTGGTATATTGCTAGATTAAACGATGTACGCTCATGCCCTCAGAAATTTCCGGAGTGGAAAATTGAGGATGATATGCTATATCGTTTTGCAAGTGATAAACTCTTGGACTCTGTAACAGAACGAGAAGAAGGCTGGCGCCTTGTTCTACCCTTAGAGCAGAGGAACCGAGTCTTAGTAGATTCTCATTTCCACCTATCCATGGGTCATATGGGAGTCGAAAAAACTTACGAACGTGTTGCAAGAGACTATTATTGGCCAGGTATCTACCACGATACCCGCCAATTTGTTTTACAGTGTCTGATCTGTCAGAGCTATAAGACGTCTCAAGCAGGTCCTCAAGGCTTGATGGGTAAACGTAACATTGAGAGACCCTGGGCTGTTATGGCAGCAGACGTAATGGAGCTTCCACGTAGTAAAAGTCAATACAAAGACATCATAGTATTTCAAGACTTCTTTACAAGGTGGATAGAGCTCAAACCATTACGTACGGCGACCGGTAAGTCGGTATCGAAAGCATTCGAGGAACTCGTAGTCTTCCGTTGGGAAACGCCAGATTTCCTAATAACGGATAATGGGACTGAGTTCATCAACGGCATCATGTCGCGAATGCTGGAGGAGTATGGCATAAAACATGTCAGAACCCCTCCTTACCGACCACAAGCCAACCCGGTGGAGAGAACAAATAGAACGTTAAAAACGATGATTGCGACGTTTGTAGATTCGGATCATCGTAGGTGGGACACACACTTGCACGAATTTCGCCATGCAATAAACACGGCAATGCAGTCAAGTACCAAAGTCTCACCCGCGTTCTTAAACTTCGGGCGTCATCCACAACCTGTGAAGAGTCTCCACAGGGAAGTGGAAAAACAGGAATTTAAGATCCTGGACAATCCCGAAGTATGGCTAGATCGCCTTAAAAGACTTGATGCTCTACGCGACTTGGTCAAGAAATACATTGACGAGGAGCAAAGACGTCAAGAAAAGACCTACAACAGAAACAGACGTATTGCCTCGTTTCAGTTAGGAGATCTAGTCATGAGGAAGTGCCGAACGTTTTCCCAAGGTGCGAAGGGCATATCTGCTAAACTGGCACCAAAGTATGACGGACCCTTCGAAGTTAAAGAAGTACTATCTCCAGTAATTCTGAGACTAGAAGAGTCTGGTCGGAAACGGACCGAGGTACATATATCTGATGTAAAAAGATATGTACCACCTCGGGTTGTCAAGTAAAGCAGTAAGGGTTGCGTATCTGTTCGCATGAGAACAGTTATCGAAGGTTGGGCCTGGTAACTGTATGCCATGCATTGAGAGTGTGATGTTTGAGCATACTTGTGTGTGAGTGAATGGGCGATTCTCCCTTATTCGTAATTTATATTTTAATTATGACTAATAAGCTTCTGTTTTATTTCAGCTCCCAGATGGACCCAAACGGCGAGTTGATCGCCCTGACGGAGCAGATGCTCCAACAAAGAGCGATCGAGCGCATTGACGAAGGCCACCGCCGGTTTTAGAAGGAGGCGGCCAGAAATCATCGCGCAACATCGCCGAACGCCCGAGACCTGGAGGCAGGAGACGGCGTCACTCCATCTCCGCCTCAGCTCATACTGCTGGGGGGAAGCCCACCGACTTTGGAGACCACTGACGAGGTAACTCGGTGTCTCCCGATTGCTTCGATGTTCCTGCAGATGACCCGCTCGCTGGACGTGCCCAGTCGGTGCGGGACATCGACCAGGTGCTAGTGAAGCTGGAAGGGACACCACGTGCCTCAACGGTGGACCTCACTTCGTCGGTTGAGTCAACCCCAGTGGAGTATGCTGAGGATCTGCGTGAGGCAGAACGGGAGCAGCAGAAGACCGTCGCCGCAAATCGCCCACGCCGCAAGAAGAAGAAATCTAGCGGCAACAAGCAATTGACGATGGACGACTACGAATCAGGAGTCCCCGTCACACCCCGAGCAACGATTCGGCCGTTCTCGGAAGCAGGAACACCTGTCGTAGGTTTATCACGAGCAGGGAAACTCGATGTTGGGGTCGAGTCCCTGCCCAAGCAGGCGAAGACTGGGTCATCTACATCCGGCCCGGTCATCACTAGGGGAATTGTCCTCCGACGATTGGTAGAAATACCATTCGATCGGTCGGTAGATCCCCCTAAAAACGCCTGCTACAATTGCTGGGCAAACGATTACAGTCACCGGGAGTGTGCGATTTCGCAAAAGACATTCTGTCTTAATTGGGGACGCCGAGGGGTGACTGTGAGGGAGTGCCCCAGATGTTCGGAGCCGCATGATTTGTGGGTCCGAGAACGGGGTTAGTCCCCCTTCGCGCCATCTAACCCTGTTGCACCGGCCGCTAAGGTCCCTGTTTCGCCACAGGCACCGAAGCGACCAGCGCCACGGGCAGGTCCGAAGGAGTCGAAGAGGCGACGGGTGGAGACGCCCACTCACAAGGAGGGCGCTAGGAAGGGCTCGTGTGTGAAGCCTTCCAGCAACAAACCTTCCTATGCGGAAGTGGTGGTGGGTCGCCGTGTGGAAGAGGCGACTCGCCGCCAGGCCGCTGCATTTGGCATGGATTGCACGGGGCCCTTCGAGCAAGTGAAGGCAGCCCTAAGTGCGGTCGTCCAAGCCAAAGACCTGAAGTCGAAGGCGCACAGAGAAAGCCTGAACGCTTCCTCGACCAGCGACCAAGCAGCGAAAGCAGAAAGGCAGGGACGCGAAGAGAGCGGGGTTCAGCCAGTCCCTGTCCAACGAGTCAGTGGAAAGGATAAGACCAAGACCTCTGTTCCGAAATCTCGTGGGGAACAATCGCAGAAGGCTCGGCCTAGCGACTTGCGACGGCCCACCCCGATGGAAGTCGACGCTATGAGGATGGCTGGGCCATCTCGTCATCCGACACCAAAATCGGGAAATGTGTCTAAGCCTTAATTTGTTTTAAATAAATTTTAATCATTTTGAATGAATTATTTTTATAAGGGTAATGGTTTTACTTATTAGGCACGATCGTTACACGGAACTACCTTATATTTTCATCATCACAAAATATTGATGCCCCAAACAAGTATATATTTTGACATAAAAATAAAATATATACAACTTAGAACTCATTCAAATCTCCCCTAGTAGAAATCTGACCATAAATGTGACGTTTTTAAGTCAAAAAATGGCCAAGTGTTGTAAAATACCGAATAAATGCCCAATAAATGGCAAAATTAGAGTTTTATTGAACGTTCAAATGTTGAATTTCTACTAGGGTAGTCCTATTTTTAACTGTATCGCTCAGACATTGTTGAAGATATGAAGCGTTTTATAATTTTGTAAAATTTGCGTCTGTACATTATCTCCGGAAATACAATTCTTACATACATAATGAATTTAGACAAATGATCGTCTTATAATTATAAAACTTTTTCCTTTGCAACACATTCTGATTCGAGCAATATTTTTAATGATATGTACATAAAAAACACGTTTTTTCGTGTTAAATTAAAATGTATCATTTTTATATAAAATGTATAAATGGGCGAAATATTCCTATTGAACACTTCTTGATTAGAACTGTTTTTTTTAAAATAACAATACAAAAACGATTAGAATCTTAGTACGTTTTTCGGTATGAATAAAATGTATTATTTTTATATAAAAAGTGTAAATGGGCGAACAAAATAAACATAAATGAATATAAGTTTAATCATGAGCCCGATAAATTTTATATTTAAATAACCTGTAGCAAACGTTAAAATTTTCGTTGTTCTTAAAACTCGCAACTTCGGGTGAAAACACGTCGCGCTCTTGGTTGGTGGGAGTTCTTACCACCAGGAAGATACGACTGTTCTCTCTATCCGCTAGAGAAACAGTCGATAACAAGGCATATATATAGCCGCACTCCTTTCATTTGTCGTCGCTTTCCATCTGCGACGGGCGTCTAAGGAAGGACTCTAGCTCCTTACTGGGGAGACCAAAGCTAGAGTGCTGTGGTCGAAACGCCAATTTTTAAATTTTAAAGGTTTACTCTGAGACTTCCACCAACCATAGTGGACGAAGAGTAAAAGCCTTGCTTAATAAAGCATATTGGTTCGCAGTTAGTTCATATGTATATAATACGCAATTAAATACTTCTGATATCAATATAAGTTCAGAACAAATCAACAACGATATTTCAGCTGTCATTACACCGCAAAAGAGATACATAGAAACGTCTACCAACAGTGAAACAAGTAGCATACCTCCCAAGACTATTCAAAATAACGCGACATAGATAATAGACACTGGAAACTCAACTAACAATAATTCTACTCACGAATTTTCACCTCCAGAATCATCCAAAAAAATAAGCACGAGAAAACGAGCCAAAGTAGAGAAGAAAAATATAAACGACTTCGAAAACATAACAAATGCTATTACTACAGTATTTTAATCATTTGAGAATAGTAGAGAAACCATTCCTTTCTCATCTTCAGAAGTTCATGACTTTTTTAAAATAAGTTTACAAGAACCTCAAAAATTACACTGACGTACTAAAAATAATTACAGACATACCAAACGTAATAATTTTTATTGATAAGGTTTATCCTCTAATTAATAAACCTACTATAAAATCTAAATTAACTAGACTAAAAAAAAAAACTTAAAAAAATAAAAAACAAACAAGATTGTAACCTAGAAGATGATGATAACATGTGCGATATAGACACTACTACTACTACTACTGATACAGACACCGAGTCAAAAATGGACAAATTTTTCTAAAAATCTTGATGCACAAATATGACACAAATTATTAAATCAAATATGAACATTATTTTTTGGAACGTCAGGAGTATCCAACGTCGCAAAGAGGAACTGCCGCAACTATTAAAGGGCATAGATATTTTCGTATGTGTAGAATCTTGGCTCAATTCTAATATAAGTAATTTTAATTTCTCAGGATTCTTAACCTTTCGAAAAGATAGAGTAAACAGATAATGTTAAGATCTCTGATGATTTAGTAGAAATATGAGGCTTGCGAATCACCAGTGCCGATCCCGCCTTCAGTCTATTTGTGTGCTATCGACCTCCTGAAATAAAACTTAGACTTAGTCAATGGGAAGTAATTTTTTCTAACTTACAAAAAAACGAAAATTGCATATTGGGCGATTTTAATGCTCATAACACAGCGTGGAATTGCCAAAAAACTGATTATAATGGTGACAATGTCTTTAAATGTATAGAACAATTTAATTTGTTTATTCATAATAATTAATCGATCACGCATATTGATAATACCTCAACATCTAACGTTGATTTGATTATAATGAATAAGATATTTTCTGATAAAATAGATACGTATGTGCATACAGTCATTTATGGATCTGATCATTTTAATGAATATAAATACAGAAAAATCTATATATATATATATATATATATATATATATATATATATATATAGTGGGATTAAAGGCAATGAGCAAACTGACATCGCGGCAAAAAATTCAAGAAGTAACCGTAACTTTTACAACGATCTAAAAATCCCGTTTACTTGCTATAAACAAAAATTTAAACAATTATTCGATAATACCAAACAACATATATAAAAAATGGCTCTAGTAAAAGGTAAAGCTTATTTTGCCAATTTTTACACGACTGAAAACAGACCCTGGTTTCACAACAAACAGATCCCTAGAAATCTCATAGTCACAGTAAACAGATGCCGAACCGACCACTATAACTTGGCCGCCTCCTTAGCGCGAGTTAATATAGTCGAGAGTTCCAAATGTACATGTCAAACTATGGATCAGGACTTAGATCACATACTGTGGCAATGCCCATTACTTGACCAACAACGTAGCAAATTACTAAAAGCCCTAGAAAAATTAAAATATCAGCTTCCGATGAAAGCCTCTATTCTACTCTCGAAACCATGTATAGCGGCGTGCTCACAAATTGTTAACTACATGAAAGAATGTAACATCAATGTATAATGTGATACTAAAAGAAACTATCAATATTTTATATTATCATAGTTATAGGCAATTCAATGTATGCTTTGATTCAATGCTGCGTAAGCAACGGCTAATTCCGAGCGTAAGTCAACAGTTTGACATCGAAACATCCTACCCGAGTTACGGCGAATGATAGAGCGTAACTCGTGCCAAAACATTCAAGACATGCTCGAACGTGATGTGATGCCGAGCAAACGTTAGAAGTCGAGATATCCTACCAACATCCACCTCCCACAGAGAAGATGTTGCATCGTTATCTGGAATTCAAACCCAAGACGGGGAAGCAACGTCAACATCCCACTAATCAACCCAAGGTAGCTGAAGCAGCTCCTAAGAAGGCCGACCGTTTGTTAGTCGAACTAATAGCCGAAACGCTTAAGGAGATCCACTCCTTGAAAACGAGTACAACAGAGTACTAGTAGGATGGGAGACAACGAACGAAAATCTCCCCCGAATAAGAGGAAGACTCCGGCGGAGAGAACGTCCCTAAAGATGTATACTACTTCGGGTGCGGTACGCCCTGATACTTCCGGTATGACTGCTTGAAGTGCACGAGAAACGGAAAAAGGAAAGACCACAAAGAGATGAAGAGGTCTCAACGGCCTTTCCCTCGTGTAACGAAAACGCGGAGATCGAGTTGCTCAACATTCCGAGAAAAGCATAATTGCCGCGATGTACCGGTAAAAGAATGTGATAAGGCTGATACAATAGAGGAAAAGCAGTCGGGCGTAGGACCTTACCGTTTAAGGGTACTATATGATCCCGGAGCGTGTCGAACGATCATGGGACCGGCCGCATCTTGACGCTGATTGTTATCTAGGCGTTAACTTTATTAAGAAGTTTAATACGGTCCTCTTTACGGAAGAGAACCGTTTATTTTTTAAAGATGCGGAGAGATCATTCTTCTTGGAGTTGACGGGTGTAGATTTTCCGTGTATAGCTTCTCTTATTTTGATCAAGTGCTAGAACCTAGTAGCAGTCCTGTCAGATGTACGGATTGGGCCGAGCACGCAATCGACGTAGGGTCTCCCCGCCCGATTAAACAAAAGTGCTACACCGTATCCAAAGCTATTAGCGATAAGATGAAGGAACAGGTTGATAAAATGCTCGCCGCGGGCATAATCGAATCCTCTGCTAGTAGCTGGTCTAGTCCTGTGGTCATAGTTCGTAAGGATAATGGCAAGTACAGGTTCTGCATTGATTTATGGGCTATCAAAGATACACAAGAAAGATGTACCATTAAGGCCTATTGTATCTTGTGTTGGTAGCCCCACATATAAACTATCTAAAATTGTGGAAAAAATGATCACAAATAGTATTAAGAAACCTAAATCTTATGAAACTTGTCTTAAAAAACTTGGCAACTGTGACATTCCTGCAAATTATATAATAATTTCACTAGATGTAGTCTCTTTGTTCACTAATGCCCCCGAAGAATTAATTCTTAAAGGTATTCAAAAAAGATACCATTTAATAAGAAAAATACATAATGTCTCTCTACATGAATTAATAGAAGCAGTTAAATTTTTAATGTACAACACTTATTTTCAGTGGGATAATAAATATTATCAACAACTATATGGAAGTCTTATCGGCAGCCCGATAAGCCCGATTTTTGCTGATATTGTTATGACAGATTTGGAGTAATACTGTCTCAAAAAATTAGATTTTATTCCACTGTTCTATTACAGATATGTGGATGATACAATTATGTGTATTCCCGAAAATAAATTAACAAATGTAATTAAATTTTTCAATAACTACCATGAGAAATTGCAGTTCACTCATGGAAAAGAGAATAATGGTTATATAAGTTTTTTAGAGGTATCACTAATAAAAAATGAAAATAGAAAAGTTATTACTAATTGGTATAGGAAAGATACCTTTTCAGGACGATTTTTACATTTTGAATCTAGTCATACAATACAGCAGAAGCGGGCTATGGTATATACATTAGTGGACAAGGCAATTTTGTTAGCAGATAAAAAACTTCAAGGAACCAATATTAAACTTGTCAAAGAATTTTAAAAAAATAATTGTTACCCAAAAAAGTTTATAAACCACAATGTAAGAAAAATATTAGAGAAAATAAAATATAGCTCTAGTCATAATAATGTTCAAGGTAATAATAGAGCGGTAACTAATTATACAGCAACTTTAAATATCCCTTTTGTTCCTCAATTTTATGAAAAAGTATGTGGTTCTATGAAAGATAAAAGCTGTCAAAGTTATACGTAAAATTTATAATAAAATTGATGATGTTATTGTGAGGGGCAAAGATAAAATAGACAAATTAACTAAGACTAATGTAGTGTATAAAATAGATTGTGAAGATTGTAACGCTAGTTTTGTAGGTGAAACAAAGAGACAAGTAAAATGCCGTATTAAAGAACACAAAGCTAATATAAACAAAACAGAGTTGCACTATGTAATCAATGAATATATATTCGCATATGATCATTCGTTGGATTTTGACAACGTCAAAATACTAGATACTGAAAAGAATTGGAAGAAACGAGTATTATCAGAAATGATCCACATAAATCTGCAACATAATGCGATCAATTGCAATGACGATACCAGACATCTTAGCCAACATTACAGTGACATTATCAATAGTATTATGATATAGCCTCAAATCAATGTATACCGACCACATGTTTGGATAAGGCGAGTGATTGACTTGCGCGTTGATCGATACTTACTGCGTGTATTGTTCTTGAACGATGCGCGGCGCGGTAAATTCAAATGTATATTTTTTAGTTTTTTAATTTCTTCTCATTTAGGTTCATAATTAAAAGATTCTTGACTATTATAAACATTTTTTTGGTTAATCTACTTTATTTAAAAATTTTAATAAAATACTTAACTGTTTGAATTTAATTATTACAACTTTATTACCAATTATTATTTGTTTCAACGTGGAAAAAATTTTTTATTGAAATGATGAATTTTAATTTAGTCTTATATTAATTTTTTTGTGTTCTCTTTGTAAATAATTATAAATAATTTATTAATTTTTTATTGCTCTTATCAGTACACATTTGAAGTTTCGTGCCTGTAGTGGGGATGGCTGTGTTGTCGATCTGATTAAGATTGATCACATAGGTGTCTCTAAAAACGGGAGACGTGTGATTTCAAATTTTTCAGTATTAACCGTCTGTGATATACATTGTTTGCTTTATTTTAATTTTAATGTTTGACTGTCTTTTGCTTAATATGTGTGATTATGTATTAACTTATTTTGTAATGTTCTTAAATTATTTATTTAAATGTGAATTTTTTGTGTTGATTATGGACACAACAATAGGGAAAAGGTATGTTATATATAACCTCAATCTCTGTGCAAAAATTGTTAAACGATTGTTATTATTTTTATACTTATTAATCATTGTTTTCAATTATAGAGCGACACATCAGAGATGCTGTTAATGTTTTTATACCTATGTATTGACAAAATAGTAAGTAACTTAGATTTATATATGTAATAATTGTGTTAAAAAGATGTTTGTAAAATGAAATCATTTTTTAATAAAAAAAGGTATAGCCTGATGAGGATGGAGGATATCCATCGAAACGTCGACAAATAAATAAATATGGTTTGTGCATCAATATCGAGGGAAACCTAAACTACTCCTAAATACACTGCGTGGAGACACAAAATCACTCAATAATGCTTGTAGCAGTTGCCAAGCAATTACTGAAGAACTATGGCCACGAGCACTGTGATGAGTTAACATTCCATAATAAAAAAATTTTGCCGCACTAGTGGTTGCAAATCGGTATCGGTATATTTCTTTTTATTTAACGTTTCTCTTTTTATTCTCTCAAATTGGTGATAATCAGCGACGGAGGTGATCCGATGTCTTTGTGAGGAAAGCACACGGTCAAAATTCATTGCCCAGTGGTGCTTGTATCAATCGGGAATCAATTGGCGCCGGGAATTGTTATCACGCATACGCAATGCACGATTCAAGCGCACCTCGTACAGGTATGCGTTATTTCGCTCTACAAATAATTGCATCCATTGGATAAAAACGCGGTTCCTATCATGGACCAGGTCGCGACTCACTAATGTTCAACTTGCTTGTTGTTCAACGGCTACAATTACGAAATTGAACTTCGTAAAGATTCCATTTATCTAGTGCTCAATGCGTTCTCTCGCATATAAGACAAAGTGAATTCCGACATCGCTACATTTGAAATGAAGTATAAAACTCAAGATGAGTGGTATGTACGAATGTTCCATTCGGATCTTAAAAATACAAAAATAAAGAATCTTTCAAGATCGTGGAGTTACGCACTCTACGATTCCTGCAAATTCTGTAAAACGCGTAAATTGTAGAATTAAGGCGACGATTGCATCTTTTATCGAAACGTGAAAACAAGAAGACAGTGTTGCCATTCATCGCAAATCCGGCTCTACTACAGAAAACTTATAGGAACGTACCGACGCCTCGCACGAAGAACTGCACAACTGAGTAATTTTAGTTTGCATTACCAGCAATACATGCAAAAGCTGCTGCAGTTGGACAGAACCTAAGAGTTTGCATTCACACCGCATATAGGCCAGTGCCGTGCAAAGTATTGCTGCAAATGTGTACGAATACTTGGGCGAAAATGCTCACAAAGTTTGTAAAATCCCTATGAACGACCTTTTAAACATATTATAAAAGTCAAATGACATTAATGAAAATGCACGGAGGGATAACGAGGGATGCGAGATCGAGCATAATGCGAGCGACGAGTTCGGCGGTATCGATTTCGTAAACGCGGAAGCGAGATAGACCGCACTAGGCATGAAAAATTATACAACTTGCGATGAAAACAAACTCCAATATATTTGCAAACGTAGATCCCTTAACGACAAGAAGAAAGCGCGGAAGACTGAAAGGTTCCCGAAACCAACATGTAATACCGGCTTCGATGAAGAACACGCACACGTTTTCGAAGACCTATTTGTCATTCATCTAGTGCCTAATTTGTGCAACTCTTCTTTCTTGCCGATGAGTATCGCGATTCTCTACGTTTCTTCATCTAATTTCATACAAACATGGAATCTAACCTATTATACTCTTTCATACAATGTCGGAAATCACGCCAGAAACTTAACTTCTGGTTGCAGCACAAATGAGCCGTAGAACCAGAAGTTGTCGCCTAAGACGATAAGGACGAAGGAGTCTAAAACGAGCTTCTCAGATGCGAGTATACCTAAGGATGTGACCGAAAAAGAAAATACAATTGTCTCTATTAGCATGGCTGAAAATACTTTTAGGAGTTTTCAGACCTGGTACGAATGCTATAGGTCGAATATTGCAGAAATCACTGGCATTCAGACGTTGCGTGAGAAAAAGCAGCAATCCTGTATACATATAGCATTTGATCTAGTACAGTTTAATCAGAAGAGAATAGTAAAATATGATATGGAGAAAGCGCGCAATGACATCGCCCGGTACTGAAAAGAGAGCGGGGACCAAGCGGCAGTGCTGCGACACTCATTGCTATTGCCAACAAGTGGCTCGCGTATCTTTGCTGGTTAGATCACCCGGTCAACCATAAAGAGCCGGATCGTGACTGTCGTACGGCGGAACGGATGCAGCGAAAGGCAAGCGAAGCTCTAAAACACTTCGAGTACGATTGTAAGGTCTGCACAGTTCATTTACAAGAGCGAATGACAGAGGCCAAACGAGAAATAGCACAGATTAGATTAGTTCCTTTTATCCTTCTTAAAAATAACTATTAACTCTTTAATTAATGATGTTAATTTTATTTGTCTTAAAAGAATATTATTGTTTATATTCTTGTTTTGGCATAGTATCAATTTTCTGAATTAGAGTAGAGTTAATAAATAAATAACCATTATTAGAACTAATTAACTAGTTCTAGATTTTATTTCGGAAAAAGTTTGTCGAGTAAAGCAGCAAGTTTTGATAACGATATTCTAAAAAAAATTGTGTATGCTCCATATTTAGGTTTCTACAGTTATACGTATTCCATTTATACTTAAATATAATAAATATATTTAAATACAAATTTATATATAATCGATAAATAGTTTTGCATTATTCAAGTTCATGTCAAGTTTCCATCATTATTTATTACAAAAAATAGCTGTTTAGTTATTGCATATAAAGTATAATCTAGTTGCTAATAGTTTAAAAAGTTTGTTGTAAAACTGTTTCTAAAAGGAGAATAAAATAAAGCAATAGTCTATTTAAGTGGACAAGCCTGGGTTAAAATTCAAAAAAGATATTCAATTTTAATAATTATTAATTTTTTTATAATGATTAAAAACATTCCTTCATTCTTTAAACAAAATATATTATTATTAACTTTTATTTAACATTTTTGGTCTAATTTATATGTACTATAACTATTTTAATTAATTATGAGACTCCGTTCTCTAATTTTTTTCCATAATGGACTTACCATAGGATATCTCGGGAACCTCTTCGTCGAATATGCTGAAATTTTAACAGTAACTTTTAAATATAATTTGAATCCACTTAAGTGGATCACAGTCTTAAAATTTTATTTATATGATAATTTTAATATTTAATATTAAAACATAATTTTAATTTCAAAAATTGTGTAAAAAACAGGTAAATAATTTTTTTAAATAAACATTTATACTTTTATTGAAATTCTATTTTATTTAAATGGATTAAAATTATATTTAAAAGTTACTGTTATCCTGCGGTAAGTCCATTATGGAAAAATTAGAGGACGAAGTTTAATAATTAAATAAAATAATTTTAAATCAAAGTTTTTAAACAGAACTACGCTCGTGAAATTTTATGTTATATTAAATTTAACGGTCCGTACGAGCCAGAATATATAAATATTCTTAATCATCAGTCAATGGTGTGCTACAATTCCATAGCCTCTACGCAAAGCTGAATGAATATAAATAATTTAATTCTGGAGACTAAGTAAGTTAAAGTGTTTTCAACTTTATCCACTAAGGAGTTCAATATTCAATGTCTAAGGTAGATTGCCAGTCCTTACTGATGAGACCAACAGGCAATTGTGGTCGAAACATTCATTACATTTATATTTTTGTCATACATTTTCTTTATCTTTGTATTAAAAGTTACCTTAATAATATTTTTTATATCCACATTAATATTATCAATTTAACTTACTTACTCTCAAGAATTAAATTATTAACTAGCTATGAACGCTCGCTTCGCTCGCGATTTACATGTACTGATGGTATGACAAAATTTTTACATAATTGTGCACAACCGTATAACGGAAGTGTCTTATATTTTTGTCATCGAAAAAAGTGTTAATCCTCAAATATCTCAAAAAGTTGTCCATCAATTTGATTGAAATTTTAAGGTTATATTCTTTATCATTTGGGAACTTTATAGTCCTATTTCCAATTATAATGATATTTACAGGTTCATAAATACAGTTATTCTTCAACAACTCAAAAACTTGAGGTTTTACAAAAAAATTTAAATGGACGAAATATTCGTATCAAAATTACAAAACATTTCCTATGAAATACTTTGCAATTGGAAACGAATTTCTTAAGATAAACATATAAAAACGCTTAAAAAAATGCTAAATGATCAATAATACACGTATTTTTGTAATAAATGAAGAACTTCAAATTCTACATAAAAACTTTATATAGACAAAGTGTTTGTTTTAAAATTCCGAAACTTTTTTCTATTGAACATTTTGCAGTTCGAAAAAAAATTTGATTAAATATCAAGTATAATTAATATAATATATATATCATATTAATATAACATAATATAATTAATATAACATATATATCAGTTATATGTTACTTAAATTCCATAAACAGTTTCAGCAATTGAAAGTTCTGAAATCAAAGCAGACTAATCGATAAGTATTTTCTACTATCCCACAAATTTGTATTTTAATTAAATATTTTTATATATGAGATCACTATATAACCGCAAAATATCGACAAAACAATTTGAGTCCGCATAAGTTCACACATACGTTTATATATTTATATATTATAGTTTATAAATTATATTAATTATTATATAAATAGTCAATATAATAAATTAATCATTGAGTACAAATTAAAACAGTTGACAGTATCATAAATTGTAATTTTTTTTTAATTTAATAAAATGATAAAAATGTTATATGTAATATATTAAAAAAAAAATGAAGGTCTCGAATAACAATTGCATATAGCGTGCGCCTTAACGCTCACGGCTACCGCATCTATACGCTGTTAAAATATCAGAACTTGAATTTAAGTTGTGCCTCCTGGTGTGGGGCTTACGGTTAAGGATTTATTTTTTTTAATGTTACTCATTTGAATTTTGGTTTATTTATTAACTTAGAATATTAATTAATCTTTTTATAACTTATAAATAAAAAAGAATTTGTCAGATGTTTTGAATGTGGTCATATACTTATTGTCGAGTTCGTACTTCCCGCCGGAGTAGGAACTAACCTGAATATAGTCGAAAGATTTCGCGCATGCTTCGTATGCCAGTAATAGATAGTCCATTTCTCATAAATGTTTTTTTAATCTTTTAAATAAATTTATGATTTTTTAAACATTTTAACGTTGGTTCAATTAAAAATAGAAAAGGATCAATTAAAAATTTTGAAATTATATTTAGAAATACGTTGATTAGTATATTTTATTGCATAGAAAAAGAGCGTATAAAGAAAAAATGACAGATGAAATGAAAATAAAGGAAGCTGTAACAAAAAGAGAGGATAAGGTAAAAATGACCAATGAAATGAAAATAAAGGAAGCTGAAAGAAAAAGAGCACATACAGCAGAAAAGACGAATGAAATGAAAATAAAGGAAGCTGAAAGAAAAAGAGCGAATAGAGCTAAAATGACGAATGAAATGAAAGTAAAGGAAGCTGAAAGAAAAAGAGCGGATAGAGCTGACATAACGAATGAAATGAAAATAAAGGAAGCTGAAAGAAAAAAACACATAGAGCAGAAATGACGAACGAAATGTAAATAAAGGAAGCTGAAAGAAAAAGAGCGCATACAGCAGAAATGACGAATGAAATGAAAATAAAGGAAGCTGAAAGAAACAGAGCGGATAGAGCTAAAATGACGAATGAAATGAAAATAAAGGAAGCATGAAAATAAAGGAAGCTGAAAAAAAAGAGCGGATAGAATAGAAACGACGAACGAAATGAAAATAAAGGAAGCTGAAAGAAAAAGAGCACATACAGCAGAAATGACGAATGAATGAAAATAAAGGAAGCTGAAAGAAAAAGAGCGAATAGAGCTAAAATGACGAATGAAATGAAAGTAAAGGAAGCTGAAAAAAAAGAGCGGATAGAGCTGACATAACGAATGAAATGAAAATAAAGGAAGCTGAAAGAAAAAAAACACATAGAGCAGAAATGACGAACGAAATGTAAATAAAGGAGCTGAAAGAAAAAGAGCGCATACAGCAGAAATGACGAATGAAATGAAAATAAAGGAAGCTGAAAGAAACAGAGCGGATAGAGCTAAAATGACGAATGAAATGAAAATAAAGGAAGCTGAAAGAAAAAAGCACATAGAGCAGAAATGACGAACGAAATGAAAATAAAGGAAGCTGAAAGAAAAAGAATGAAAAGAGCAAAAATGACGAATGAAACGAAAATAAAGGAAGCTGAATAAAAAAGAGCGGATAGAATAGAAATGACGAACAAAATGAAAATAATGGAAGCTGAAAGAAAAAGAGCACATACAGCAGAAATGACGAATGAAATGAAAATAAAGGAAGCTGAAAGAAAAAGAGCGAATAGAGCTAAAATGACGAATGAAATGAAAGTAAAGGAAGCTGAAAGAAAAAGAGCGGATAGAGCTGACATAACGAATGAAATGAAAATAAAGGAAGCTGAAAGAAAAAAACACATAGAGCAGAAATGACGAACGAAATGAAAATAAAGGAAGCTGAAAGAAAAAGAGCACATACAGCAGAAAAGACGAATGAAATGAAAATAAAGGAAGCTGAAAGAAACAGAGCGGATAGAGCTAAAATGACGAATGAAATGAAAATAAAGGAAGCTGAAAGAAAAAAACACATAGAGCAGAAATGACAAACGAAATGAAAATAAAGGAAGCTGAAAGAAAAAGAATGAAAAGAGAAAAAGAGCGGATAGAATAGAAACGACGAACGAAATGAAATAAAGGATGCTGAAAGAAAAGAGCACATGCAGCAGAAAATGACGAATGCAAATGAGAATAAAGGAAGCTGAAAGAAAAAAAACGCATGAAACAGAAATAACGAATGAAATGAAAATAACGAAAGCTGAAAGAAAAATAGCGAATATAGCAGAAATGACGAATGGAATGAAAATAAAGGAGGCTGCAAGAAAAAGAATGAATAGAGCAGAAATTAAAATAAAAGAAGCTGAAAGAAAAAGATCGGATAGAGCAGAAATGACGAAGGAAATGAAAATAAAGGAAGCTGAAAGAAAAAGAGCGTATAGAGCAAATATGACGAATGAAATGAAAATAAAGGAAGCTGAAAGAAAAAGAGCAGATAAAATAGAAACGCCGAACGAAATGAAAATAAAGGAATCCGAAAGAAAAAGAGCACATACAGCAGAATTGACAAATGAAATGAAAATAAAGAAATCTGATACTGACATATACTTATTGTCGAGTTCGTACTTCCCGCCGGAGTAGGAACTAACCTGAATATAGTCGAAAGATTTCGCGCATGCTTCGTATGCTAGTAATACATAGTCCATTTCTCATAAATGTTTTTTTAATCCTATAAATAAATTTATGATTTTTTAAACATTTTAACGTTGGTTCAATTAAAAATCTGATAGAAAAAAAGCGAATAGAACCAATACGACGAATGAAACAAAAATGAAGAAAACTGAAAGAAAAAAAAACGAAAAAAACAGAAATGACGAATGACATAAAGGTAAATGAAGTAAAGGAAAGTAAAATGTATTATAATAGTATGACAATACAACTAAAAACAAAACAAAATGAACATAAGAAATTAAAACAAAATAAAAGAAAAGCAATCACTGAATTAGAATATGATACGAAAGATATAAATTCAAAAATAGGTTTAATTACAAATATAGATTTTTTTGAAAACACCATCGAATTAAATTTTTTAGGAAGTTTAAATAATAATTGTAATTTCTGTAAAGCAAAACACTTCAAGAATGAAATCTCACATGATAAAAAATATACTAACTGTTGTCATAAAAATAAAATATTTTTAAATAATGATAACTCATATCCAAAAGAATTAAAAAATTTATTATTTCAAAATACTTCAATAAGTACAAATTATAAAAAAAATATACGGGGATACAATAATTCTTTTGCAGTTGCTAATTTTGGGTCAAAATTAGTAACTTTTAATACTCCTGGGCCACAAGTATTAAAGATATGTGGTCAAGTATACCATAATTCATATGCATTACATCCAAATAAAAATGAATTTCCAAAATATGGACAATTATATATAATCGACAATGAAATGGCAAATAAATATAGAGTGAAAGATTATAAAATAGATAAACCTGATATAAATTTATTAAATGAATTATGTAAGTTTCTAACAACACATAGTCCTTATGAAAAGCATACAAAATGATGTATCAAATAGAAAAAGAAGAGATTAACAGAGCACAAAATAATAACATTACACCACGTGAAGTAGTTATGTCATTAGTTCGTGACAATTGTGCAACAAATAAGTCATATTTTGCTTCATGCAATGAAGTTGGTGCAGTATATGTAGGAATTGACGGAGAACCACCAATTGACCGTGATATTCGTATTTATCCTAAATCTGATAAATCACAGATAATAAATATTCTCAGTAAACATCTCGAACCAATGTTATATCCGTTAATATTTCCTCTTGGTGACCCTGGATGGTGTCCTTATATGAAATGTTTAAAAGCAGATAATAATTATAATAATATTTCAATATTACAATATTATTCGTTTAAATTAAGTATACGTGATGATTTTAATCCTTGTTTAAATTTAAAAAATATATCACAACAATTTATTGTTGACGTATGGATAAGAATTGAAGGATGTCGATTATACTATTTGCGCAGTCATCATGCAGAATTACGAACTGAAATGTATAAAGGATTGATGGATTATGTTTATAACAAAGTAAATATTGAACATTTTAAAATAGGTAGATTGATAATATTACCTTCAACCTATATTGGAAGTCCCAGAGCAATACAACAAAATTATTTAGATTCAATGACTCAATTACAAGTTGGTGGAAAACCAGATATATTTCTCACAATGACATGTGATCCTACATGGAAAGAAATTCAAGAAAATTTGTTACCATATAAAACAGCTATAGATCGTCCGGATTTAATATCACGCCTTTTTAATCAAAAAGTTAAAATTTTAAAAAATGAACTTTTAAAAAAAATATTTTTGGAGAAGTTAAAGGTTATGTTTATGTGATAGAATTTCAAAAAAGAGGATTACCACATATGCACATGTTAATTTGGTTGCATAATGATGATAAATTACGAGATGTTGATCAAATTGATTCTCTTATAAGTGCTGAAATACCTGATGAAATTAAATATCCTAGATTATACAATATAGTAAAAAATAATATGATACATGGTCCTTGTGGAATGCAAAATAAAAATAGTGTATGTATGAATGAAGATAAAACACGCTGTACAAAAAAGTTTCCTAAACCATATGTTGAACAAACAAATTTTAATTCAGATGGTTATCCTTCTTATCGCCGAAGAAATAATGATAATAAAATTATATATTCAAAACATAGAATTGCAGATAATAGTTTTGTCGTGCCATATAATCCATATTTATTATTATTGTTAGAATGTCATATTAACATAGAAATATGTATACAATAAAAGTTATAAAATATTTATTTAAATATTTTCATAAGGGTCCTGATACTACTTTTGTAAAATTTACAATGGAAGCCATTAATGATGATATGGATAAAAATAATGAAGAAATATATAATTATGATGAAATATCACAACATTTGTCTATTAGATATGTATGTCAACAATCTTATGCTATTATAAGATTACCTGCTCATAAAGAAAATGAACAATATATATTTTTTCAAGAAGGACAACAAAATACATTCATTGATAAAAATATAGATACAACATTAACATCATGGTTTAAATTAAATAAAGATGACGAGAATGCAACACAATATCTATATACTGAAATTCCTTATCATTATGTTTTTAATAAAAAAATTAAAGCATGGACTAAAAGAAAACAATTTAGTAAACCTATTATAAGTAGAATATATTTCGTAAATCCAAATAAACGTGAAACATTTTTCTTACGACTATTATTATTACATGTACGAGGTGTAAAATCATTTGAAGATATCCGAACTGTAAATGGTATAGTTTACGATACGTATGAAACTGCTTGTTTATCGAGAGGTATTATTAGTACTGATGATGAGTAGGATAAATGTTTAGCAGAAAATTTCCTAAATCTATGTGCAAACTATTTTCATTTATTCTTGTATTTCAAACACCAATTAATGCTTTGGATTTATATAATAAATATAAGATTCATTTTATGGATCCAAATTAATCAGAATTTGAGGGTGAAAAAAAAGCTTTGTATAATATTGAAAAAATCTTATTGTTACATGGAATGAAATTAAATGATTTTCATATACCTAATATGGATAATTATGAAGTAAATAAAGAGTATGATGATGCATTAGATATACATGATCATATTAATACCTTAGAAACTTTAATAACGTCGCCTCCGAATAAAAACATTCTAACTCAGAAATCGCTTGGAAAATACGTTAACTCAGAATTCGCTTGGAGAACACGTTAACTCAGAATTCGCTTGGAGAACACGTCAACTCAAAAATCGCTTGGAAAACACGTTAACTCAGAATTCGCTTGGAGAACACGTTAACTCAGAAATCGCTTGGAGAACATGTTAACTCAGAAATCGCTTGGAAAACACGTTAACTCAAAATTCGCTTGGACAACACGTTAACTCAAAAATCGCTTGGAGAAGACTTTAACTCAAAAGTTGCTTGAAGAACACGTTAATTCAGAGGATGATTTTTGGCGCCTCGATTTAAGTTGGCACCACTACCAAAAATTTTTAACAGTTCAAGAATAAATAAAAAAACTTTCAAATATTTATACACGTATTTTTTTTTTAATTTCTCTAAGCGTTCTTATTATACACTAATGCGTTCTCCTAAAAAAGGTGGAAAATTCTTTAAATATTTAAGAAAATCGTAGAAATTAGTGTTTTCGATAACTTTATGAAATCGATATTTATACGGGCTCTCCATAAATGTGTAAAAGTACATAAATTTATTTCTACTATAAAATATAGTACACAGGTGTATATTCTCTCAGATAAAAGTTGTCGCCTCAGCATAAGCGAGGATAATAATATAATTCATTTGAGGGGATTATCGGATATTACTCCAGAAGTGTAAATAAAACTATTCACCCTGTTCACTTTGATAATAGCTTACTTAATTATATGAATTTCTAAATTAATTCAATGCTGTTAAATTTTGTATTAATTAACTTAAATAATGAATTTAATTTTGACTTAATTATAATATATATATATATATATATGTGTGTGTGTGTGTGTGTGTGTGTGTGTGTGTGTGTGTGTGTGTGTGTGTGTGTGTGCGTGTGTGTGTATGCGTGTGTGTGTGTGCGTGTGTGCGTGTGTGTGTGTGTGTGTGTGTGTATAAAGTATACTTTGCGTCGCAAGGGGGAATACAGTTGAACTTTCTCCCATACAAAATATTTTTAGATAATCGCTAAAACTAAACAACGCAAATTTTTTAATATTTATATTAAAAACAATATAATTATGAAATAATGCAATTTCATAAAAATAAAGTACCAACACATCACAATATCAATTCTTTCAAATATTTATTCTACGATTTATAGTAGAAATAAATTTATGTACTTTTACATTAAAGCATGAGCTAAACAATTTAGTAAACCTATTCTAAGTAGAATATATTGTCGTAACTCCAAATAAACGTGAAACATTTTTCTTCCGACTATTATTATTACCATGTACGAGGTTTGTAACAATCAGTTTGACAGATATCCGAACTGTAAATGGTTTATAGTTACGATACGTATGAACTGCTTGTTTATCGAACGAGAGTATTATAGTACTGATGCTGAGTAGGTAAATGTTTAGCAGAAAATTTCCTAAATCTATGTGCAAAACTATTTTCATTTATTCTTGTATTTCAAACACCAATTAATGCTTTGGATTTATATAATAAATATAAGATTCATTTTATGGATCCAAATTAATCAGAATTTGAGGGTGAGAAAAAAAAGCTTTGTATAATATGAAAAAATCTTATTGTTACATGGAATGAAATTAAATGATTTTCATATACCTAATATGGATAATTATGAAGTAAATAAAGAGTATGATGATGCATTAGATATACATGATCATATTAATACCTTAGAAACTTTAATAACGTCGCCTCCGAATAAAAACATTCTAACTCAGAAATCGCTTGGAAAATACGTTAACTCAGAATTCGCTTGGAGAACACGTTAACTCAGAATTCGCTTGGAGAACACGTCAACTCAAAAATCGCTTGGAAAACACGTTAACTCAGAATTCGCTTGGAGAACACGTTAACTCAGAAATCGCTTGGAGAACATGTTAACTCAGAAATCGCTTGGAAAACACGTTAACTCAAAATTCGCTTGGACAACACGTTAACTCAAAAATCGCTTGGAGAAGACTTTAACTCAAAAGTTGCTTGAAGAACACGTTAATTCAGAGGATGATTTTTGGCGCCTCGATTTAAGTTGGCACCACTACCAAAAATTTTTAACAGTTCAAGAATAAATAAAAAACTTTCAAATATTTATACACGTATTTTTTTTTTAATTTCTCTAAGCGTTCTTATTATACACTAATGCGTTCTCCTAAAAAAGGTGGAAAATTCTTTAAATATTTAAGAAAATCGTAGAAATTAGTGTTTTCGATAACTTTATGAAATCGATATTTATACGGGCTCTCCATAAATGTGTAAAAGTACATAAATTTATTTCTACTATAAAATATAGTACACAGGTGTATATTCTCTCAGATAAAAGTTGTCGCCTCAGCATAAGCGAGGATAATAATATAATTCATTTGAGGGGATTATCGGATATTACTCCAGAAGTGTAAATAAAACTATTCACCCTGTTCACTTTGATAATAGCTTACTTAATTATATGAATTTCTAAATTAATTCAATGCTGTTAAATTTTGTATTAATTAACTTAAATAATGAATTTAATTTTGACTTAATTATAATATATATATATATATATATGTGTGTGTGTGTGTGTGTGTGTGTGTGTGTGTGTGTGTGTGTGTGTGTGTTGTGTGTGTGCGTGTGTGTGTATGCGTGTGTGTGTGTGCGTGTGTGCGTGTGTGTGTGTGTGTGTGTGTATAAAGTATACTTTGCGTCGCAAGGGGGAATACAGTTGAACTTTCTCCCATACAAAATATTTTTTAGATAATCGCTAAAACTAAACAACGCAAATTTTTTAATATTTATATTAAAAACAATATAATTATGAAATAATGCAATTTCATAAAATAAAGTACCAACACATCACAATATCAATTCTTTCAAATATTTATTCTACGATTTATAGTAGAAATAATTTATGTACTTTTACACATTTATGGAGAGCCCGTATAAATATCGATTTCATAAAGTTATCGAAAACACTAATTTCTACGATTTTCTTAAATATTTAAAGAATTTTCCACCTTTTTTAGGAGAACGCATTAGTGTATAATAAGAACGCTTAGAGAAATTAAAAAAAAAATACGTGTATAAATATATGAAAGTTTTTTTATTTATTCTTGAACTGTTAAAAATTTTTGGTAGTGGTGCCAACTTAAATCGAGGCGCCAAAAATCATCCTCTGAATTAACGTGTTCTTCAAGCAACTTTTGAGTTAAAGTCTTCCCCAAGCGATTTTTGAGTTAACGTGTTGTCCAAGCGAATTTTGAGTTAACGTGTTTTCCAAGCGATTTCTGAGTTAACATGTTCTCCAAGCGATTTCTGAGTTAACGTGTTCTCCAAGCGAATTCTGAGTTAACGTGTTTTCCAAGCGATTTTTGAGTTGACGTGTTCTCCAAGCGAATTCTGAGTTAACGTGTTCTCCAAGCGAATTCTGAGTTAACGTATTTTCCAAGCGATTTCTGAGTTAGAATGTTTTTATTCGGAGGCGACGATAAGTTCTTTAACATTTAATCTGTGTCGGCGTGCTCGAGAGCCCCGTGTTAAACGTGTTAACATTAAAAAATAAAGTAATATTATCGCCTTTAAATTCTAATGTATTAAAACATAATGAAGATACAGTAGAAAAAATTGATGGATGTCGTTATACATTCTATAGCGATGATAGAGTAGAAAGTGATGATAATGATACATTACAAGAATCAATCCCAACAGAATTTTTAAATCCATTATCACCCAATGGATTACCTCCACATAAATTAATATTAAAAAAGGGTGCAATAGTTAGTTGTTTGCGAAATTTAGATATCAATGGTGGACTATGTAATGGAACAAGAATGATAATCAAGGATATGAAACAGTATGTTATAACAGTAGAAATAATTACAGGTAAAAATGCTGGCAAGATAATATTATTACCACGTATTGATTTATATCCATCATCAGAAGAAATTTCGTTTCATACGATAAGAAGACAATTTCCAATAAGACTTAGCTTTGCTATGACTATAAACAAAGCTCAAGGTCAATCCTTTGACAAGTTGGTTTATCTTTAAATACTCCTGTTTTTAGTCATGGTCAATTATACGTAGCTTTATCAAGAACAACATCAAAGGATAATTTAAAAGTATTTATAGATAAATAATCTATTAATAAAAATGATAATATAATAAAATATAGAAATAAAAAACTTATCCTCAGTGAAAACGCAAAAATTTATACAAAAAATGTAGTTTATTCAGAAATATTTGAATATTAATTTTATATATATATGGGGTATTCCACGTGAAGTGGTCCGATCAAAATTTTAAAATGCCCCAAATTTTGGGTACACATTGCAAATGTTTTCAGAATATAGAAAAAAATTTTTAGGTAGTGGAATTTATTAGTTCAAAAGTTATTCTAACCTCAAAAAGTGAACTTTTTCCAGTTTTTTTCAACACCAGCTGGGTTCATCGCTATTTAACTCAAAATCTATCAACTTTTACTATAGAACAATATTTGTAACATTCGTTGCTAATTATGTCTAGAATTTATCCTTCTGGGTTAGAATTTCTAATTTCAAGGTAAATGTTAGATAAACTACATGTCAATATTCAACTTGAAAAAAATCTAACTTCGCCACAATTGATTTTTTTATCCAAAAGTCTAAAAGAAAGCTTGGAGCAATACCTTTCAAATGATCTGTAGCATTTTTATGGCCTTCAATTCTGTAAAAAGTTATGATAATTTAAAGAAAGACAAAAATTCACAAAAATTAACATAGTATTTCCCATTTAAATTTTTTAAAAAATTTCGTCTTTCTTTAAATTATCATAACTTTTTACAGAATTGAAGGCCATAAAAATGCTACAGATCATTTGAAAGGTATTGCTACAAGCTTTCTTTTAGACTTTGGATAAAAAAATCAATTGTGGCAAAGTTAGATTTTTTTCAAGTTGAATATTGACATGTAGTTTATCTAACATTTACCTTGAAATTAGAAATTCTAACCCAGAAGGATAAATTCTAGACATAATTAGCAACGAATGTTACAAATAATGTTCTATAGTAAAAGTTGATAGATTTTGAGTTAAATAGCGATGAACCCAGCTGGTGTTGAAAAAAACTGGAAAAAGTTCACTTTTTGAGGTTAGAATAACTTTTGAACTAATAAATTCCAGTACCTAAAAATTTTTTTCTGTATTCTGAAAAACATTTGCAATGTGTACCCAAAATTTGGCGCATTTTAAAATTTTGATCGGACCACTTCACGTGGAATACCCCATATATATATATTATTTTCTTAAATATTTAAAGAATTTTCCACCTTTTTTAGGAGAACGCATTAGTGTATAATAAGAACGCTTAGAGAAATTAAAAAAAAAATACGTTATAAATATATGAAAGTTTTTTTATTTATTCTTGAACTGTTAAAAATTTTTGGTAGTGGTGCCAACTTAAATCGAGGCGCCAAAAATCATCCTCTGAATTAACGTTTCTTCAAGCAACTTTTGAGTTAAAGTCTTCCCCAAGCGATTTTTGAGTTAACGTGTTGTCCAAGCGAATTTTGAGTTAACGTGTTTTCCAAGCGATTTCTGAGTTAACATGTTCTCCAAGCGATTTCTGAGTTAACGTGTTCTCCAAGCGAATTCTGAGTTAACGTGTTTTCCAAGCGATTTTTGAGTTGACGTGTTCTCCAAGCGAATTCTGAGTTAACGTGTTCTCCAAGCGAATTCTGAGTTAACGTATTTTCCAAGCGATTTCTGAGTTAGAATGTTTTTATTCGGAGGCGACGATAAGTTCTTTACATTTAATCTGTGTCGGCGTGCTCGAGAGCCCCGTGTTAAACGTGTTAACATTAAAAAATAAAGTAATATTATCGCCTTTAAATTCTAATGTATTAAAACATAATGAAGATACAGTAGAAAAAATTGATGGATGTCGTTATACATTCTATAGCGATGATAGAGTAGAAAGTGATGATAATGATACATTACAAGAATCAATCCCAACAGAATTTTTAAATCCATTATCACCCAATGGATTACCTCCACATAAATTAATATTAAAAAAGGGTGCAATAGTTAGTTGTTTGCGAAATTTAGATATCAATGGTGGACTATGTAATGGAACAAGAATGATAATCAAGGATATGAAACAGTATGTTATAACAGTAGAAATAATTACAGGTAAAAATGCTGGCAAGATAATATTATTACCACGTATTGATTTATATCCATCATCAGAAGAAATTTCGTTTCATACGATAAGAAGACAATTTCCAATAAGACTTAGCTTTGCTATGACTATAAACAAAGCTCAAGGTCAATCCTTTGACAAAGTTGGTTTATCTTTAAATACTCCTGTTTTTAGTCATGGTCAATTATACGTAGCTTTATCAAGAACAACATCAAAGGATAATTTAAAAGTATTTATAGATAAATAAATCTATTAATAAAAATGATAATATAATAAAATATAGAAATAAAAAACTTATCCTCAGTGAAAACGCAAAAATTTATACAAAAAATGTAGTTTATTCAGAAATATTTGAATATTAATTTTATATATATATATGGGGTATTCCACGTGAAGTGGTCCGATCAAAATTTTAAAATGCCCCAAATTTTGGGTACACATTGCAAATGTTTTTCAGAATATAGAAAAAAATTTTTAGGTAGTGGAATTTATTAGTTCAAAAGTTATTCTAACCTCAAAAAGTGAACTTTTTCCAGTTTTTTTCAACACCAGCTGGGTTCATCGCTATTTAACTCAAAATCTATCAACTTTTACTATAGAACAATATTTGTAACATTCGTTGCTAATTATGTCTAGAATTTATCCTTCTGGGTTAGAATTTCTAATTTCAAGGTAAATGTTAGATAAACTACATGTCAATATTCAACTTGAAAAAAATCTAACTTCGCCACAATTGATTTTTTTATCCAAAAGTCTAAAAGAAAGCTTGGAGCAATACCTTTCAAATGATCTGTAGCATTTTTATGGCCTTCAATTCTGTAAAAAGTTATGATAATTTAAAGAAAGACAAAAAATTCACAAAAATTAACATAGTATTTCCCATTTAAATTTTTTAAAAAATTTCGTCTTTCTTTAAATTATCATAACTTTTTACAGAATTGAAGGCCATAAAAATGCTACAGATCATTTGAAAGGTATTGCTACAAGCTTTCTTTTAGACTTTTGGATAAAAAAATCAATTGTGGCAAAGTTAGATTTTTTTCAAGTTGAATATTGACATGTAGTTTATCTAACATTTACCTTGAAATTAGAAATTCTAACCCAGAAGGATAAATTCTAGACATAATTAGCAACGAATGTTACAAATAATGTTCTATAGTAAAAGTTGATAGATTTTGAGTTAAATAGCGATGAACCCAGCTGGTGTTGAAAAAAACTGGAAAAAGTTCACTTTTTGAGGTTAGAATAACTTTTGAACTAATAAATTCCAGTACCTAAAAATTTTTTTCTGTATTCTGAAAAACATTTGCAATGTGTACCCAAAATTTGGCGCATTTTAAAATTTTGATCGGACCACTTCACGTGGAATACCCCATATATATATATATTATTTTTTTCATTGTCTAAATACATACATATGGGAGATTCCATGTGAAGTGATCCAGTTAAAAAAAAGAATTTTGTTTTAATGTATGGAATCAGTAAAAAACTACTTGAATAGAGTGTAGCTAAATTTTTAGACCTGAATTACAATTAGTACCAAAGCTGTAGCCAATCAAAAAATCGAATTTTTTGAAAAAATTGACTTTTTGGCCAAGTAGTATATTTTAGTAATATTAGTATATTTTAGTAGTATTAGTAATATAATAGTTTAGTAATATAATAGTATATTTTAGTAATATTAAGGAATAATAGTTTCATATTGTTTGAATGCAAATATACGGTTAGTCTGTTTTTTTCATAAAATGCATTCGCTCTCTTTTTTTAAGAAATTTGCCTAAAAACACCATAACTTTGTCTGAAATGCTCTGCCGCACTCAAACTTTGCATTATTTTGAAGGTAATTAATCATCGATGAATTAGATTTTTGGATGGATAAAATATTTTTGATCGTACAACCCTTTTTTTTACTATAAAGGTTTTTATTGATTATAACCATATTCAAAGTTTTAAAATAATATAAATGAAATATTTCAACTAATTCTTCTTGAAATTAATAAACTTTTTCAAATTTAATGTATATAAGAAAAAATTGTTAGATTTTGAGTTATTAAGTGATAAACATGGCCAAAAAGTCAATTTTTTCAAAAAATTCGATTCTTTGATTGGCTACAGCTTTGGTACTAATTGTAATGCAGGTCTAAAAATTTAGCTACACTCTATTCAAGTAGTTTTTTACTAATTCTATACATTAAAACAAAATTCTATTTTTTAACTGGATCACTTCACATGGAATCTCCCATATATATAAATGTATTAAGAATTATAAATATACTTATAAATATGTTATTGACTGAATATTGGCTGAGAAATCGCCATCATAATTAAATAATTAAAAAATAAACTTATTATTAATTGTTATGAATTGACTGAATATGAGTTGTTACGAAATAATTAAATATTGGATGAGAAATCGCCAACATAATTTATTCAAACTTATTTTTACATATAAATAAATAATTCAAAAATAAACTTATTATTAATTGTTATGTATTGACTGAATATTGGCTGAGAAATCGCCAACATAATTTATTCAAACTTATTATTAGATATATAAATAATTCAAAAATAAACTTATTATTAATTGTTCTAAATTGACTGAATATTGGCTAAGTAATCGCCATCATAGTTAAATAATAAACTTATGATTAATTATTATGAATTGACTAAATATGAGTTGTTACGAAATGATTAAATATTGGCTGAGAAATCGCCATCATGATTTATTTAAACTTATTATTAGATGAATAATTAAAAAAAATAAACTTATTATGAATTGTTATGAATTGACTGAATATTGGTTGAGAAATCGCCATCATACTTAAATAATTAAAAAATAAACTTATTATTAATTAGTTTATTATTAATTAGAGATATAACAATATTGTATATTATATATATATGAATTAACTATTTTATTCAAACTTATTATTAGATTTAAATAATTAAAAAATGTAATTATAAACTTATTATATGAATTATTATGAATTGACTAAATATAAATTATTACGTAATGATTAAATATTGGCTGAGAAATCGCCATCTTAATTTGTACAACCATTTGTAACGTGAGTGTTATTATTGATAATTTTATTCTCAATAATAACAGCAGTCTCAACTCTGTAAAACACAGAGAGCAAATGGATTACACATGAAATTCTCCCCTTCATCCACTACCTCTTCCTCTTGTGAATAATAATTATCATTATCGTTATGAATAATAATAATAATAATAAAAATAATAATAATAATAATTATCATTATCATTATCGTTATCATTATTATGAATAATCCGAGGATTTTGAAGAGTCCTACACCTCGGCAATAAATTGATTTCCCCCTCTCTTAAAAAAAAAAAATCATTATGATTATCATTATCATTATCATTATTAATAATAATAATAATAATTATTAATATCATAATCATAATCCCCTCTCTCCCTCCCTCTCACTCTCTCTCTCTCTCTTTCTCTCTGTGATTCTATCTCTCCAATCACACCCGGAATGTCCAGTGTAAACCCACTGGCACGTAACAAAGCACACATGCGCTCAACGTATCGTCATACATATCGTCTGACGGGGAGGGGGCGCGAAGTAGCCGTGCACATATAAACTCCGCGCGCACTCACGAGATCCAATGTGCTCTACACACTGACGAGTGACATGACTTATCAGTCATGGAAGCTCTTGCTCTATCTCGCTCGCTCGCTCGTACTCTCCCTCTCTCTCTCGCTCTCTCTCTCTCTCTCGCTCGCTCGTTCTCTCGCTCTCTCGCCCTCGGACGGACAGACGGACAGACGGACAGACGGACAGACGGACAGACGGATAGAGGGACAGACGGACAGACAGACGGACAGACATACAGACGGACAGACGGACAGACGGACAGACGGACAGACGGACAGACGGACAGACGGATGGACGGAGGGACGGACGGATGGGCGGAAACAAAATATTAATATAATTAAAGATACTCATTCAGCTTTGCGTAGAGGCTACGAATTGTCGCACACCATTGACTGATGATTAAGAATATTTATATATTCTGGCTCGTATAGACCCTTAAATTTAATATAACATTAAATCAAAGTTAATAAGATATAACTTGTTTAAAAAATGAAGAAATACTTCTTATTGTTATAAAGAAAATTATAAATTGTTAAAATTGAATATTGTTTTTTCAATTTTAACTCAGGTTTGTCCCCTTAATTAATGCTTCGGTTTCAAGCTTGAGGTGGTGATGTATGTTTATACGATGATATGCCCGGACAATTTTAAATCCCTATTCCTTTATCTTACAAGAACCCTTAAGACAACCAGGTGCTATGTTTGCGTGCCATCTCACGTTCATCGCGGTCGCGAATGCTCAAATCGGATCTACCACCATCACTACCTCCAACAATTCAAGTGATGGTCATGCGATACGCTTACATCTTACATTATTTTTTTGTGTCATCAAAATTGTTAAATAGAAATAGTAAAGAGAAATTAAGTCCGTTTATTAATTACTATTTTCTCTCTTACACACTGCATACTTATTATTATACATTCCTTTACTTATTTATTTTGTTGGGTTTGACAGAAACAAATTTAGTAGAGCTTGCGCGTCTCCTGCTAACCGGCGTCTTGAAGGGAGAAGTTTAATGAGGCCTTTCTTATATTTCTCTCTCTGTCTCTCTTTAGCCCTTAACTAGCCATATTTTAGTTATTATATTTAGTTGTCAGCGTCGATAAAATGAGAGAAAGAGATAAGTGTTCAGGAAGAGAAGGAATGTGATCCTACTCGTATAAAATAAGTTAGATCGGTTTGAACACTTAAACCGCGCATTCTGAGAGCGGTGACATTTTCTTTTTGGAGAAATTAAATAAAACTAAAAATTTACTTACTGTATCTATTTCTATACGCATAAAATTAAAGAATTCTAAAAATATTCAAATATGATTATTTGATCGCTCGGTTATATATATTTGTGATTAATATGTTTTCGATTTGCTTCTTTACTCTTTGTCCACTATTGTTGGTGGAATTTGCTAGAGTTGAATTTCCAAAATTATAGGTGTTTCATCCTCAATCTTAGGTAGGGACTAGAAATGTTTTTCAGAAACAAAAAAAATTTTTTAGATATTAGAATTAATATATTCAAAAATATTTTTTTTTAATATTTTAACGTCGCTCTTTTTATGCTGCCAAATTGGTGCTAATCAACGATGGAGGTCATACGATGTCCTTGGTAAGAAAGCACTTGTTGAAAATACATACCCCAGTGGTGCTCGTATCAATCGGCCGGGGCTGGGAATCGAAACTTGGACCTCCAGATTACGATCCCGACGCCCTAACCGACAAAGCCATCGCAGGATTCATATTCAAAAGTTATTCTAACCTTAAATTTAGGTTTTTTAACAATAGTTACCTTTACAGCTATTTAACTCAAAATCTGGTAAATTTGACAATATAACTCATATGTTAAATTGATTGCTAATTATGTCTAGAATTTATTTTTCGGGGTTAGAATTCTAAATGTTAAGGTCAATGTCTTATGTCAATAATGACCTTGACAAATTTGTAATTTCATCATAAAAAGTATGAAGCAATATAGATACCTTTCTAAAAGACTGTAGCTTGTAACTAACCTTCAATTCTGTGAAAAATTAAGTTAATTTAAAGAATTACAAATTTTTTTTGACAGCTATATGCTACAGTCCATTAGAAAGATATTGCTTCGAGCTTCGTTTAAAATTTATTAATGAAAAAATCAATTCGGGTAATGCTACAGTTTTTTAAGTTCAAAATTGACATATAGTTTATGTCAAGAAGTATGGAAATCATAATCCAGAAGGATGATTTCTAGAGATAATTAGTAACAAATTCTATATGTAATGTTTGCGACGAGACGTCGTTGCAATGAAATAAATAATACTTCATGTATTACATTATTTCATGTGTATATAAAATATTGTATTGTAACGGTAAATGGTTCACGCGAGACGAAAACCGTACCAATCGCGTGAGTTTACCGTCGAAGACGCGTAAGGCGCATGCGCGAGCGCGTCGAAGAGCCGGTGTGCACGACACACCGGCAGTATCGTCTCGCCTACGAGAGAGGCAAGGAGAATCGCGCGCGGAGACGATAGGAAACACGGATTCCCGCGCGAGTGAGACACGCAGCAGAACACGGGTACGAGAGAGGAAGAGAGAGAGTACGAGATCGAAGGACGTGAGACACGCGCCGTCCCCCAGGATCATCTTCAGAGATAAAGTAAGTCCTGGCCAGGCAATACCGTGTTTGTCACCGCCGAAACGCGAGCGAAATCGGCGACGGGATACGCGCGGTATCCCGATGCGTAAACCATACGAGAGGTTAGCCGCTCTCGTCGCGACACTCTCTCTCGCCCCGTAAATCACTCTTACGGCAAACCGGAGTGCTTCACACTCCGGCGCGATCGCAACTCGGCGATATTTACTGCGAAGCCAGGTAACCCGTACCTGGCGAACTTAACCTCCTTCCCGAGTAGATAGAGACCGCGAGTCTCGAAGAGCATATTGCAGCGGGCGCACACACACACACGTTACCGTGTATTTTATATTTTCAGAGGTTACGCGAATAACCTTATTTGCTTTGAGCCAAGGTTCGACCTTGCCTTGGCTCACCATATTGTAATATTTCTTTTACTTTATTTTCTTTTAATAAATTAATTAACTATCTTTTATTCCGAGTAACTATTAATTAACCGGTGATTAGTCCCTGTCCCCGAACGCGAATACCGCCATGCCCCGCGGGTGTCGTGTATTGCTTCGCACGACACATATCTGAGGAGCCGAGCACGAGTATCGAGGAAGAATAAGTGTGTACTAGGTAAGTGCATACATTGTACACAGGGCCAACATCGTCACTCGGAGCTTGAGGCTAGCTCTGGTCGTCCCGAAAGGTAATTTTACCGATTTGCCAGCTGTATGGTGAAACAGCTGATCTCGGTATTGCGGTGATTTCCTGTGCATTGAATATATGCACAGGGCCAGTATAACCCTCCTGACGTATGAGAATAACCCTGTTACAGTATCTTAAAATCTCGCACGTTGTTATTGTTTTGTGCGTTGCCTATTCAAGGGCACAAAACGCGCGTGTTTATATCGACGGACGAGGATGTGTGCGAGCATCCGTATAATCGATTGTTATTGTGTGTGTGTGTTAGGTACTTTTCGGGAATACGACAATTGCTGAAAAGCTCAGTACGCTGCCGGTCTTGACCGCGACAGCACCCCTTTTTACACATCGTCTCGCGCGCCACGGGAAGTACCGGACCGGTTCGTTCCGTGCACCGGAAAGGCGTACGCGAGTGCTAGTGAGTTAGTGTGTAAGTGCAGTGCGAAGGACCACATACCTCGGGTCGAGTATTCCTCGAGGTAGGTGGGGCGCCGACTCACACCAGGGCCAATGGACCAACCAGCCCGGTAAGTACCCGATGTCAATCGGTATAATTTAGAGTGTGCTGAGTGAGTGTGCGTGTATATTTGTTCGGTAGCACACTGGTGCTACCGAAATCGAATAGGTATTGCGCGGGGCCAGCGCGGGGGCAGCCCCAACTTGCCACGCATATACTACGCGACCGGGAGAACGCCCCGTTAACCGTAAACCGTTAGCCTCCGTGTAACCCACTGCAAATAAATATTGTTTATTTAATATAACTTCACGGTCGCGTATTATTTTATATAATAAATCAACCCGTAATCTTCCTTCCGACTCCCGATTTTCCCACCACGTGTGTCAGTACGTAGGAAATCGTCCAATCTCCGCTACCGTGTTCCGACTGGTTAATTTATTAACCCACCGCGACGACAACGATGCCTTCCTCGGGGCCGTCGTCCCTGTTAGAAATAATAAATAAATTCTAAGTGGTATTAGGACGAAATACCACGTTACAAATGGCGACCGTGACAGGACGGTAGTTGTACCACCTGCGTGTCGAGATTTACGAATCGGTGAATTTTTTTTATCTCCTATATGCAGGTTTACCTGTACTTATATAAGGAATAGCGGATTATTTATTTTTAAAATTTTTTGCTTTGCAAGTCGCGTGTGAGTGAGAGAGAGAGAGAGAGAGAGTAAAATTTGAAGTGTTCGGTTCGCATTAGAGTAGGGACGCGCAGGTATCCCTAGCCGTATATTGTGGTTGTGTGTGTGAGAGAGAGAGAGAGAGAGACAGAGAGAGAGACAGAGAGAGAGAGACAGAAAGAGAGAGACAGAGAGAGAGTGAGAGAGAAACAGTTCATGAGAGAGATTCATTACGTCGTGGAGTTGCACAGTGCTGAGTGAGCACGAGTCCGCTAGTGGGAGAGAGAGAGAAAATCCCAACTAGCCGGCGATAGACTCGTGCTGCATAAGTGTAACGAGAGCGAAAGAGAGAGAGAGAATATATACATTATACGGTATATACCACGCGACTATCCTTCGTTGCTACGAAAAGAGGAAAATTTCATCGCATGCATTTTATTATTTCATTTTTAAATTCATCGCGTGAATTTTGTTAACTCGCTCTAAAAGCAAGTTGTGAGTGTGTAAAATATTTTTGGGTTCGGCTCACTGATTTTGTATCAGTTAGAGACGAACAATAATATTTTTATCGTTTATAATTATTAATTTTTGTATTATCATTATTATTAATAAATTGTTTTTGGGTTGTAATATATATACTTTTTAATTTATTTTTCAAAGATATTATCACCCTGTTAGTCAGCTGATAATTTTAAAAATATACGATAATTTTTCTTTGTGTGGTAATAATTTTTTTTTTTCATTTATTTAAGGTCGCATCAACTACATGGGTCATTAGCGACCGTAATATATACATTTATAATATAGATAGAATTATATACATTTTAATATAATTTACACGAGTAGTCTTTGTTTATGTCTTTGATATAATTGAGTAGAATGTTTATCGATGATTTATTATTAAAACATTTGTTTAAATCTTCAGGTAGATGGTTGTCCTCGCGTGCTTTCTTGAATTTTGGGCATTCGAATAATACATGTTTTATTGATAATCTGGTTTTGCAAATTAGGCACTTTTCTGGTTCGGAGCCAGCTAATATATGGTGGTGTGTTAAATTTGTGTGCCCTATTCGTATTCTGGTTAGAATTACTTGGTTTAATCTATTCATTTTATCAAGTGGGTCTTTTGTTAGGACTGTTTTTCGTATTTCATGAAGTGATGATTTCTTGGTGTTTTTCCATTCGTCGTCCCATTTTTTTATTAATAATTTGTATATATTTTTTTGAGCGTCTTCGAATGGTATTCCATGGAGAGGGTAATCGAGGCTGTTATAGTTGGAGTTTTTGTTTTTGTTATGGATTTTGGAGGAATTAAAATTAATAGTATATCCTTTGTTTTGAAGATGTTGGACTTCACTTTGTATATATTGGATTATTGAACATTTATTGTAGATATTTGTAATTTTTTGTATTATGTTTTCTAATTCTGTATAAATAATATAATTCCCTGTTGCTTCTGTCTTGATTTTGTTGAGGGCGATAATAATTGATATTAGATCGCGAGAAGATGGATCAAGCTCGGAGGGCAGTTTAAATGTATGTGTTTCGTTTTTGGTTTCGAGTATAGTTATAAATTTGTTGTCTATGGTTTCAGAGCATGATGAGTGTTAGTGTTTAGCATTTCTTTTTTGTGGTGTATTAATTAATTTGAGGATAGATGTTGGCATTGGTGGGGTGAATCTTTTAATAATATTAGGTATAGACGTGTTTAGTTCTTTTAAGTATATGTAGAGTCGAATATTTATTGGTTTTGATATGTTTGGTTTTTGGTTGTAATATTTATAATTGTCAGTGTTAAAAATGAATTTATTGACTGGATTTTCGGGTAGTGAGGCAATTTTGCATGCGTAGCTTATTATTAATTTTTCTCTTCTGTAATGAAGCGGTAAAATATTACTTTCAGCTAATATGCTGTTTATTGGACTCGTTCTGTATGCACCTAGTATCACTCTTATAGCTGTGTTTTGAATTGAATTTAATATTCCTTTATTTGGGCTTGAATCGTATAATATGGCGCCGTAATCTAACTTTGACATTATTATAGATTTGTATGTAATAGTAAGAATTTTTTTGACTGCACCCCAGTTATTAGCCGCCAATATCTTCAGTCTGTTGATTTTTTTAAGGCATTCATTTTTAAGTGTCTTTATGTGTTTATTCCATGAGAGTCTATTATCGAATATCATACCTAAAATTTTTAGTTCTTTGGTTTCTGTTAGGGTTCTGTTGTTTAGCGTTAGTCTGAAGGGATCCTTGTTTCTATTTCCTTCAAAAAGGGCCATATATTATATTGTGTTTTTGTACTAGAGAATTTGAACCCTGAGGTTAGCGTCCATGCATGTATTTTATCTAAGGTGTTTTGTACAATCTTACTTGTGTTTTTTATGTTTTTTCCACTGCAATAAATTGTTATGTCGTCAGCGAAGATATTTCCTTTAACTGGCGCCTCTATGATCTCAGTGATATCGTTTATTGCTATGAGGAAGAGTGTCATGCTGAGAACTGACCCCTGGGGTATTCCGTTTTCTATAGTTAATAATTTAGAAAGAGTTTGATTTGCTTTGACTTTGATTTTCCTATCTTGGAGAAAATTATTTATGAAAACTTGTATTTTGCCTTTAATTTTTAGTTTGTCGAGTATGGAAATGATTCTCTCTTTCCAGACCATTTCATATGCTTTTTCAAGGTCCATGCTAACTATGATTGTATGTAAATTTTTAATTTTGGCGTTACATATATAGTTTTCTAGTGTTATCAGGTGATCGGTTGTAGATCGGTTTTGCCGGAAGCCACTTGCTCGAGGCAGATAATGTTATTAGTTTCGAGATACGTTTTTAGTCTTCTATTAATGATTTTTTCCATTAATTTGCACATAGTGCATGTTAGCGTTATGGGCCTATAGTTTTGCGCACGACTTTTGTCTTTTCCTGGTTTGGGAATCGGAATTACTATTGCTTCTCTCCATATTTGAGGAAAGATACCTTCAGTCCATATTAGATTAAATACTTTTTTTAGGTATTCTAGTCCTTGCGGAGGTAGTTCTTTTAATAGTACGTTATGGATTTTATCTGGTCCCGGACTGGAATTTTTACATTGTTTAAGCGTTATTAAATTTTCTTCTGTTGTAAATTCTTCATTGATTGTATTTGCTTTATGGTCGGATATTATTGGTATTGTCTTTTTGTATGCTCGTTTATATTTAACAAATTCTTCGTTGAAGTTTGAGTAACTGGAGTTTTCCGCAAAGCTATAGGCAAGTTCGTTTGCTATATCTTCGTGTGTTGATACTATTTCTTGGTTATTGTTGATTAAGTTAGTGATTTTATTTGATTTCCGTGTTCCATTAATTCTGTTGATTTTTTTATGTATAGTGCTGATTTGAGTATTTTGGTTTAATGCTTGGGTAAATTCTCTCCATGATTTTCTTTCGTTTTCTCTGAAAATTTTTCTACAGTATGCCCTAGTTTTATTTCTTTCGATTTTATTTTCTAATGTTTTTTGCTTTTTATATTTATTGAATGCATATTTGGATTTTGAAAGCGCCTCTTCACATTCCTCATTCCACCACGGGACTTGCTTTTTATTTATATAATTTTTGTTTGTAGGTATTGATTCATTAGCACTTATTTCTATGGCTGTGATTAGTTTTTGTAGTATATTATCTATACTTTGATCGTTTTTTAGCTGAGTTATAGGCGGTTCTAGGTCAGATATATATGTTTTTAATTTTTCTTTGAATTTTTGCCAATTTGCCTTTTTAAAGTTCCATGTTATTTCTGTTTCTGTCGTTTGTTCGTTTCCGTGAATTGTGATGTAAATTGGATAGTGATCGCTGTCAAACAGGTAATCAGATACTTCCCAATCCGATCTGTCGCATAGGGATGAAGATATAATTGTAAGATCTATTGCGCTTTCTTCGCCATTTGCTTGAGTAAAATGGGTCATGTTGTTGTTGTTTAACAGAGTTAGATTGTCGTTGTTTATGAGAAGTTCTTCAATTTTTTGTCCTCTGGAATCTATTTTTTTACTTCCCCATAACGGGTTATGACTTGAAATCACCTACGATTATTAGTGGAGTTGGTAGCTGTTTTATTAAATCTTCGAGTTCGTCGATTTTAAAATTATAACTATTTGGTAAATACACATTACATATACATACTTTTGTTGGTAGGTAGCATAAAATAGCGTTAGCTTCTAAATTTGTGTTAATTTTAATTTCTGTGAAATTTATATTATCTTTGATATAGGTAGCTATTCCGCCGCTCGCATGTCTACAGTTGCATCTATTTTTAAAAACTTGAGAAAAACCTTTTATTGATGAGCAATGGTTATCCTTGAAATTGGTTTCTTGGATGCACATTATAGTTGGATCTTTTAACTTTATAATTCTATTAAGATTTATTCTTCTTTGTGTGAACCCATTAACACTCCATTGTACAATTGTATTAATCATGTTTAGTTGTTCGTAGATTTAGGGTTTTCTAATTTTTTTAGTATTCTGCTGAACTGGTTTTTTATACTTTTATCTAAAAGGTGAGGGTAAATTTCACGGATCATTTTTGTTAATAAGCTTGTGTCCTCAATATGTTCTTTTGCTATTTCTGCCGCTAGTTTATTTGATCTTGCTTTGTCTATAAAATTTTTAAATTCGTTATAATTAATTGAATATTGGTCTTTGTTCTCTTCAATTAATTTTTTTGCAGGGTTTAGTAGGACATCTAAATCAATTTTATCTGATTTTTTTTGTTTCTGGACTTTTCTTTTTTTTAAAGTCTTTTTTTTTGTTTCGGTTTCTTCTTCAGTCATTTCTTCTTCCGTTGGATTGCATGAATCGGTGCTAATTTCAAAGTCTGTATTTACTAGTTGTGGTTCGCTGTTTGTTATTGATGGTGTAATATTCGACTGTGATAAGGTTCTTTTTATTGTCATTGACGTAAAGTCCATTGGAGAAGCGAAATCGTTTTTGCTGTGAGGTATAACATGGTCGTCGGTGTGAGTTTTGTTTTCTGTAGTAGTTTGAGTGCAAGGTTGATTATTGATAGGATTTGTTGTTCTATATATTGTGACGATGTGCTTACATCACATGTCACTGTGATATCTTATTCTACGTTTAATAAGTGGCACTAGTCGAGCAAGCCACAAGATGCTCGGAGAGAGGAGGCACACACACACTATCCCTTCGAGTAAACCTCCAGCACCAGTCCTACTCCTTGGAATTGATCCCCCTTGATCCTTGAATCCAGCACCATGCTAAGAAGCCGTGGACTAGCAGTAGAGGCTGTGAGGTCCAATAGCGCTCCCAGGTTACACATGGAGTGGCCTCGCTCTAACATCCAGGTCCTCGCTCCAGCCTAGTACCGAGTACCTGTAAAAGATAATTAGTGAGTGACCTAATTTAAGAGACAAGAAGAAGGACAGAGAAGCTGCGACAACATGCAGTTCTCCCTGGGAATATAAGGAGGCACAGGAGATATGTAACCCAAGTGTTTACACTAGGTTAGAGGTTAGGAACACCTCAAACAATAATACTACTGCTGCGAAATCCGCCGCACTTACCCACGATATCCTGGAGGGAAAGTCTTCTCCGTAAGCACTAGTAGTGAACTCGCATCTCAGCCAACCAGAGGAAGTCCCGCAGGCACACAGGTCACCGTTGAAACTGCACCTAGAAGTCTCAACACACGGCTGAATTAGCCTAACAAATTACACTTAAGGAACGATTGAATTGTTACCTGACACCGAAACCTCCTGCAGCACCAACCTCCAGCATCCTGAATATGTCCCACTGAACACCCGAACTCCAGCACCACTATTCCTGTCGATCCGTGAATATCAACACGGAGATCTAGTTCAGAACGGTCGATGCGAATTACCGACCGCGCGTAGCCGTTGTATACGCGAACATGCGCGCGCGTTCGAGAGGTCCAGCGTAGCTCTCGCACGGCCGCGAAGTCGAGAGTAGCGACGAGTGCGCAGCGTCTTCGCGCAGGGCTCGCTCCGAGACGAAATGAGCTGCCGTGAGAGCAGAGCTTCCCGAGCGGTGTACGATACGAGTCGTATAGAGAGATTTTGCGAACCAAAACGTGTAGCTAATATCCGCCCGCGTGAGAGATTGAGATTTATCTTGGAGACGATTCTCCTAGTGTGTAGGTGAGTTTCGCCTCAAGTTCTCCAGCTCCCTTTCCGTGCAAGTGTGTGTGTGCCCGTCGCGTCAAACCGCGTTACTTTGATCGCGAAAATCGGCGAGTATATTTTAAGCCGTGACTGGCAAACGGCGAATTGTAAACCAACCTATCGGGTTACTAATAGTAAATAAAAACTCATTTGAACTCTTATTAGTTAAGTGCGAGTGTTTTATTAATTTATTTTGCGACCTCCGCCTTAATCCCCAGCGGAAGCGTCACATGGCGACCGCGACTTTTGCGATAATTTTATAATCGCGGACTTGGGATTTTCTTGTTCATCCGCCATATTGCACACACACACGGGAAAAGGTCGGAAGTGGTTTTGGACGGCCATATTTTTTATAATTAAATGATACAATTATAATTAAGGATCTATATTGTTGATATGGATAACAAAATCTACGAAATTCGGTGAGTTTCTCATGCTTGTTTGGCTTTGTAATTTCCTTATATATATATCATATTATAACTGCATTTAATAGGACTTGTATCTTAAATTGTATAGCTACCGTAAAATTCAATTAATAAGTTTTCTTGGTGACTATACAAATGTTATCATAAGTTTAAATTAATAATAACAAATTTGATAAATTAAATATTGGATAAAATAATTTTATAATTATCTTATTAAGTTAAATTGGAAGTGAACACTATATATATATAGCTTTTTCTCCTTCTCGCATAAGTTACATTCTCTATCATTATAATAGAAGGATATAGTGAATTTCTTTAATTATTAATATTAAAATTGTTAATTAATAAATAAATAACAATAATAAATAACATTTGTACCTTTAAAATATCTTTTGAAATAATAAAATGATTTTAGTTAAAATTTGAAAATTTTCAAAAACTTTTTTATACTAAAATTGTTAATAACAATAAAGTTGTAAATTTTCCTTCATATATCCATTAATTGAGTCACTTTAGATCTGAATCCATCATAATAATATTTAAATTAATTTATTTTCACCATTAAAATTGAACCTCTAATATAGAGAACGATAGCTGACCATCAATATATATGCATACATATTATCTACTTATACCATTTGTAATAACATTTTACAGTATATACAAAGTTTGTAATTAATATTTACTGTATTATTATCACTTATTAGTATTTATAACTTCTTACAAGTCAAATCTTCCTCAAGCACCATTCTAATACGTACTCTAGCACCATATACCTTAATTTAACTATATACCCACTCGACTAAGACCTTCTCGCTACTCATAGTAACCCCAAGCGTGTTAAATAAACTTTTCTTTGCAATGTGTTGCATGAATTGTTAATAACAATTGGCTAGTGTTTCTAAGGTGTTAGAATACACAAGTTATATAGAAATATATATATATAAAAATATAATTTTGAGTTTTCTTTCGCTTTGCTTTATTATATTTCTTTGGAATGTAATTAACAGCTAATACTGAGTTTTTGCTTTTAATATTTAGTTAGTGGCTACAAAGATACCTAAATAACACGTTGTTTATGGTTGATAAATAATTTGTATTTTATCTTTAGAAACAAATATAAAGCATATTGAGCTACGTTTTTTTTTTAAGAACAACTGGAAGTACCCCTGTTTAAGTAATTATTACTGAATATACATAAAAAAATTTTTTTTAATTTTATTACCACTATTTAAATTGGTATTAAACTCGTTGCGTAAATTTAAAATGGCGTCAGGAAATTGGAGTTTAACACTTCAGGCATTAACGGACGAAGACTTGAATAACATGAATATGGAGGAAGGTATTAGTCGTATAAAACAAAATGTACACCAACTATCAGATAACGAAGTCGTTCAATTTGCAAACGTCAAAAATTTAACATCTTCAGACTCAATTAATAACATAAGAAATCGAATTGAGAGATACGAAATTAGAAGATTTTATGAAATAATCGCAGCCGACTGGGATGCCAGCATCGATGAAGCCGATTATGTATCATTGGATCGTTCGGAAGGAAATTTCTTGGACTTAACACCGGTATTATCTAGACATGTAACAGGGCTCTCAAGGGACATAGCCGACATGCAAACAAGAAATGCGGAGATAAGCAAAGAAACCAATAACCGACAAAACCTGGTAGTTCCAACAAGTCAGCAGGGAACTAACCCTCAACTTCAACCTCAACTACCAACAGGACAGTCAGTAGGACGATATCAAGATCCAATATCTCTAAGGAACTCGTATTCTCATACACCAATAATCGAGGAAGATGTAAATAGAGTGCGACCAGCAAATATTGTCCCACAGCGTACTAATAATAGATTAGACGTAAATTTCCCGTTACCGACATCAACATCAGAACTCCTCCAGCTCCCACAAGATTTATCCAGACTCCAAAACAATTTAATTATCCCACCCTGTGCCCAATCTACACAACATCCAGCGTTAACTGTCAATAGAACGACAACGGCAGAAGCAAGTAGAAATATGAATCTAACCGACCCGATAGAGATTCATAGAGACCGTAGTCAAGACATGTTAACGGAAGACGGCCAAAGAGGTCCGAGAACATATGACCAGACATCCTATCTGCAATATGGAGGTGTTGTCGCAAGAAATAGCACGTCAAACCCGAGAAGTCAACACATAGCACAATCGGATCCAATCTATACGGAAGCGTCACATGGCACGGAAGTATCTAACAGAACACAAGGAGTAAGGTTCAGCTTAGAACATATGGGTAGAGGAGACCACCCAATTCCGGCACTGAGAGTAAGATCGCCTCCAATAGAAAGGATAAACGACAATAGAAATGAACCATATATTGCTCCACAACACGAACCCATCCAGCACCAACACTATTATAACACCCCACCAACGTATGAAGCCCCTTTTATCCCGAATCATAACATAAATTTTCCCCCTGTCGAGCACCAACATCTTGCCTATAACTCACCCAATCAAAGAAATATACAGTATACAAGGCGTCAAGAATCGTCCCTTGATAATCCCACATTCCACCGGGATAAGCGAGTTAGTGAAATCTTAAAACAATGGCATATAGAATTTAAAGGAGTAAAGAGAAATGACCCAGAATCATTCCTAGCCAATCTAGACGAATGTACTAGAAGATATCAACTAACAATAGACGATATAGCTCGATCTCTGCCAGCTATTCTGGATGAAGAAGTATGGTGTTGGTTTCGTAGAGAAAATAGGACTTGGGTAACATACGAAGATTTTGTTAATGCATTTAGAATACAATACTGCAGAGAAGATATACAACACCAATTACGCAAAAGAATTGGTATCAGAACACAAGGTCCATTTGAAGACATATCGACGTATTTATCCAAATTTAGAAATCTCTTGGATCAGCTACAACCACCAATGTCTATGAAAGAACAATTAGATCTAACATACGACAACTTACATCCAGATTACCGACAAAGAATGGACAGAAGCCAATTCTCGTCATTTTTGGAATTGCAGATATTAGGGAAAAAGGAAGAAGCAAGGAAACGTCAGGATAAATTATATCGCCCTCCTCCAATGGAAGAAGATGAACCCTTTTTCAATTCAGCATATGAACCCATTAAGCCTAAACAATGGAGCAAAATAGCAGCAATAAACCCAAAAAGGAAAGAAACGGTGATGCCAGAAAAGTCGACGATGACAGCAGCTATCCAGCAATCTCCAGCACCACGAAAAACCCATTTTTCCCCGTCCCATAATATAATACAAGTTGAAAACTGTGCGAAATTCCCTGAAACGGACAATAGAACTGATAAACGATTAAACGATAGGTTTAAACAATCAGTTACACTGCAACCAAATAAGACCTACCAATCAAATAGAACTAAAACCGCAAGCACTAATAAAAATACTTTTAAGATGAAAAGTCAAGGAATTAGTAAATGTTATACATGCGGAGTCGAGGGACATAGGTCTCATGACTGCCCAGACAATAGTTGTAAAGGTTGCGGTAAAAGTAATACACTAAGACGCGATTGTACCAATTGTAGAGTTTCCAAATGGGCGGGAAACGAAAGGCGGAGGAGACAATAAGGGTCAATGTGTCCTCCTTAGAAATAATTGGTAAAAATGACCCTAGGAAATTTTCTCCTCCAGCACGACCTAGTAAAAGAATGAAAACAGTTCTGGATAAACCTGTTAAGCATAGTAACTCCCCTCCAGCACCAAGAAAGAAACGTAAAATATCCCCTCAAGCACCAAAATCAGAGGACGAAAACTATGATTCCGTCCTAGTTATTCATAATACGGGTAACTCTAAAGAATCTGAATACAAACTAAAGAAGATTCTAAATAAATAAATCTATTCAATAGCTGTATTATCACCAGATTCTCTCATCCAGAGACATCCATTAGGAAAGCTTGAGCCCAGGTTGTTTTTTACGATTGAGTTAAATGGGAAAAAGATGATAGGACTTTTAGATGCTGGATCTGTTTATTCCTATATCGGGAAAGGATTAGGAAAACAACTTAGTGGGAAATATAAGCCATGTAAAGGAATGATAAGCGTGGCAAACGGGGTAACTGTACCAGTACAAGGAAAATTAGACGTAACGGTGAATATCGTTGGAATCGAGAAAACGTTACCTTTCCGAGTAGCTGATGGTTTACAGTACAAGTGTATCTTAGGGATTGATTTTAAACGACTGTTTGAACTCAAGATAGACTACGGAAACGATACATGGTGGACTCCAAAGGGAGAGATCCATCAGTTTTACCCCTACGGACAAGACCCCAGTTACATCCCAGCATTAGCCAGTATAGATGGCCTACTACGTGTCTCCGAGGAAGACAAGGAGGAAATTAAAAAAGTTCTTGACGACCTTATCCTACCAACTCCAAAAATACTTGGAGCTACAACATTAGCTTACCACAAGATAGATGTCCAAGGTCATGAACCAATACGACAAAGGATGAGAAGGTACTCTCCAAAAATGCTAAAAGCGGCTCACGAGGAAGTAGACCGAATGTTATCTGAGGATATAATAGAACCATCAGAAAGCCCTTGGTGTAGTTGTCCAGTAATAGTACCCAAATCGGACAGTAAATATCGATTTTGCATTGACTATAGAGAAGTCAACAAAGTAACAAAACGATTTGCTTATCCCTTAAAGAATATGGATGACATTCTGGATAAACTAAGAGAAGCAAAATATATCTCTAAATTGGATCTGTCTCAAGCATATCACCAAATATTGTTAGAAGAAGATAGTAGAGAAATAACTGCTTTCGGAGTACCAGGGAGAGGTCTACACCAATTCAAAAGAATGCCTTATGGGTTAACAAATGCTCCAGCAACTTTCCAGAAAATTATGGAAAAGTTAATTAAGCCTAATTGGGAGCCAAATGTATTTGTGTGTATTTAGACGATATAATAATTGTTACCCAAACTTTTAAAAACCATATATCCTGGTTAAAGAGAGTTCTAACAGTATTAAAAAAGGCAAATTTACAACTAAATCGAGATAAATCCGAATTTTGCTGTGCAGAAGTTAAATATCTGAGTTACGTTGAGAATGAACATGGATTGAGTACCGACCCCGAGAAAATTAAACCCGTAACTGAATATCCAGCACCCACCAACCTCAAACAACTTCGCAGATTTTTAGGTATGGTCGGATGGTACTCCCGATTCATTCCAAATCTCGCGGATATTAAAACTCCTCTTACAGAATTAATGAGGAAAGGTGTTCGTTGGCATTGGAATAACGACCAACAAACAGCCTTTGAAAAACTTAAAACCGCCCTAACTCAAGCACCCATTCTAGCACGCCCCAACCTTACACTACCGTTCACCCTACAGACGGACGCAAGCAATTACGCGATAGCAGGTGTGCTTACGCAAGTAATTGATGGGGAGGAACACCCAATCTACTACGTGAGTCGAACGTTGAACAAAGCGGAACGCAACTACACTGTAACCGAGAAAGAGTGTTTAGCGGTCCTTTGGTCAGCGGAAAGGCTAAGAGGATATCTACAAGGAGAACAGTTTACAGTAGTAACTGACCATTTTAGTCTACTATGGCTAAACAACCTTAAGGATCCAACAGGAAGACTAGCCCGATGGAATACAGCACTACAAAGCTACGATATAAAGTTTGTACACCGGAAGGGTGCACTTCATCAAGTCTCTGACGCATTATCGAGAGCGTGGGTGGAATCAGAGGTGGCTGCAGTAATTCCAACTTACATAGATGACCCATGGTATCTAAAGAAAATGGAAAACGTAAAGAAATTTCCAAATAAATATCCCGACTTTAAAGTCGAGAGTGGTTTTCTTTATGCTCATCGTCCAAATCCATTAGTAGATCCATTGTTCCCTGATTTGGATGCTTGGAAACTAGTTCTTCCAGCATCAAACAGACCCCAAGCCCTTTTCGAATCCCATAACACACCTTAATCAGGACATTTAGGGATAGAAAAAACTTACGCCCGTCTAGCAACACATTATTATTGGCAAGGATGCTATTATGATACTTCTTGTTATGTCAGATCCTGTCATCAGTGTCAAATCCACAAAAGTTGTCAATTACCCCCCGCTGGTTTGATGGGAGAAAGAAATATCGATGGACCATGGAAGGTCGTGGCTGCCGATATTATTGGTCCCAAACCACCGTCAAAACGAGGTTTTAGATACGCAATCGTTTTCGAGGATTTATTCACTCGGTATGTGGAAATCGAGCCACTTCGTAAGGCGGATGGGAAGAACGTATTGCAAGCTTTTGAAGATTTAATAATAAACCGTTGGGGTTGCTCAAAGTTTTTACTGACTGATCATGGAACTGAATTCTCTAACAAGTTAGTAACTGAACGTTTGAAAACGTATGGTATCCAGCAGACCACTATTCCCCCCTATAGGCCTCAGGCAAATCCGATTGAAAGAGTAAATCGTAATCTGAAACCCATGATTAATAGCTTCCTAGAGGAAGATCATAAAGAATGGGATCTCCACTTAAAGGAATTTTGTTTTGCTTTAAACACAACGATTCACTCTTCTCTTAAAACGACGCCTGCGTTCATGAATTTTGGTAGAAATCCTGAACCTTCAGTCCTAATCCGGAAACACCTAGAGAATCCTACTCCTCTCCTTCCTAATGACTCAGAGAAATGGTCAGATCGTATGAAAAGACTGCCAGCTCTTCACGATCTAGTAAAAACCATATAGAAAAAGCATCAGCTCGTCAAGCAAAATATTATAATAGAAATAGAAGAGACAATACTTATCAAATCGGGGATAAGGTATTACGGAAAAACCATGTACTATCATCTGCAGAAGGAAATTTTGCAGCTAAACATGCACCGAAATATGTAGGCCCGACTACTGTGGTCGAAATCCGTTCAGCAACAGTATACGTAGTACAAGACGACAATACCGGGAAACGTACCGAAATATCAATTGAGGATCTTAAACGATACATAGCACCACGTAGAGTCGTTTCCAAAAATTTTAATTCTATTTCAGAAAATGCAACGAGCAAACAGCTTCCAGAGAGGAAAGGGAGGAAGAGGAAGAGCGACGACCATCAGACACCCAGTGATGGGAGAAGCTCCTCTATTTCCCCTACCCCAGAACATCGCACCGATGCCAACACCTCCTCCAGCACCATCACAAACAACAACCCCTCCAGCACCACAACATCCATAATCAACCCCTCCAGCAGAACCCAAGGAATCGGAACAAGTCCCGACATACCGATACAGAGGGTACGTGCCGTACCGGGCAAACGTGGAGGAGAGTCAAGGAGAGTGCACCTTCCTGAAGAACCGAGTGTTCGTAAAAAAGGAAGACCCTCCTCGACCATTGGGAAGAGGACGAGCACTGACAAGGAAATCGGAAGTGGGAAAGAACCCAAACGTAGGGGCAGGCCACGGAAAACCGTGGGCACCGCAGGAGACCTTGCGGCCTGTGGGCGCATTCAGCACGGACAATACGTCTCCTCCAGCACCATCATCAATCCCGTCCCCACTTAATACCACATCCTACACCCAATCAATCCTCCAAGGAACCTACGGCCCGATACCACGACTCCCCAACCCAATCACGCAAACCTACCAAAATCCCTTGTCACCCCAATCCCCAATTGTCATAACCCGCTTCGTACCAATCCCCGTACCCTGCTTCCCACCAATCATACGTCCTCCAGCACCAACCACTCTCACACCTACTACACCCACATTGACCACCGACCCTATAACCCCTGTACAATCCCCTATAGCCCCCCTTATGTCCCTCCGAATAGAACCCCCCACCATGCTACCCATTCCCTCAAGCACCACACACCATACGCACCACAACCCAGCAAGTCCAGCTCGGTATACAGGAGCTATACTGAGCAACCAAAACCTCCACGTTACCAGCAGTACCCCACCCAGACCAACGGCGTATAGTGGCCGGAGACGAGAAGGTTGCTGGAACTGTGGAAGCCGCCAACACAGTTGGCAGAAGTGCCCGGAAATTCGGACGAAGTTTTGCCGAGGTTGCGAGAAACCAAATGACACCTTAGAAACGTGTCCACACTGCCACAAAGAGTGAAAACAAGGACTGAACGTCCACCCAAAATAATTTTTTTTTCTCTTTTTTCTCATTTTTTTTTATTGTTATAATCTTTTTTTTTCTCCTCTGTCCTAGAATGTAAAAGAATAAATTCATATATAATAGATACACCTGGTCACATTTCTTTATTAATTTTAACCCACGTTCACATTATCCCTGGAATGGTAAAAGTTCAGTTAGTTATCTATTGAATAATAAGTATGCAAATATTACATAACATTAATGGTGTACCTTCCTCTAACTTAATCACATAAAAGGTATAAAAAAACCTGACAAACGTTCTTATAAATAGTAAAGGAAACAAGAAATGAGGAATGCAAGGTCGAATAGTATGATTAACTTAATAATTTTATTCATAATTTTGCAATTTGATACAATTTATAACGTTGCACAACAGAAACCAAAACCATTTCCGGAGAACTAACTCACCAGGTATGTAAGAATGATATTTAACAATTACTTTTCTTTTTTAATTTATATACATTAGGAATGTTTCATGTTAGTATGGGTTATGTATGTCGCGAATAATGAAACCGATCGAAGATACAAGAGTATCAAAAATTTGTAATGTAAGCCAGTCACACGCGTAACGTGCCGAAAAGATAGTTACCAGATAGGTAAAAGACAATACACACTCAGCGTGAAAGACTCATACACAGATTTACTCTCGTCGTATCCATTTCAAGTTTCGGCAATTGGGTAATCAAGAATTACACAGCGACCAACGGAAACTTACTCAACTAAATCTAATATTCCATTTATGTAGTAATTAAGTTAAAATCATCCCATTTATCGTTATAATTATACAGTCAGAAACTAATAATATTAAAATAACCTTTCAAGCATCATTCCGTTGTGACACAAACAATTACACTTACCCCGCTATAGATAGCACCGGCTGTCTTAGGATAAGATAGAAAACCGTTCGTAAGCATGCGTCGAAACCTCTCGCGCGTTTTAGAAATCGAAGTAAAACCAGTTTAACTTCGGTTTGGGAGGAGGGAGTTGTGACGATGTGCTTACATCACATGTCACTGTGATATCTTATTCTACGTTTAATAAGTGGCACTAGTCGAGCAAGCCACAAGATGCTCGGAGAGAGGAGGCACACACACACTATCCCTTCGAGTAAACCTGCAGCACCAGTCCTACTCCTTGGAATTGATCCCCCTTGATCCTTGAATCCAGCACCATGCTAAGAAGCCGTGGACTAGCAGTAGAGGCTGTGAGGTCCAATAGCGCTCCCAGGTTACACATGGAGTGGCCTCGCTCTAACATCCAGGTCCTCGCTCCAGCCTAGTACCGAGTACCTGTAAAAGATAATTAGTGAGTGACCTAATTTAAGAGACAAGAAGAAGGACAGAGAAGCTGCGACAACATGCAGTTCTCCCTGGGAATATAAGTAGGCACAGGAGATATGTAACCCTAGTGTTTACACTAGGTTAGAGGTTAGGAACACCTCAAACAATAATACTACTGCTGCGAAATCCGCCGCACTTACCCACGATATCCTGGAGGGAAAGTCTTCTCCGTAAGCACTAGTAGTGAACTCGCATCTCAGCCAACCAGAGGAAGTCCCGCAGGCACACAGGTCACCGTTGAAACTGCACCTAAAAGTCTCAAACACACGGCCGAATTAGCCTAACAAATTACACTTAAGGAACGATTGAATTGTTACCTGACACCGAAACCTCCTGCAGCACCAACCTCCAGCATCCTGAATATATCCCACTGAACACCCGAACTCCAGCACCACTATTCCTGTCGATCCGTGAATATCAACACGGAGATCTAGTTCAGAACGGTCGATGCGAATTACCGACCGCGCGTAGCCGTTGTATACGCGAACATGCGCGCGCGTTCGAGAGGTCCAGCGTAGCTCTCGCACGGCCGCGAAGTCGAGAGTAGCGACGAGTGCGCAGCGTCTTCGCGCAGGGCTCGCTTCGAGACGAAACGAGCTGCCGTGAGAGCAGAGCTTCCCGAGCGGTGTACGATACGAGTCGTATAGAGAGATTTTGCGAACCAAAACGTGTAGCTAATATCCGCCCGCGTGAGAGATTGAGATTTATCTTGGAGACGATTCTCCTAGTGTGTAGGTGAGTTTCGCCTCAAGTTCTCCAGCTCCCTTTCCGTGCAAGTGTGTGTGTGCCCGTCGCGTCAAACCGCGTTACTTTGATCGCGAAAATCGGCGAGTATATTTTAAGCCGTGACTGGCAAACGGTGAATTGTAAACCAACCTATCGGGTTACTAATAGTAAATAAAAACTCATTTGAACTCTTATTAGTTAAGTGCGAGTGTTTTTTTAATTTATTTTGCGACCTCCGCCTTAATCCCCAGCGGAAGCGTCACAATATACGTGTTTGAGAATAACCGTCTTTATTTTCGTTTAATATGTTCGTTGGTAATGTATTTGGAATTTGTGTCCTATAATTTGTATTATTTCCATTCACAGGTCTGGTATTTACATGGATGGGGTTTTGATCTGTTTGCGGTAATACTTCGTGTTGTTGTGTGTTTACATTGGGACAATGTTTGGCAACATGGCCTTCCTTTTTGCAGACAAAACAAGTCAAGGCTTCGCTAGATGCGAATATCCAGTAGGCCACGTTGTCATATGTTATACGAAATGAATCAGGAATTTTTTTTACATCTTCAGGATTTACGTATACTTGCCTCCTAAAGCTTTCTAAGTGAGTCAGACCTGGAACTGTGATACCTGCTCTTAAATGTATGATTTTAGATTCTCTTTTAATATTTAGATTGTCTAAGTATTTTGCTATTTCTTCGTCTGGGATTTCTGCCCAGACATTTGATAGAATTATTTTTTTTTAACGTGAGACTAGAGATCTAATTGGCAATCTTGTATTTGCTAAAGTAATATACTTTTTTTCGTCAATTAGTTGGTCTACTAGTTTTTTGGATGCTAGATAAAAACATATTCTGTTGTTTGATACTCTTGAAACGGTTCTCATATCAGCAGGATTAATTATTTTAGCGACTTCAGTTACATATTCATTTACCGAGATTTCCTCTAGTGCGTCAATTACAATTGCTTGATCTCTTTTTGGGTACATACGATTTTTTGTAGCATTTGCGTAGTTCATCTGTTGTGTAGCATTTACGTTCTGGGACATCTGTTGATTATTTGGATCAGTATCATTTATTATGGAATTTGCACTTTTTGGCACTGGTTCGTTAGTCACATTTTCAATAGCACTCATATTCACTTAACAGAGATCGGTGCGTAGCACCGATCTTACTGCGTGGTATTTCGATTACCCGGGCGTAACTCGCGATCGATTGTGCTCTGTTTATAAACACGTCTACTCGCAAGCACGGTTCAAATCGAACTGAGTAATAATTATAATATTATGATAATTGATTTTGACATTGTCTGTTAGTCAGATAAGTCAAAGTTAATAAATTCTTTTTCTATTACCGACGCGATTTTGTCTCGCATTGATGCTGAGACGTGTTGTGATATTGGTGTTTCAGGTATATTTATTGTTATTATTAATATTATTTTGATTAAGTGTTTGTTACTTAATCATTAATTCAGCTGACGGCAAAATCTCTTTTGTTTTATTTTCTTAATATTTTTTTTACTCAAAATTAAGGAATAGATTGCAATTAATTTATTTGTCAAATTAATTGCATATTTATAATTAATTTTTTTAAAAATAAATTAGAATATTTTTTTTGGTGGTTACCATTAAAATTAATTTTTTTTTCGTGTGTTTTAATTAAATTTAAAATTTTTTTTATATAATCATATTTAAAATTCTTTTTGTGTGATATTGTTGTGGAAAATTCTTTTCTTTGGAAGCTACTCTTTACAAAAATTTTATTTTGTGCGAGATTTACAACTTGTACAAAGCTATAATTATTTTGTTTGTCAAAATAATTATATTTCTGGCTTCCAGATTTTTTTTCTTTCAATATTAAATTTCTCGGGTGAGCGAATTAAAATTATTTTTTGTTTTATTGTTTTTTTTTGTAAGTTGTGATCGATAGCAAATTATTTTTAAATTGTTTCTCAATTAATTTGTTTGTTAAATTAATTCGGTCTTAGATTGGTCCAAGTATCGTTGGCAATTTTTCTTAGATTTTAAAGAGAAGTTGGACAAAAAAAAAATTTTTTTTTTGATCCGAATACAGATTCGATTAAGCTTTCGAATCTTGTGGCAAACAATTTTTTTCATAGTTTGTTTATAAAAATTATATTAATTTATATTAATTTTCCTTGTTGCTTTATTTAGATATTATTTAATAAGTTTGCCAAACTCGGATCGGAATTTTTTTTTGTGCCTCTTTTCTTTTCATATAAGGTATGCCTTTTCAAATATAGTAGTTTTACACTCTATATTTAGATCTGGACTCTGAGCTATCTCCTCAGTTGTCCAAACTTTACAGGGCATGCGGGGACGTAGTTTGTGTGCCAACTGAGAAGAAATCCCCAGGTGCGCAATGCCGTCTCTGCCTTATCAAAAAATTTACGATGGGCAGCTACGAGACGCGTATGTGCAAAATACTAGTGACTCGCGGGACGCGAGGCACATTAAAATGGATATCAGATCTCTTCCTTTGGAGGAGATCTACACCCAACTCGATTGTTTGCTCCTTAATACAAAAAGCGAAGAGTTTGAGTGTAGAGAGCGCCTTCTAAAACATAGAATCAAGTGTTATGATCCTCAAATTGATGTACCTTTGTATCCCAATTACGACGAGGATACGTCTGCCCAACTAGCGACCAAGCCTTTAGCTTGTCCACAGTTCTGGCAGAAGCATCAAAAGCGTTCCAGAAGAGGTAGTGTGATACCTTCTGGTACCGACAGGTCTATAGAGTCTGAGTTGTCAAATGATAGACCAACAAGTGAGTACATAACCCCCATTCAGGAAGAAGAGGGAAATATGACTACACATTTAATCTATTATAAATCAAAATTTACAATTAAATTGCAATGCGAATCAAAGTATAAATTGAAAAGGACAATACCGACTGGCATTTCGTTACCATAAAGTGTACGTGCAGTACACGTAACAATAAAGTGTACGTCTATTACACGTTATCATAAAGTGTACGTACAGTACACGTTACTATAAAGTGTATGTACAGTACACGGTACCATACAAAGTGTACGTACAATACACGTTTCATAAAGTGTACATACACTTCACGCTACCATAAAGTGTATGGACAATTCACGTTACCATAAAGTGTATGCACAGTACACGTTACCATATAAAATGTACGTACAGTACATGTTACTATAAAGTACAAATACAGTAATATATTACAAACAAAGTGTACGCAAAGTACAGAGTTAGTATATATGTGCTAATACTCTAATTTTTTGTATTATAACAGTTTTTTTTTTTTTTTTTTTTTTTTTTTTTTTTTTTTTTTTTTTTTTACAGTGTATTTATATCACACATGTGTAATCGGAGAATAGTTTACAAATATAATTTACCATTTGATAATATTGCTGTATATAGTAAAGAAAATATGTCTTATTACTTTAAACTAAAATTAAAAAACTTACAGAAAGGTAAGATATTATGGTACTGTAATTATATTTAATAGAATGATTACACATTCAATAATATTATGTACTTATAAGTTTTGCAGTAAACTATACATTTACTTTTACACTAAATGTTATACATTTTTTTGCAATCAATAATTTAATTAATTTTTGCCAGCGTTGTGTTCTGTACCTTGTGTTACATTTTCGCTTATTAGCGCCATCTGTGGGCATGCAACTAAATATGTATTAGTATATAATACAGAGGGCGCCACAGATATTTTCTGGTAGGTTAATTTTACTTAGGGATCGATAAAACAGAACGCACGGACCTGCACAACAATTTTTCGTCGGGTGTGGTATCTCCTTAATGCGTACATCCGTGGCCTCGTGCGTTAGTAGCGAGTCATGTCGGGCGGGGGCAGCACCTGCTGGGTCGCGAGTTGCGAGCGCGGCGGCGAGTGGGATACCTGCGGAGTCTCTCTCAACTCCCCCCAGCATGCCGTGCACGAAGCGCTTGGCCTCGCCTCCATCGCCATCAATGACACAGGTTGCTAAGCAACCTCGCGCAACCACACCTCTTGCTCCCAATGCGGAGCGGTCGGGCGGCTCTCAGGAAGTCGTTGCGATGGCGGATGCTCCTACAACGTGGTTCACCAGCTTTAAACGCGCTATCGTAAAATTGGTCGAAAGAGTTGAAGTTAAAGTCGATAGCGTTGACTTAGTTCAGCGTGCTCTATTTAAAGCGAAATCAAGGGCAGTGGAGACGGACGGGCTATCTGTGGTGATGCTAAAAATGCTCGAGCCACAATTAACTCCACAGCTTACATCTCTGTTTAACGATATGTTGTTATTCGGCTTTTTTCTTAACTGTTGGAAAATGTCTCTACTCTTTCCATTGGCGAGGTCGAACAGGATCGAATCATGCTCGGACACCAGACCCATTACCAAACTCTGCGAGGTGTCAAAATTGCTTGAACGGTTGGTACATTCTCAGTTGTCATATTACTTGGAGACATATCATAAATTGATAGACAGACAAGCAGGATTTCGCAGAGGTCATAGCACGCAGACTGCACTCTTAGGTGTTCTCGACCACATCAGAAGGGCCATTGACTCGCGCATGAATACCATATTGGTCATGTTCGACTTCTCCAAGGCGTTCGATTCGGTGCCACACGGCCCTCTATTGCTTAAACTGCGTGATATAGGTTGCTCAAACACGGTATTGAAGTGGTTTTTTCACTACTTAGTAGGTCATACGCAAGCGGTGGTGGACGAATTGGGCGTCTGTTCCGACTGGTTTGGGGTAAATTCATGCGTACCGCAGGGTAGTGTTTTAGGTCCCTTGTTTTTTTCGCCCTATAGACTGAAGCTGGGCTGGTTATCAGTGGAGTCGAGACGGCTATTTTTCATTCAGCATCAGCTCTTTATCATTCAGCATTTTGGCGCATAACTCATCACATTACCTGTCAGATCACTTCATCAGAATCAATAGCTTAACTGAACAACGCGTTTCATCCCGCCATCCTCCAAAACCATTGACCTACTTACCACCTCGCACTGAGTTACTCCACAAATCATTCGTCATCATTGCCATTAAACAGTTAAACTCACTAGTTTTCATGTCATTTGATTAATTTTATCTTAACACCTTCAAATCATTTGTGTTTAAGCACCTACTTCGTCTCGACTCCATAACATGGGAAGAAAGGGTGACAAATGAAAATATAGTCCGTCCTCAAATAAGTGAAATAAGCGAAATAAGCGAGATCAGCGATTCTGACATCACCGCGCTTTAAAAACCATTTTATATATTTTTCACCTGCGATTTTTCGAAATTTGTTTATTTTAATATTTGTATATAACGCAATTTTACTCCTCGTTATATTGTTATTTCATTTTATTTCTATTTTTATATCACACTGTTTTTGTGTCACTTATTTTATACATGTTACACTAATATATTTTATATATCTTTTATTTTTATTGTTATTTTTATTATTGTTAACTTTATTTGTTACTTTAAATAAATGCAATGTATATTTTTGTCTTTACGGGGTTTCTACCCCGTAAAAACTCAATAAATTATCTATCTGTCTATCTATCTCTCTCGGTTCGGTTATTTAGTCGGGTTTTGTTAGCATAAAGAAAATAAAAACAAAAACACTAATACAAACACTAGATGTTATGCGGAATTTATAGTAGATATTACATGTAATTTACACATCGCAGATGACTTAATAGCAAATTAATAATTAAGAGAAAAACACGTTGAATGACTACGCAACTAAAATCGTAAGTAAAATACAAGAGTTTGTAAAAGTGCTACGCAGTTAACCCTTCACGAACCACACGCGATTCCCAATCCAAAGAGTCAGTGCCTAAAAGTGCATTAAACATTTCGCGTTTAAATACCGAAATATTACACTCGGAGAACTCAATGATACCGTGCTTGTTCAGGATCATAGAGGCCTCGATATAAAAAGATTGTTTCCATGACTCGGTGCGAAAGAAAGCATACAATAAGACCTGGGGATAATTTTTAGCAGATCGACGAATAGTCCCAGCATCATCACGTACAGAGAAATGTGAGATGAGATAATTCGGTGATTTAGGAGTTAAGATGGTAAAGGCCTGAACAGTCAAGAAATTCATCCTTATTATCGGCTTACTGAAAGTCATCCGAATGCTAGCCTATAGAAAGTGACATGGGTGCGATGTAGTATAGTGCCCACCACAAATCAAACACAGGCATTCAGTGCTTTCTGAAGTTTGAGGGAGCGCACCTCACTTAGGTTAATAAACGCTGGACTAACATAACCAAACAATGGAAAAACAAGAGATTGAATCAATTGCTTCCTTAGACTCCGTGAAAGAGCATGCCTATAAAACCGAAGCATAAAAAGCGTCGAATAAATCTTACTAGAGACATGCATCACATGAACGCGCCAGTCGAGTGTGGGTGAAATCCATAGGCCCAAGCTGGAGTGGTCTATGGATGAAATATATTGCTGGCTACCCATACTCATAACCTTGGACTTGGTCAAATTCAGGTTGAGTCCATTCTCCGCGGATCAACGAACCACTACTTGCACATCGTAGGATAGTTAATTTATAGCACGAGACAGATCGGATGGAAGGCAGTGTGCATACAGCTGCGTGTCGTCATTGATGTAGATGGAGAATAGGAGGGGATTCAAAACATTGCCTTGAGGTACCCCAGAAAAATCAGGTAGCCACTCAGAGATATTTTCCTCCTCAGCAACAACAGCTTGCCATCGACCAATAAAGTAACTGAAGAACCACGCTCGAGCCTGGCATGACATGTTTATGGATCGTAATTTCGTAAGCAAATATGAGTGGGGAATGAAATCAAAGGCCTTTGAAAAATTAAGCATAACCAAAATTGTAACCTGTCGCCTGTCAACGGCCCACCGTATATCATCCAACACTCCCAGAAGAGCAGTCTGAGTAGAGTGACCAGACCTATAAGACGACTGTGAACGATTCTCTCAAGAACTTTTGACAACTCGGGTAATAGAGCAATCGGTCGAGTGTCAGAAGGCGAAGCAAGGGATTTTGATTTTGAGAGTGGGCCAATAAGTGCATTTTTCCATTCTTTTGAGAACTTTGCAGTTACTAACGACGCATTTGTAAGACTAGTCAAAGGAGTTAGCAGATGGGGTATTGCAAGGTTCAGCATAGAAACATTTGGGCCATCCAAGAAGGGGCAATCAGAAGTCAAGCACCTTTTAGAGCATCAGAGTCAGGACCAAGAAACAATGAACTCAATGCCGCAGATGCTTGACGATTCAAAACATCAGTAGAGATATGCTTGAGGTCACGCAATTTTTAGATTTCGTGACAGAGGGTTTTGAACATTTCAAAGTGAGGGAGATAAAATCAGAGATAGATAGATAGATAGATATTTATTTGCAACCTTGGGGTATAACCCTATCTGGTTGGTTTGATTTACAATATCATTACAAATAATAAAATAAAAGTAATTGTAAATACAAAATCAATTAACATTGATTGTCGCATAGTAGTAACAGTTGCTAATCAGTTTAATACATTTGATCGAATTGGTGAGTGACGCATTAATATATCTGTTAAATTATAGATATTTATGATTTAAGGAACAATAGAGTTACATTGATTTATAAAAATAGTGAAACATTAATTTAAAAATATAGTGTAGAGGGGTGCATATATCCCATCAACCCAATTTTATTCATTACCTCTAATTAGTTAGCGAAATTGCAGTATTTATTTAATTGTCATTCAAGTTAGTACTAATATTACTGTAACTAACCTATCGCTTATTTATTGCATAAAATACAATAGTGACAAATATTGCGACAAATAGTTGATAAGCGGATTGTAATTTGGTATGTTAATGGGTGTACGCTAGCAACAGTTATATTTTTCTTTTACTCTATTATTCATAGTATGAGAATTATACTCATCATTATGGTTTGAAGCTAAACAGACTGCAGCAATTTCAGAATTTTCATTCTCAAAAAATTTGTCTCTGATTAGTAGAAGAGGTCGATAATGAAATCTTTTTAATACTATCTCATATTACCGGTAATAAGATTAACTCTACTACGTTTTTAATAGGTATTAGAGGAGATCGATAAGTTTTATGCATGCAAACCATAAGGTTTCTGACTATGGGTCTAGCATATCCCTTCCTGTCGGCAACTATGTTAGCTTCTTTTAATAATAAATAAGTGTCTTGTGGTCATATTGCAGTTAAATAAACTTGACTTGTACCTCCTAAACCAAAAATCGATTGGGCTGTATGGTTCTTAAGCATAGATGCTTTTGTTAATATCAAGTCGCGAACTGTAGGTGAGGATAGTTTAATTACCAGTATCCAGGACGCGTTACTGTTATGCGGGTGAACTAAATTAGTACGAATAGTAGCATTTGCCATGTTATGTTTTGATACCCATTCACGAGCAAAAATTATTTGATTGTTTAGTCCTGGTAGACCAAGGGTACCAAGCAAAGAATTCATTACTCCTCCTGGATTTTCCCTTAACTCAGATGGTATACAACAAATTCTAATTTCGCAGGGACCCGAAACTATTAAGGTACTGGACATACTTGTCAAATCAGTTTTAATACAATTTAAATCTTACTTGAAATCCGCTACTATAGTTTCGACCTTATTTTCTAAGGCAATAATGCGGGCATTAATACCTTGCGTGAAATTATTGAATTGAATTAAACAATCTTTGAACCATTTAGGTGCTTCTTCATTGACCATTTTTGAAGCTGGTGTAAGATAATTATTATGTCTTACAATAGAGCTACTGCTATTCGATACGTCAATAGATACGTTAATAGATACGTTTAATTTATGTAATTTATTTACTGCTAAATACAAAGAGGTATGTTTATTCATAGGCCTTCTCTGTATTTCCACTCAGCCTGATAGGGTTTATACCTCAAGGCTGCAAATAAACTTATCAATTATGGAAAAATACTGATGATGCGTTAGGGTGTTTGGATGAGAGCGTCTAGTTTGAGTCAGAGCGTCTATATAGTGTGACGTTGTAAAATATACAACGCACAAGTACATGCACATGGCTTGTATTTACAAGTCATGTGCATGCATACTTTAATTTATGTTAGTTCGCGATCGCGTCACAGGTAGTAAATCCTTCGCTGGCGGACCGAAGTGCACCGATGCACTTTTAAAATAAGCACTGATACCCACGGTATGGGTATGTTTTAGAGTCGGAGCCGACAAAAGACGCGACCGATACCCGACGGTAGTACGCGGACCACGACCCAGACCACGGCCAAGAGGTATCGTGAGCCAAGGACCGAGCCCAGATTGTCTCACGATACCTGACGTATCCGCTGCTGATGTCAACAAGACGGGAGGTTAGGCGGCGTCCTAACCTCAACCGTCACACGTGCTCAGCAGACGACGACGGCTGAGATGGCGCATGGGTGCGCGCACGCCCGAACTCCGTACAACTAGTCGGGAGAGCCAGGGTGCTCCCCCATCTTACACCCGTATACCGGGGAACGCGGCACCGACGGCGACGATCGTGCGGCACTAGGCGAGGTGCGCGGGCAGGGGGGAATCACTCGAGCAGCGAGAGTGTTGCGCGCGCGAAGAGCTCGAGTGAGCGACCGTAGTGGGATAATGGGAGAGAGCGCGCGAGTAGAGTAGGAGTCGCGGTATACCTAATGTATGCGTGCGAAGGTATACCGCGGCATACTAGTATATATATGGGGTATTCCACGTGAAGTGGTCCGATCAAAATTTTAAAATGCACCAAATTTTGGGTACACTTTGCAAATGTTTTTCAGAATACAGAAAAAAATATTTAGGTACTGGAATCTATTTGCTCAAAAGTTATTCTAAACTCAAAAACTGAATTTTTCCATATTTTTTTCGACACCAGCTGGGTTTACCGCTATATAACTCAAAATCTATCAACTTTTACTATAGAACAATATATGTAACATTCGTTACTAATTATATCTAGAATTTATTCTTCTGGGTTAGAATTTCTATTCTCAAGGTGAATGTTACATAAACTACATGTCAATATTCAACTTGAAAAAAGTGCAAGCGCGCCACCTTTGATTTTTTCATCCAAAAGTCTAAAAGAAAGCTTGGAGCAATACCTTTCAAATGGTCTGTAGCATTTTTATGGCCTCCAATTCTGTAAAAAGTTATGACAATTTAAAGAAAGACAAAAAATTCACAAAAATTAACATGGTAATTCCCATTTAAATTTTTAAAAAAATTTCGTGTTTCTTTAAATTGTCATAACTTTTTACAAAATTGGAGGCCATAAAAATGCTACAGACCATTTGAAAGGTATTGCTCCAAGCTTTCTTTTAGACTTTTGGATGAAAAAATCAAAGGTGGCGCACTTGCACTTTTTTTAAGTTGAATATTGACATGTAGTTTATGTAACATTGACCTTGAGATTAGAAATTCTGACCCAGAAGAATAAATTCTAGATATAATTAGCAACGAATGTTACATATAATGTTCTATAGTAAAAGTTGATAGATTTTGAGTTATATAGCGGTAAACTCAGCTGGTGTTGAAAAAAATATGGAATAATTCACTTTTTGAGGTTAGAATAACTTTTGAGCAAATAGATTCCAGTACCTAAAAATTTTTTTCTGTATTCTGAAAAACATTTGCAAAGTATACCCAAAATTTGGTGCATTTTAAAATTTTGATCGGACCACTTCACGTGGAATACCCCATATATATATATATATATATATATATATATAGACGGCGCGCACACCTATGGATTGGTGTATATTTTTGTATATGGCGCGCACACGTATATTAGATTACTGAATTAATTTAGCTAGATAGCGTCGTTAATCAATTAAATAAAAATATATAAATCCGTCGGTAGAATTTGGGGCGATTTGTAGTAGTTTTAAATTGTATATAGTTGTAAACAGTAGTCGGAATGAAATTTTAATTGTTGTGTGAGTGTGTCGGGATAGTTAGTATTAATTACATAGCCGGTAGGCACGGGGCGGCAGCACCGACTGGGTTACCGATATGGTAATTATTTGTTTGTAATGCGCGCCTTCCGAGTGTCGGGGATGATTGGTTGCTTGATCGACCCAATAATTAACAGGTTGGTGGTGACGTAAACCACTATTATTGGATAATCGGCCTTGACGGAAATAAGATCAAGGCTGACTACGCGTACCGATCACGCAATCAACCACCCTAATCAACGCCGGTAGATAAGGAGTAGAGTAAGTTAGAGAAGGATAGCGATAGGGTGGAGAGGAAAATCCTTAATTTTGGTGATCAAGCCACGCCGCGAGCCGGATGAAGAAGCCGGTCTCGAGTATTCGCTACCTGATCGTCCGACGAGGCAGTCGATTTAGTTGTTTGTAGTATTTTTGAGGCAGAGTAGCCATTTTTTTTAGAGTATAGTTACAGTAGAGTACAGAGTTGTAGTCGAGAAGTAGAGTCGAGTGGAGTTGATTGGAGCTGAGAGAGATTTATTAGGCGAGTACATTTACGGTTAGCCCGACGGGCGGCCGAATTATAATTATTAATATTATATTTTTATATACCGCCGGACGGAGTTGCGTGAGTGTGTGCACGTGTGAGAGTCGGTCGCGAATCGCGATTAAATATTGTGTCGGTGCCGAAACTTATAATATTGATTTAAATCTTCAATAAATGTTAGTTGTGATTATAATGAATTCGTGAGTATTATGTGATTATTTCCTTTACTCCAAAAGCCGCCGGTTCCGAGGTGGTCAGCCGTCGGAATCCCTCTGTGACGAGGAGTCGAGGTGAGGATTTGCCGGGTTGCCAAGTGGTGTTGTAACGTAATTATTCTTTTATTTTAAATATCGCCAGGCGCCCAACTAAATACAAATCGGCGATATCATAACCATTTTTAATTTAATTTAATTGAATTCCTTTCCGACGAAAAGTAGCGTCGCAATAGGTGCGCGTGAGAGAGGGAGAGAGAGAGAGAGAGAGAAAATTTTATTGGGTTTATAGGGGTAGAAACCCCAATAACACATTATTACAAAAAATCGCTAAAGAATTTACATAAAAACAAAAAATATAAATAACAAAAATTAGCGCAATAACAAAAAATAACGTTCATCGCTTATAAGGGCGCAATGATAAAAATAACAATAAAGCTATAATATAAAATATAATAAAACAATAAATACAAATCATACGCAGCATAAAACGGCCTACAATTAAACAATCTGAGGACAGATGAGGTTCTCATGCACAACTCTGTCATCCCAGGCTGAACACTCAAGTCTAAACAGATGCTCAAATAAGGAAGTTTTAAAATAATTAATGTGCGATGGACCAATGGAATGAATAAATTAAACTGAAATGAATTTAACAATTTAGAGGCAGTTATAACAAAAGATTTATTTAAGGATTCTGTACGTGGAAGAAGATAGGTTAAGGGTTTAGGAGGAAATCGAGAAGGATATCTAAGATGATCTACTGAATGGTCGATTTGAGTGAAATGTTCAGCAAGATAATGAGGCGAATTTCGAACGATAACACTATAAGCCAAAGTTACAATAAAATACAAACGTCTAGACTCAACTGACAGACATTGCAAATGTAATCTATACGGTGTTACATGATCCCGTCTACGCAGAGTTCCCCATACAAATCGCACACATGCATTGAGGAGTCGCTGAAGTCTTAGGTTCCGCACCTGATCAATATGATTATATACAGCACACGCTTAGTCAAAATGAGGCATGATAAGTCTCCACGAGATATTTTCTATTGCTCTGAGAGAATGCCCTCCTATGGAACCGCAATGAACGTAAGACCCCGTGGACCCTCTGCGATATTAACAATATCTGCTTTGACCAGTCTAGGGTGGGTGACAACCAAACACCCAACGTATTAACCTCATTCTCGTAATCCAAATGGGCATTCAACAGCTTAATTCGGGGAGCAACAGCCAGATCCACTCGCGAAACGTATGCCTGACTGCCCAGGATCATAACCTTTGTTTTGTTGACATTTAGTGCAAGACCATTTGATACAGCCCAAAATGCTACCGTGTTCGCATTCTGTGTAATTCGATGCACACCCATCTCAAAATCCGCTGGTAGAAAAGAATAATAAACCTGGACGTCATCAGCATAAAGCATGCATTTACTAAATTGCCCTGTGGCACTCCCGAATTGACCACAAGCCAGTACGAACAACCACCCAAATCATCCACAACCGCCTGCGTACGATCTACTAAATAATGATAAAACCATTTCAGAACAATATAGTGCAACCCAACCTACGCAATTTAAGCAAAAGCGGCCCATGCGGTACAGAGTCATATGCTTTAGAGAAGTCGAACAGATCCAAGACTGTTATCATTCGGGAATCTATAGCCCTTCTAATATCATCCAGGACGCCTGAAAGCGCAGTCTGCGTATTATGACCTCTGCGAAAACCCACTTGTCTTGGATTTAATAATTGATAGTTCTCCAAATAAGACGACAACTGAAAATGAACTAAACGTTCCAAAAGTTTCGAGATTTCGCAGAGTTTGGCTATCGGTCTAGTATCAAAGCAAGTCCGAATCCTGCTCGACTTCGCCAGAGGAAACAATAAGGTTCGCTTCCAACATTCCGGGAAAAATCCAATCATTAATATCTCGTTGAAGACTTCAACTAAATGCGGAATTATTTGCGATTGTAAAATTTTTAGCATTTTTATTGATAACCCATCTGTCCCCATAGCCCTCGACTTAGCTCTACCAAGAACACGCTGAACTCCTCTAGGATGGATAGTGTCAAACTCAAATATAGTAGGAGTAATACAATCATTATCATTTGCCAGAAACAATGAGTTAAGAAAAGATGGAGGAACAGGTGCAAGACGATTCGAAACAGATGCATAATGGACATTCAATTGCCGAGAGGTAAAAACTTCTAGAGGTGATGAACCCAAATTAGCGCCCAACCCCAACCCTTTCAGCTCTCTTCATTTAGCCCTAGAATCTATAGCATTCAACAGTTTATCAGAAAGGTACTTGTATTTATTGCTATCAAGCATATTAGAAACTCTATTTCTTAAAATCTTATACCTCTGATAATCATCTATATGTCGTGAGACTTGAAAAGTCTTAAAAGCCAAGTTTCTAGATTTGATCAGATTCCTGATCTCAGTTGTAACCCATGGCTTATACTTATTCCCAATTACTACTAGCTTACAAGGTGCTAGTTCATCAAATGTGGAGAGGGCTGATGCCGAAAGATGAGAAATCAGCAACGAAACAGACTGAGATCTGTCATCATAAGCCGAAACATGTGTATATGAAGATGGAAATGAGGAAATATTAGCTGGATGAAAATTATGAGAAATATGCGAATTAGATGAAATGGAAAATAAATTAGATGATGACATGCTAAATGAATTTTGTGAGATGGCGAATAAATTAGGTGATGACATGGTATCCGAAATTAATGAATTTGCATTATGAGAGATAACATTAAGAGTAATAGAGCTATGATTAGCTAATTGCATGCTTGTAACTATGTTTGAACTTATATCTAATGACAACAACGGACTAAATACATCTGATTGCTGGTCAGGCAAAACACTTTGACTAGAGGTTGAAAACCTACTACGTGGATAACAAGAAGATCAACCCATATTAAAAATATTACTAAAAACTGAATCCAAATCACGATAGCTGACCCCCTCCCTAAATTACGCGTCCAATATCTCCTCGCCGCGCTTGGCTGTCTAACAATCTGAATATAAATTGTGATAGAGTTATGGCCCGTCGCGAAGGGGACCAATGACTTCACAAATTTGAAATGAGGTACCGGCTCACGAACAAGGAAAAGATCAAGCCACGTATGAGATGTGCCAACTGATGTGACTGCATGATGAGTCGGCTCCAAGTCAATAAGGGTAAGGTTCAGAGCTGATAAATTTGCCCTCATCATGTCCGCCGCACCGCCCACTGATTTCATGTCAATATTAAAATCACCCGTAATAACAGCATGCCCATGCGACGGAAGTAAATCCGACAATACATCAAACAATTTTGAAGGATAAACTGCCGTTGGCCTTCTGTAGACAACTCTCAAAACCAACGACGAAAATTTATCTAAAATATTTAACAAAAGGTATTCCGGTGAGTTGAAGAACTGTCCATCAGAATGTGCCAACGTAACTACTTTATATTCGCTTCTAACATACGCAGCTAAACCAGCACCTTCATTACCAAATCGATCAAGTATATGTAACGTATAACCCGGTAACTTAACAACATCCGAGGCATCCGATTCCTTCAAAAATGTTTCAGTAAGTGCAATCACATCATGTGTCTGCGGAAAATCTAATACTTTTAAAGAACTAAAATGAGTTTTAAGCCTATTTATATTAACCCGTTTACGCCCAAACTGGCATAAAATGTTTTAATTTTTCAACCGCTATTTTCCTTAAGTATAAGTGATTCAATCTTGATGAAAATACATGTATTTTTTCATTTTTTCCTGCTCTTTTCGAATCCGATCTTAGAATGACGGCATCTATCGCCATTTTTAAAATATGACGGTCTAAAGCTGAAATAACACAAAAAATTTGACATTTTTTTCCAAATAATCATGAATTTGACCCAGAAGCTGTTATCGGAGGACGTTAAAACTCTAAATTGGGTGGAATACAGGCCTGTACTAAAAGATAAGATAGGTAGAAAATCAAAATTCAAAATGGATGTACTGAAACGCCTATTTTTATGCATAGTTGTAATAAAAAGGTTTACGATTTTTTTTCTTGATAAGTTTACATTTTGCGAAAAAATTTTATACAATAAAAAGTGTTTCACATCATCTCCCCTCGTAAACCGCCGCGAGGCATTTCTTCGAGGGGGCAGTCTCGCCACATTGAGCCTCTCCTACGAACCTACCGGCTCACATTAGCGGGCGGCTGATGTTATTGCCGCCTCTGCCGCCTTTTTCCTCCTTCCTTATATGGTTCAGCCGTTCCACAATGGCAGCTGCAAAGGTCACCACGGGATCCCGACCTTCCTGTGAACCAAGAAGGCATGTACCGATGCCCTCCGGGGTTAAAGGTCCCTTCCACTAAGTTTGGAACTGATCCCTTTCCTGCATGAATCGAGGACACCGGAACAGTACATGTTCCACGTCTTCGTCGGCGCCAGGGCAGGCCGGGCACTCCCCGTTCCCATATATGTGAAAACGGTGCAGATACCCGCGGTAGCAACAATGGACGGTAAGCACCTGGGCCAGGTGAAAGTTGACGAAGCCGTGCTTCCCTACCTGTCCATTTTACCACATCAGGGATGACGCGGTGGGTCCAGCGTCCTTCGCGGGCAGCATCCCATCTCCGCTGCCACTGTTCGGTGTCTTAATTGGCCACCGATTTCCGCCATTTTCACCTTGGCCTTCCCGTTGTGAGGCACGCCGACCTTCTCTGTAAGTATCAGCCCTCTCCATCGCTAAGAGATCGATGGGTGGGATTCTTGCGATCACCGAGAGGGCGATATCGGACACTGTTCTGTACGCATGAGCTACCCTCAAAGCGGCTATTCTGCAGGCTTGTCGGCAAGCCGCACCATAGGTTTTGTTACTACTTATCGGACCTGCCCAAATCGGAGCTCCACACAAGATTACAGAGCTTACAACTGTTGCTAAAAGAGCCCGGCGAGGTTGCTTCGGTCCTCCGATATTGGGCATTAAGTCCGACAGAGCCCCAGCTACTCTTGCCGCTTTCGTCCCTGCATTCAAGAGATGTTCCTTGAACGATAGCCGCGCATCCAAGGTGACACCCAGGTACCTCATAGTGTCCACCGATCTTACAGACTTACTGTTTACGGTAAAGGTGGCGTACCTCCTTTGCTTCGTTCGAGATATAAGCACCGTCTCTGTTTTTTCAGCCGCCAGACGCAGGCCATGGTTGCTCAACCATCCCGCTACTACCTCAATAGAAATATCTCCAAGGTATTGCACCTCTTCGATACTCTTACCGACGACGACTGACGCCACGTTGTCTGCAAAGGCCACCATCGACGCCCCCCCTGGAAGCTGTTGACGTTCCAGAGAAGGGGCCCCAGGACCGAACCCTGTGGCACGCATCCGGTAATACCATGGGAGTGCATGCCATCCTCGGTATCATAGAGGAGGATACGATCCGCGAGGTAACTCGAGGTGATCTTGCGGAGGTAGAGCGGTACCTTCAGATATTCCAAGGACAACATTATGTTGTTACATTGGGCCGAGTTGAAAGCGTTACGGATATCCAAGACGATAATGGCGCACATACGCCTCGAATTCCGGGTACCACTGATGGTACTGGTAGCCAGCTCAACAACTCGGCTTATGGCGTCGATGGTTGAACGCCCCTTTCGGAAACCGAACTGATTGTCGGACAGGTCGCCTACTCGTGTAATAGTTGCCTGCATCCTGGCACATATCACCCGCTCGAATAGCTTTCCGGCTATATCCAGTAGGCAGAGCGGACGGTACGAGGATGGCTCCTCCGGAGGTTTATTCCCCTTGGGGAGGAGCACCAGTCTCTGCACCTTCCACTGCGCCGGAAAGCATCCCGCTTTGAGACAGGCACTGAATGTGTCCGCAAAAATATGTGGCACATTCAGCGCAGCGATCTTAATGGCCAGACCAGGTATTCCAACCGGTCCTGGGGCTTTGCGGACCTGTATTTTCTTTGTAGCCATTGTCAGCTCGGTTACACTAACATCTGGCGGCACGATTGCATCGTCTGCCACCGTCAGACCCGTGTCAGCTGCTTGCTTCTGGTGTTGTGGAAACAGGTAGCGCACGTTTATGTCAAGGAAGTGCGGACACGTGGGTGTTGTGGCGCCCCTGGGTTTGATCACGTTTATCACTGTTTTATACGCTTTACCCCAGAAATTACGCCAGCACTTACGCTTTGCCGCTTTGATGGCAGACTTAAGCTGTTTGCGTCTTAATTCATAATCCGCAGTTAACTTTTGATATTGCGGCTTATTCCGAGCTCTCTGATGCAGTCGCCGAGCCCGCAGACACTCACTTCGTTTTCCTTCGATACTCTCGTTCCACCAATAAACTGGTGGACGGCCAAGAGAGTTTATTTTTCTGGCCATTGAGACATCGCAAGCCATTGTTATGGCACGCATGAGTTCCTGGGCTTGCTCTTCCGGTGTTCCTTCCACTGTTACCTCTTCAAGAGCGTAGAGAAACATCTCCCGGTCGAACGTAGACGGTGTCCACCTCCTATGTTGGCTTGTTGTCCCGATCTGCTACTCTGTTGATCAGCTGGAGCTGATACACGAGTGCTTGATGGTCGCTTCCCGTGTAACGATCACTAACTTTCCATTCAGACCCTCCCCTCATCAATCTAGGATCGATGAAGGTCAGATTTATTATGGAGGACTTAACCGCTCTAGAAATAGTGGGAACCGTTCCGGTGTTAGCAATCTCCAACCCCAGTATCGCGAAGGTCTCGAGGAGTGCCCGACCTCAGGCGTTAGTTCTTGAACTGCCCCATTCCGTCGCCCAAGCGTTGAAGTCCCCTCCAATGACTACTGGCAGTCGAGAGGACCGCGCGTTGGTGACGATGGCATCAAGGGATCCCAGGAACTCATCGATGTTGTCACTGGGTGGGAGGTAGCAACTGTATAGTCGTATACCTGCCACCTCCACCCAGATGAAATTGGGGAGTGAAGTGGCCATTTTTCCGGATACATGAAGGTTTCCACATACCCAGATGGCCGCTCTACCAGTGGCATTACTCACCCAATTCGGCACACTGAGATCCCTATACTTCTCGCTGACGATGGCAATATCGGCCTTTTCTTCCCTAACCAACTGTGGCAGCAGGTCCTGAGCCACTGCACAGTGGTTTAGGTTGAGTTGTAGCACCCTAGCCATTTTTGACAGGTACTTCAACCCGCGCGTGGCTATGGCCTTACTTGCCACGCAATCCACTGCTTTGTGGCCCTCTTGGCCGCACCGGATACACCGCGATGATCGGTCAACTGCACTTTTGCAGTTCCTCGCGAAGTGCCCAGTCTCGTGGCACCGGTAACATCGCGCGACAGCCTCGCAAAGCCGAACCCTGCAGTTCATCCAGCCTATCCGAAGCTTCCTATTTTGCAGCAGCTTTTTTGCTTCTGCCACCGGTAGCAGAACGCTGGTCATTAGAGTACCTCCGTAGGACCCTCTGAACTTTATTTCTGCAGAAGGCACCACTTCTGGCCCGATCACCGCAGAGATTGCCTCCGCTACTTCTTCCGTCGTGGTAGCCTCGTCCATGTCCTTTATTAAAATGGACTCCTTGTGGGACAGTAGCTGGACCTCCGCTGTACCACCTAGCGTGGACGAGACCGCGGCCTGAAGTTCCGGAGCTGTGACTCCCGGCTTACCCAGCTCTATCAAGAGCTCCTCCGCTTTTGTGAGCCGGATATTCGAAACTCTCTCTCCGAGTGGTTTGAGTTTTGGAGCCGTTCGAATTTGTCTCAGGATGTCGGCGTAAGACCGCCTTGCCATCGCTTTGATCTTGATGGCATCTGGGCGGACTGGCTTCCAGACCGCCTTCGGTCCTTTAATCACCCCAGCCGGCCCTCCGACATCCTTGGTCTGCTCCAGCTGCTTGCGTTTTGGGCCTGGTTTCTTGGCCTTGTGTACAACTGTTGCCCACTCGCGTGACTTCAGCTACTCATTGTTGTTTCCGGTACTAGGTTCGACTGGTCCGGTTTCCTTGGTTGGTTGTTTTGCCTGTTTCTTCCTTTTCGGCGGATTCTGTGGTGGAGAGGGTCTCTCCCTCTCATCTGCCTTATTTTGGCGCGCGTCTTTGCGAATGATAGGCGACGTCTGGCACTTTCCATCTCTGCGCGTGCCCGCCGAGCTATCTTCGCTTCCTCTCGGGTGCTGTGCGTTTCTTACCCGAGCATACTTACGTAGGGCCCTGCTGGTAGCCCTCGCCATAGGCTTGATTTCCTTGTGGATATTGTTTTGGCAGGTAACACGTAGCATTTGATGCTACAGAGGCCGAGTGACCAACCTCCACAGCACTTACCATTTTAACGATGTCTGTTTGGTCCCCCCCCCAAAATCCGTGGGACCAGCACTGACCACCGGGGCTTTCACTCGATCGGAATCAGTGGCGGGCTTTGACAGGACTGCCATGCCCGCTTGGAGTAGTGTTGTTTTAACCTCACTATACATAATTGGTTTAATTTCGGGGTGCCTTCCCCTATCTGGTTTTTGTTCGCCCCGAATATTTGATTTTTTCGGTACCATCCATATCTGGAAAGCATTCCCCTATCCACCACCTGGGGAGGCACCACGATGTGAGACCAGCAAACCCGGCACGGGTGTGTGTGTGTGTGTGTGTGTGTGTGTGAACGAATCAGAATGACGTGGTGTCACTCTACGTGTCTGAATGACGGCGTGGAAACGACACTGTGGTCGTGATGGTGTCCTGGCGCTGGGGGCCGAGGTACAAGCTGGACGGTTGTACGGCAGCTGATGCAGGCGCCGAAATACGCAGAATGTCCACGATTTTACGGATGCGAATAATTAAATAAAATGGCGAACAAATAAAAAACAGAAAACGACAAAAAGAAAAGTGTTCTATGCGCGAGGTCCCGAACAATACTGATAAACGCGCGCAGTTTATTGTATGTTTGCGCGCCGTTTTTTTTTTTTAAGGTCCCCCTTCTTGAGCAAAAGAAAAGGGGGAACCAATGGCGTGCTTCACGGCATGCCCTCTCTCTTTGGCGGCTGAAGCGCGCGACGTCGCTAAATTTGTTCGATGGAACAATAAGTAAATATGAAATACAAAAATATATAGAAGATAAGTGACGATGTATTTAAATATTTAACGTGATATTACAGATAATATATTATACATTGTAATACATAAGTATTATTTCATCACAAATGTAATGAATATGGAAGGATGTTAACTCTAAGTATACAGTATCAAAGTAATATTCTAAGAAAAATATTGACTCTTTTGTAATTGAATCAATCTTTCACTCTTGATTTTATATCATAGTTACCGATCAAAAAACTTTTAAAGAAATTTTGTCTGTCACGTGAAATTAAATTATAATCGGTAAATTTGTCTTTCACAATTTCACAAATAGAAATTTAAAATTTTTCAATTTCGGTGATATAACGTTCGAGTCGTCGATAATGTTCTTCTACGCAAAAAATACTATTCTTTAATCCTTCGAAAGTTGATTTTTGAATAACTATAGCAGGTTGGAAACATTTTCTCTTCTTTTCTGTCTCATTTCTATTGGATAATTTTGACGAAATCATACGGATTTTGAACGTCAAACAGTTTATTTTAATTTATAAAATGTTTTTGTACGATGATGAGTTTGTCACCTTAATCGCGGGAGGTATATTAATTTCTCGTGGGTTTAGAAATCACATTTTATAAGACAAATTTTTTTAAGCATTACGAAAGATTAGAAAAAATAAAAATTAAAAGTAAAAATAAAAATCATCTTATTTCTTTAATTATTAAATATTAGCAAAAACCTGGTGACCATTGACGGTAAGACAATTCAAAATTCAAATATCATTGATTTGATCAATTTTGCTGAACGACATTGTGACGTTGTAAAACGCACAACGCACAATTACATGCACATGGCTTATATTTACAAGTCATGTACATGCATAAATTCACTTTATGATAGCTCGCGATCACGTCGCAGGTAGCGAATACCTCGCTGGCGGACCGAAGTGCACCGATGCACTTTAAATAAGCGAATATTGATACCCACGGTATGGGTATATTTTAGTGACGCAGCCGAGGAAAGACGCGGCCGAGACGATAACACGCGATTTCCGAGTCAGACCACGGCCGAGAGGTATCATGAGCCAAGGACCGAGCCCAGGTCGTCTCACGATACCTGGCGAAACCGCTGCTGATGTCGACAAGACGAGAGGTTAGGCGGCGTTCTAACCTCAACCGTCACACGTGCTCAGCAGACGACGACGGCTGAGATAGCGCATGGGTGCGCGCACACCCGAACTACGTACAATTAGTCGGGAGAGCCAGGGTTCTCCCCCACCTTACACCCGTATACCGGGGAACGCGGCACCGACGGCGACGATCGTGCGGCACTAGGCGAGGTGCGCGGAAAGGGGAAATCACTCGAGCAGCGAGAGTGTTGCGCACGCGAAGAGCTCGAGTGAGCGACCGTAAGTGGGATTATGGGAGAGAGCGCGCGAGTAGAGTAGGAGTCGCGGTATACCTAATGTATGCGAGCGAAGGTATACCGCGGCATAATAGAATATATATATATATATATATGGGTGGTTCTCTGTGACATCGAAGATGAAAAAAATAAATATTGCTATAACTGTGGGAATATGTTTTAGAGGTATCCAGTAGTTCTCCTGAATTTTTTCAGATTTTTTCTGGGCCATTATTTTAAGTTACAGAGAGTCAAAGTTGACATTTTAGCACTTTTTTGCATTATATGCCCATTTTCATGAATTTTTAGCTCCCAAGGGATGCATTTCTCACTAAAAACATAAGTATGACTTTTTTTGTAAAATTTTCCGAACTTTTCATTAAAAATACTTTTTAAGACATAAATGTATGCTGTCACACTCTTGTAAGCCATTTAAACCTTAAATAGTGAAAATCAGCAATTCTGCTCCGGACTCTGGTAACCTAATACTGTCTAAAAGATGTCTTTTTATAGTCAGAAACTGCCTAAAAATTTCCAGAGTGGGTCTAAATCATTAAGATCACTTATGGTCAAAATATCCGGGAAAAGTGCCCGAAATATTAATAGATATGTATATTTGTTGCCTTATAACGATGAATCTAGTAGCATGATCATTGCAAAAAAATTTATGCACTTACCTTGGAATGGTAGAAAAGTATCTCCACTTGTTTCAGTATCCATCTAATCCCCTGTAAGCTGCTAAAAATACAAATATTATTATACAAATGTAAAAAATTAATTTTTAAACATTTATAATGCTGGATTTTTAGTATTACATCCTATACAAGAATTATAATACTAATCTGAAGGATTTCTATAAATATATAAACATCATTATTACAGTAACTGAATATACGTATTTAATACAAAAGATATATAAATAAATCGGATATATAATTATAATGAATAATATGATAACGTGACAGTGACAAGTTTGTGAAATCTAAACAATGTATTGCTGAATAATAATAATAATAATGTTGATACTTTTATAGTAATCCTTCAGATTAGTATTATAATTCTTGTATAGGATGTAAAACTAAAAATTCAGCATTATAAATGTTTAAAAATCATCTTTTAGACAGTATTAGGTTACCAGAGTCCGGAGCAGAATTGCTGATTTTCACTATTAAAGGTTTAAATGGCTTACAAGAGTGTGACAGCATACATTTATGTCTTTAAAAGTATTTTTAATGAAAAGTTCGGAAAATTTTACAAAAAAAGTCATACTTATGTTTTTAGTGAGAAATGCATCCCTTGGGAGCTAAAAATTCATGAAAATGGGCATATAATGCAAAAAAGTGCTAAAATGTCAACTTTGACTCTCTGTAACTTAAAATAATGGCCCAGAAAAAATCTGAAAAAATTCAGGAGAACTACTGGATACCTCTAAAACATATTCCCACAGTTATAGCAATATTTATTTTTTTCATCTTCGATGTCACAGAGAACCACCCATATATATATATATATATATATATATATATAGATATAGACGGTGCGCGCACACCTATGTATTGGTGTATACTATTGTATATAGCGCGCATACGTATATTGGCTTAATTAATTATTTTAATCACGTTGCGTCGTTAATTAATTAAATAAAAATATCTAGATCCGTCGGTACAGTTTGGGGCGATTTGTAATAATTTTTTAACAAGCCATATTACCTCAGTCGCTAACGCTCCCTCGGTTGAATCACATTTTTGAAGCTAGACGTTGATTATAAAGTGTAGACTTAAATTTATTATTAGTTTATAACAAATAAATTTTAAACGATTTGGATACAAATATTTTATTTTATTCTCAAACCAATTTTTTTCATGTGCTTTAAACTATTAATTAAAATTTGTTGTTATATTATTAAAACATATAAAAATAAATTATAAAATATTTTATTTTAAAAAATGTATACAATTTATTCCTTTTAATCATCATGATATTTAACTATAACAGTTTATTTTCGAATGTTGGTTTGTTTTATTTTCTCTCTGCATTTACAGGCTTGAGACTGTCATATAATGAACGTAAATATAATGTGTATTAAAAGTTTCAAATATTTGATTTTCTAACATATATATATTTTAAAATTATGTATGGTATAATACGTAAATATTTTAAAATTGATAAAAATATACGTTCCAATATTGCTGTATTAAAAATAAAATAAATAATATAATATGGCATCTCGTATATTCGTATTTATTTTATATATTTTGTAATTTTTTGTTTCATTAATATCTAAACAAAGTTCTAAAATAATATCACTTTTTGCAGACAATGTATTCTAACAAGTATTATCAAAATATTTTAATTGATATTTATTAATGCTATATTAGACAATTAATTATTTTAAAATTTGTATATTTCATAAATAATTTTGTCAATAAAATGTCGTTTGATTCAGACAATGAATTTTAAATATGTTTATTTCTTCAGTTTTTTAGTAAAAAAATGTCGCTTGATGCTGACAATGAATTTTAAAATTGCTTATTTCTTCAGTATTTTAGTAAAAAAATGTCGCTTAATGCAGACAATGAATTTTAATTTTGTTTATTTCTTCAGTTTTTTAGTAAAAAAATGTCGCTTGATGCAGACAATGAATTTTAAATATGTTTATTTCTTCAGTATTTTAGTAAAAAAATGTCTCTTGATGCAGACAATGAATTTTAAAATTGCTTATTTCTTCAGTATTTTAGTAAAAAAATGTCGCTTAATGCAGACAATGAATTTTAATTTTGTTTATTTCTTCAGTATTTTAGTAAAAAAATGTCGCTTGATGCAGACAATGAATTTTTTATTTGTTTACTTCTTGAGTATTTTAGTAAAAAAATGTCGTTTGATGCAGACAATGAATTTTAAATTTGTTTATTTCTTCAGTTTTTTAGTAAAAAATGTCGCTTGATGCAGACAATGAATTTTAAATTTGTTTATTTCTTCAGTATTTTAGTAAAAAAATGTCGCTTGATGCAGAGAATGAATTTTAAATTTGTTATTCTTCAGTATTTTAGTAAAAAATGTCGCATGAATTTTTATTTGTTACTTCTTGAGTATTTTAGTAAAAAAATGTCGTTTGATGCAGACAATGAATTTTAAATTTGTTATTTCTTCAGTTTTTTTAGTAAAAAATGTCGCTTGATGCAGACAATGAATTTTAAATTTGTTTATTTCTTCAGTATTTTAGTAAAAAAATGTTCGCTTGATGCAGAGAATGAATTTTAAATTTGTTTATTTCTTCAGTATTTTAGTAAAAAATGTCGCTTGATGCAGACAATGAATTTTAATTTTGTTATTTCTTCAGTATTTTAGTAAAAAAATGTCGCTTGATGCAGACAATGAATTTTAAATTTGTTTATTTCTTTAGTATTTTAGTAAAAAATGTCGCTTGATGCAGACACTAAATTTTTAATTTGTTTACTTCTTGAGTATTTTAGTAAAAAAATGTCGTTTGATGCAGACAATGAATTTTAAATTTGTTTATTTCTTCAGTTTTTTAGTAAAAAATGTCGCTTGATGCAGACAATGAATTTTAAATTTGTTTATTTCTTCAGTATTTTAGTAAAAAAATGTCGCTTGATGCAGAGAATGAATTTTAAATTTGTTTATTTCTTCAGTATTTTAGTAAAAAAATGTCGCTTGATGCAGACAATGAATTTTAATTTTGTTTATTTCTTCAGTATTTTAGTAAAAAATGTCGCTTGATGCAGACAATGAATTTTAAATTTGTTTATTTCTTTAGTATTTTAGTAAAAAAATGTCGCTTGATGCAGACAATAAATTTTTAATTTGTTTATTTCTTTAGTATTTTAGTAAAAAAATGTCGCTTGATGCAGACAATAAATTTTTAATTCGTTTACTTCTTGAGTATTTTAGTAAAAAAATGTCGTTTGATGCAGACAATGAATTTTAAATTTGTTTATTTCTTCAGTATTTTAGTAAAAAATGTCGCTTGATGCAGACAGTTGATTATTTTAAAATTTATATATTTCATAAATAATTTTGCCAATAAAATGTCGCTTAATGCAGACAACTAATATTTTAATATTTGTTTATTTCTTAAGTAATGATATATTGAAATGTTGCTTGATGTAAATAATGTATACTTGAAAAATATTCTTTATTATACGTAATTTTATCTACAAATTTTGTCTTATGCTTATATCTTATTATTTTATAATTAGTTTGCCGAATAATAAGTCGACCTTAAATTGGTTTTTAAAAATAAAAAAAAATTTAAGTATCAAACACTTCAGAAAAAACTATATTGGTTGTATATATTATTACATTATTATTTAAATTACTCTCATTTATATTAAGTATATCTCCTTCTGTATTAGTGAGTATCATTGACGATTTCGAAAATTTTATTTTTAGATTTTTTTCATCTGTAACTCTTGATAATGCAACATATAATTGACCATGACTAAATACAGGTCTTGGTAAATATAGACCTACTTTTTTAAATGATTGACCTTGTGCTTTATTTATGGTCATAGCGAATCTTGGTCTAATAGGAAATTGTCGTCTAACCATATTGAAAGGTATATCATCCTTTGATGGACATAAATCTATTCTTGGAATCATCACAATTTGTCCCGAATTTTTACCTGTTATAATTTCTCCATATATAGTGTACTGTTTTAATTCTGTAATCATGAGCCTGGTACCATTACATAAACCTCCATCTAAATGCAAATTCCTAAGTAACATAACGATCATTCCTTTTTTTAATACTAATTTATGCGGTGGTAAACCATTTGGTATTAATGAATTTATAAAATCTATTGTTATTGTTTCATCCAACTTATTATTTTCATCATTAGTAATACTACCAATGATTAAATATATCTTACCGTCACCTTCAATTCTTTCAATCATTTAGTTATTAATCGCTAAAACATCACTATTTTTAGGTGAAAGAATTACTTTGTCTTTAAGAGTATGTAAATCATCAATATTTATTTTATTACCAAAAATATCATCTATCAAATTATTAAATGTAAGAAATTCGGAAGGAATTTTTATAACGTTATTATCAATTTCAAATTTTGTAATATTTCTATTTTCTCCAATATTTAATAATCACGTTTTAAACATACTGTTTGAATTGACCAATCTTAAATTATTATTTAATGTAAGTTTTTGAAATAATTGCCATAAAGAACTACTTTTTACACATGATTCTAATATTTGAGTTCTATTTCGGTATCGAACTATAGGAAGTGTTTGTCGAAAATTGCCAGCTGTTACTAACATTTTACGACCAAACGGTTTATTATTTCGACATAAATCTCTGAAAAAATATCTATAGCTTCTAATGCATATTTACAAGTCATTGATATTTCATCCCAAATTAATAATTTAATATTTTTTAAAATTTGACCTATTTTGGTGAAATGTTGCATGTTGATTGTTCGTTTAAATTAAATGGTATTTTAAATGTTGAATGAATAGTTTTACCACCTATTAATAAATTTGCTGCAATACCAGTCCAAGCAACTGCTAACTCTGGTATTTTGTTTAATTTCACAAATTTTATAATAGCATTTAATAAATAACTTTTTCCACTACCACCGGGACCATCTATAAAATATAAATTTTCTTTTTTATTATCGTAAACTGCTTCTACGATTGTATCAAATATTGTTTTTTGTTCCAATGTTAAAGATTGTAACAATATTTCTATGTCATTATCTTCATTTGCAATAATATCATTATAAAACATATCATTGTGATTTTCAATATCAATATTATCAATATTAGGTAAATTAAATTGTTGCAATGTTAAATTATGTTTTGATAAAACGTTGTCTATAATTTTTAAAGCCTTTTGTTCTCCTAAAATTTCAGGTAATTTAGGATCAAAGAAATGTTCTTTATACTTATTATAAAGTTTCAAGGAATCAAAATTGTGATCAAATGATATAATGAAAGCGAAAAGCTCACATAGTGCCTGTGGAAATTGAAAATTACAATTTTCTTCTAAACATTTATCCCATTCATTATCAGTAATGATTAAACTTCTAACTATACATGCTTCATAAAATGTATCATAAACAACGCCTTCGTATGAGCGTATATCTTCAAAAGATTCGGCCCCACGTACATGAAGTAATAATAATCTAAGAAAAAATCGTTCGCGATCTTTAGGATTTGCATGAAACATTCTGACTAGAATAGGTTTATTAAACTTTTTTCGCTTACTTACTTTTACTTACTAACTTTTTTTACTTTTTTTTTACTTATTTTTTTACGATTTTTTACTTACTTACTTTTTTTGCATACTTTACATAAAAAAATTAAGTGTACATGCCTTTATGCTTAAATTTGCAAAAAATATTGTCACTTCCTGAAGACGATGTCCAGGTGGTCAGGGTAACCTCCAGGTAATCCTGATATCCTCCACAGGAAAGTCTACATGCCTTTCTACTTGAATTTGCAAAAAAATTCTCACTTCCTGAAGACGATGTCCAGGTGGTCAGGGTAACCTCTAGGTAATCCTGATATCCTCCACAGGAAAGTCTACATGCCTTTCTACTTGAATTTGCAAAAAAAATTTTCATTTCCTGGATACGATGTCCAGGTGGTTAGGGTGACCCCATCCCTATCCCTCCACCCTCACCCTCACCCTGACCTCTTCACTATAACACACTTACCCTTATACACATGCATATATATAAAACATAATAAAAAGACGCCCAATGGTGAATGTCGGACGTTTGCAAAAAAAATTTTCACTTCCTGGAGACGATGTCCAGCTGGTCAGGGTGACCTCATCCCTATCCCTCCACCCTCACCCCCACCCTGACCTCTTCACCATAACACACTGACCCTTATACACATGCATATATATAAAACATAATAAAAAGACGCCCAATGGTGAATGTCGGACGCCGGACGCCGGACACTTTTGAGGAAAAATTTTAATTATAATATATAAGATAAGATAAGATAAGATAAGATATAGTACATTCTGTGATATTAAGGGGTAGTTTAAATGTTGTGTGTACTGTTTTCCCGTTATGTAATAAATTTGCTGCAATCCCTGTCCAAGCAACACATAAAAATGAAATGTTTGAGAATTTAAGATAGTCTATTAGAACATTAAGTAAACAGCTTTTCCCACTTCCTCCTGGTCCATCAATAAAAAAGCTTTTTTTGTCTTCAATTTTTAAATGTTGCACGATAGTATCAAAAATGTCTTTGTTATGATTTTTTAAAGAATTTACTTTGACGTTTATTTCAGTAAATGTGCAACTTTTGTTATGTGTTGTTGATTTATCAGCATAATCTTCTATAAATGTAGATATAACGGGTAAATTAAAATTATTTAAAGAATATCCATTCAATTGTAGGTTCTTATCAATAATGTTTAATGCTAGGTTTTCATCAGCATTTTGTTCATATTTTGGGTGGTAAAAAAAGTGTTTCTATTTTTCGTACAAATCTCTTGCATTAATAGGATTGTGAAGAATACAAATATATGCAAATAATTCACAAAGAGCAGTAGGAAAGTGTAATTGTGTTGCTTTTTCCAAACATCTGTCCCACTCTTTATCTTCATTAACCAAATGTCTAGCTATAGAAGCTTCATAAAATGTAGAATAAATTATATCATCAACAGTATCCTGAAATGATGATACTCCTTTGACATGTAAAAGTAATAATCTTATAAAATATCGTTTTCGATCCTTTGGATTCACTAAATACATTCTGCTTAATACAGGTCTTTTGTTTTTTTTTCTTTTATTCTATGTTTTTGAATTATTATCAAATACATAATTTAATGGTATTTCGGAATATAAATAATTTCGTGCATCAAAATCGATTTGATTTAATTTTAAGTATGCTGTTAATGTCGTTTCTACATTTTTTTTTAAATTTCTGTTTCTTTTCCTTCTTTAAAATACACTTCTTGTTCATCTTCATTGTGAATAGCTAATCTTATTATGGTATGTGAAAGTTCGTGCAGAGGGTATTCTAATAGTATTATATTCATTGCTTTCAATATCTTCATCATGAGTTAAATTAGAACTGTCTTTTGATCTGATACCTGCGTCACGTATTTCTATGTTCGCACAGTCATGTTCTTTATAACACTATTTAAATAAGTATTTTATACATTGGACTGTTGAGCATACTTCGACATTAATGTGACAATTAAATTTATAACAATAAATAAGGATTATACGAAACAACAAACCGATTATCAGCTATTCTATTGTGGTATTTACCTTTATAATTGATTTTTTTGATATCATTTCTTCTTATATATAATGGATATCCTGATGAATTAAAAGTTGTTTTGTTATTAAATTTTTTTGGAAAATTTTTCGTACATTTTTTTGTGTCTTTACTCATGCAAGGTGAACTCATGTTTTGCTCTCCACAGGGTCCATGAATCATAAACTGTTTTACAATATTATACAACCGTGGATAGATATCTTCGTTTGGAATTTCTGCGTTTATGAGTTCATCTACTTTTTCGGGAGTTTTAATGTTATAATTTTTATCTAAAAATTATAGCATATGCATGTGAGGAAGTCCACGTTTTTGAAATTCGATAACATAAGTGTAGGCGATACAATTTGCTAAAACACCTTGCTTAATTACCAATTCTTTAAATTCTTTTATTTTTTGATGAAATACCTTAAATACTAAATCTGGTCTATCAATTACAGTTTCATATTTTTTTAAATGTTCAGTTATTTCTTTTCAGTTTGGATTACATGTCATTGTTATAAATAAGTCAGGTTTTCCGTAACGATTTACTATACTCATTGAGTCAATATAATTTTGTTTTAGGAATCTTGAACTTCCAACAAAATTTGATGGCAAAATAAACATTTTTCCAATTTTTATATTTTCAGATTCTTTTTTCTTGTGTAAATAATCCATTACGCCTTTATAATAATCGCTTCTTAAAATATCTTGGTTTTTCTTTACAAAATATAATCTTGATTGTTCAACTTTTACAAATGCATCAATTGTAAACTGTTGAGAAACTTTTCCCATATTAAGGTATGGATTAAATCCATTTCTCATAGAAAGTCTGTAATTATAAAATTGCAAACATGAAATATTGTTTTTCTTATATTTGCATTTCATATTAGGCATCCATCCATATCCTCCATTTGGATAAATAAGTGGGTATGTCATTGGATCAGTGTGTTTACTTATTAAAGGAATACTAATTGGATTGTCATATTTTGAATATATAACTATATCCCGCTCTGAAGTAGGCAGTCCATTTTTTCCTACAAATACCATTGCAACTTCATTACAAGTAGCTTCATTATATATATATTTTTATCTAATTTTTCTTCTAATATTCTAATTTTTCTTTTTCTACCTCATACATCATTTTATACGCTTTAGCATAAGGATTAACATTTCTAATTAAGCTATCTAATTTACTTGACAATTCTAATTTTGTATCTAAATTATTTTTGAAACTTTTTCTTTCAGCTGCAGCTAATTCATTATCTAGAACATACAATTGCCCATATTTTCGAGCTTCATTTTCATTTAAGATTCAGATAACTTATCAAAATTAGCTCCAAAGCTTGCAAAAGCTAACGCATTATTATATAGCCGAATATTTTTACGAAAATTAATACTATCTTCCGATATTCCTGTAGCTAATTGCTTTAATTCTTCCGGATAGGGAGGTATTTTCGGTAAGTCTACGTTTCCTTTGTGACAACAATTAGAAAATTATTCACCTAGTGTATATTCAAAAACAAAATGTTTAGTATTACAATGTTTACAAGTTTCAGACATATAACCTAAATTGTTTTCAATAATTATTTCTTCATCAAAATCTACATTTGCTATTCGACCTATTATTTTGGATTTACTTACTAATTTTACATTTTGTTCAATTTTAATTAAAATACGTTTATTTAATTCTTTATAATTTATACCTTTTTTGGTATTAATTGGTTTATCATATACGTTAAAAAATTTTCCTTCATCAATTTTTAATTTTTTAAGCAATATGATTGGTATTTCCATGTCTTTGTCATTTTTCATACATATGCGTCTTTTTAAATTTTTTTGTAAATGGTTTTACACTAATTTATCGATATCATTTTTTCTACTTTCGTTTAATATTTTTCCATTTAATTTTTTCTTTTCATTTTTTTTACATTGATCAGTATTTTCATTATAATAAATATGTTGTTTTTGTAATGCTTCTTTTTCTCGTTCATTTTTTATTTCGTCACTATTTATTTTTTGTCTTTTCATCATGGTTTGCTGTTTTCTCTTTATTTTTTTTTCTTCTATTTTGCCGTCATTACTATTTTTACTTTTTAAATAAGCTTCTTTTTTTCGTAATGCTTCTTTTTCTCGTTCATTTTTTATTTCGTCACCATTCATTTTTTGTCTTTTCATCATGGTTTGCTGTTTCCTCTTTATTTTTTTTTCTTCTATTTTGCCGTCGTTGCTATTTTTATTATTTACATAAGCTTCTTTTTTCGTAATTTTTTTCTCGTCATTTTTATTCGTCACCATTCATTTTTTGTCTTTTTCATCATGGTTTGCTGTTTCTCTTATTTTTTTTTCTTCTATTTTTGCCGTCGTTGCTATTTTTATTATTTACATAAGCTTCTTTTCTTCGTAATGCTCTTTTTCTCGTTCATTTTTTATTTCGTCACATTCTATTTTTGTCTTCTTTTCATCATGGTTGCTGTTTTCTCTTTATTTTTTTCTTCTATTTTGCCGTCATTACTATCTTTACTCCTCATATAAGCTTCTTTTTTATGCAACGCTTCTTTTTCTCGTTCATTTTTTATATCGATACAGCTAATTGTTTGCCTTTTTATCATAGTTTGCTGTTTTATTTTTAGCTGTTTTATTTCTATATCATTAAATTGTTTATTTTTATTTTTTTGATAAAATGAACTATAAGTTGGTATTTCATGGTCTATTTCCATTGGGGTAATAGAATCAACGGAAATGATTTTATCTTTATTATATAAATTCATTATTGTTTGTTGTTCAGAATTAAATTTCTGTTGAAAATTTTATTCTATTATTTTTATTTCTGCTACATTGAAATTCAATTTTTTTTTTCATCAATACAACAAATATGAATCATGTATCTTTTGATTGGTATTGTTGAAATATTATAGTTTATATTTTGTAAAATTGGAAACATCGTAATACTACGTGTTTCGTATATTTTTAGTAAATGTGAACGCATTTGAGAAATATCATAGTTTAAACTGCGTGGGCATAAATTAAATACAATAGAGACAGCAAAAGCTATCGCGAAAATTCCACAATCATAACTATTGGTTTGAAATTGCACTGTTTCAAAAACAATTTTTAATTGTTGACTATCTGGAAATAATCTATTGATGTATACTTTATGTTCATTTTGCAAATATTTAGCATTTAAACTATCATAAATGAGTATCGTTCTATTATTGTAATACATACAAATCCAATGACCTTTTTCATATTTTCCAGAAAATAACAATTGAATGTATTCATTATTCATTTGAACTGAGTTAATATTATATTGTTTTTGAACTAAAAGAGTTGTTTGCATATTGAATGGTGTACATGATTTAAGGCTGTTATTAAATTCTAATATGTGTTCATCATTTAACATAGAAGCATCGTCGCTATATGGTTCAATCGTTTTTACAACTAATATTTTTATTTCCGTCAAACCCATTATAAAAATGGTTTATTTTACAAAATGATTCACAATTATAAAAATAATATTAATAATTTGTTTCAATTGTTTAATAATAATTATAATTTTTTTTATTTTTCTAAACGATTATTTTAAATTTTTTATTAACATTTTTTTGTAAAGCTGAAAAAAATAAAATATAAATTATTAGAAAACAGTATTTATAAGAAAGTAGCTTCAATGTAATGAATGAAATATAGTTAATATAAATTTAATATTTTATAAATACTAATATTATACATACCCTAGTGGAAATACATTTTCGATGAAAATGCTCCAAAGTATGCTAAAAGTGGGCCGATGTTTACCAACATTGAAATATTTGGAACATTTTTCCAGTTTTGGCAAACTTTAGCCCACTTTTGGCCAATTTAGGAACATTTTGTATTGATTATGGAATAAATTTTTCAACCAGTAAAAAATTGTTTTTCACATGCAATTTCTTAAATTAAGGTGCACTTAATTGCGTTGATAATATTTAATATTGCAATAATAATATGTTGTAAATAATATGTTGTAATAATCTTTTCTGTAAATGGGCCAACATTTAAACAGTCTGGGCCAAACTTTACACAAAGAGGGCCAAACTTTGCATCTAATGAGCCAATATTTGCACAAATTCTTTGCTAGTAGTTCACTCATAATTCCAATAAATGCAGCGCTGAATAAAAAAAACAAAGGGCAGCAGCATTCCAATGAATGCAGCGCTGAATAAAAATAACAAACGGCAGCAGCATTCCAATTAATATTATATCAATAAAATATTATATTCCTAATGGCATTCCATACGATTAAAGTCACAAGGTATATTATAAAATTATCTAATTTTCATTTTAAATTATTATTGTTTGAAATATATTAAGTCTTTTTGTATTTCAGTATCCTGATTAGCTTATTAAGACTATCGAAATAATAAAAAATGCAGTAGTATTTCTTAATGATTAAGTTAAAAGGTATAGTTTTGACTTTGTCAATTTATTTATAATTAATAATAAAAATGTTTTTGTTACAGATATAACACATATAATATCAATAATATGTGACAATATGCATATTGGATATAAATCTTCTAAATGGCATTTTAAAAACAGTAATATTTATTTGAATATTTTATCTAATGTTTAATTAATTATACATTTAATATTTAATGATATAATTTAATTTTTCTGTTAAAGATGATTTCGATGAATACTTGCTGAATTTATAAATTATATAAACAATAAAAACGATATATTGAAAAAAATATATCTTATGAAATATAATATATGAAGGGCAGCAGCATTCCAATTAATATTATATCAATAAAATATTATATTCCTAATGGCATTCCATACGATTAAAGTCACAAGGTATATTATAAAATTATCTTATTTTCATTTTAAATTATTATTGTTTGAAATATAATAAGTCTTTTTGTATTTCAGTATCCTGATTAGTTTATTAAGACTATCGAAATAATCAAAAATGCAGAAGTATTTCTTAATGATTAAGTTAAAAGGTAAAGTTTTGACTTTGTCAATTTATTTATAATTAATGATAAAAATGTTTTTGTTACAGATATAACATATATAATATCAATAATATCTGACAATATGCATATTGGATATAAATCTTCTAAATGGCATTTTAAAAACAGTAATATTTATTTGAATATTTTATCTAATGTTTAATTAATTATACATTTAATATTTAATGATATGATTTAATTTTTCTGTTAAAGATGATTTCGATGAATACTTGCTGAATTTATAAATTATATAAACAATAAAAACGATATATTGAAAAAAATATATCTTATGAAATATACAAGTGAATAGAGTACAATTGTAACATAAAAATTGTAATTTAATTTAATAACATAATAATTGTAATTTGTAATTTTTGCAAAAATAAGTTTGTAAAATAAACAATAAAAATTAATTTGATTTATCGTATGTTCCAGTGTTGAAATTTTATTAATTTTAATTACGTAATCAAATGTTATTTTACTTATTGTTATTAAGATAATTTTCTGGTAATAATATCGACATAGTAGTTGATATCTATTTGTTTAAAAAAACTATAAGGCCCAAAATTTATAAGGCCCAAAAATGTAAGGTCCAAATTTATAAGGCCCAAAATGTATGTCCCAAAATATAAGGCCCAAAAATATAAGGCCCAAAAATGCATGGCCCAAAAATATAAGGCCCAAAAATGTAAGGCCCAAAATTTATGAGGACAGAAATGTAAGGCTCAAAATGTAAGGCCTAAAATTGTAAAGTCCAATTAAAATAAAACTTTACAATTCCGTTGCCAATAATGTAAGGCCCAAAATTTATAATTCCCAAAAATGTAAGGTCCAAAAAATGTAAGGCCCAAAAGTGTAAAGCCCAATTAAAATAAAACTTTGAAACTATAAAAATGCATTTTAAAAAACCGGAGAACCGGAGAACCGGAGACCAAAAGTCGATCCACTTTAATATAATATAAGATATGTATATAGTTGTACATAGTTGCTGAAAATAAATGTTAATTGTTGTATGAGAGTGTCGGGATAGTTAGTATTAATTATATAGCCGGTATGCACGGGGCGGCAGCACCGACTGGGTTACCAATATGGTAATTATTTATTTGTATTGCGCGCCTTCCGAGTGTCGGGGATGATTGGTTGCGTGATCGACCCAATAATTAACAGGTTGGTGGTGACGTAAACCACTATTATTGGATAATCGGCCTTGACGGAAATAAGATCAAGGCTGACTACGCGTATCGATCACGCAATCAACCACCCTAGTCAATGCCGGTAGATAGGAGTAGAATAAGATAGAGAAGGATATCGATAGGGTGGAGAGGAAAATCCTTCAAGCCACGCCGCGAGCCGGAGGAAGAAGCCGGTCTCGAGGATTCGCTACCTGATCGTCCGATGAGATAGTCGAGTTTTACTGAGTAGTATTTTGAGCCAACGTAGCCATTTATTTCTTTTTGTTAGCAGAGTAGCGTAGAGTTGTAGTCGAGAAGTAGAGTCGAGTGAAGTTGTATTGGAGCTGTGAGAAGTTTAATTAGGCGAGTAAAATTACGGTTAGCCCGACGGGCGGCCGAATTATTATTAATATTTATATATTTTTTTATACCGCCGGACGGACGGATTTGAGAGAGTGTGTGCACGTGTGTGAGTCGGTCGCGAATCGCGTTTACTATTGTGTTGGTGCCGAAATTTGTAATATCTTTTTATTTAAAATTTTATTAAATTAGGTTGAGATTGATTATTAAATTCGTGAGTGTATTATTTCATTAAATTTCCTTTACTCCAAAAGCCGCCGGTTCCGAGATGGCCAGCCGTCGGGATTCCCTCTGTGACGAGGAGTCGAGGTGAGGATTTGCCGGGTTGCCGAGTTTGTTAGAGTAATTATTCTTTTATTTTAACTATCGCCAGGCGCCCAGTCAAATACAAATTGCCGATATTTTAGCTATTTTGAACGTCGCTACGACGGAACCTCCGTTGGTTCATAATTTTATTTAAATTACGTTTCGACGAAAAGTAGCGTCGCAACATATAAAAACGATCAACCCAAAGGGAAAAAGAGAATTTACCAAGTTCTTAAAATACGTCTTGACACCTCAAGAGTATATCGGTAATAGAAAACTATTTGACGATGTGGCTGAAAAGTTAAGTTTTTTAGATACTCTAAAATCAAAAGATATACATCAATCCGACAGTGACGAATATAACTTGACGTGTAATAATAGTTCCGACAGTCTTATAAATAGTACCATTGTCCAAACACCGCCTTCGAAAAAAACGAAATTAGAAAAAAATGGTTTAGTCTGAATATGTAAATAAAAGGTTAGAATCTCAGTATTTTGATCCTTCGCACGAAGCAAGGTTTTCGGGTGTAAAAAATTTAATTAGATTAAATAAAGATATACCGAAGAAACAGATCTATAAATGGTTGCAAAAATACGATGCTTATACTTTATTTCGTCCTGTACGAAGAAAGTTTAAGAGATTGTGCTATAACGCGTTGTATTTAGATTAAGTTTAGGAAATTGATTGCAGAACTTGCGCTCAATCAAAAATTACAACGACGGAGTGTCTTACGTGTTTGTAGCAATCGACGTTTTAAGTAAATTTGTCTGGGTAGAACCTTTGAAAGACAAATTAGCGAAGTAACCGAGGCATTCAAAAAAATTTTTGAAAAAAAGTGCAAAACGTTTTCCGTATATGGTTCAAAGCAATCGAGGACAGGAGTTTCTCGGTAAATTTATGCAAAATTTTCTAAAACGTAACGAATTCGATTTCGAGTTGTGCGTAATCCGGACGTGAAGGCTGCGGTGGTTGAACGAGTAAATAGAACTCTGAAAGAACGTACGTGGCGCTATATCACACATAGAAATAATAGTAGGTACTAAGACGTATTACAACGCATCGTGAGAGCTTACAATAACACAAGACATTCCAACATCAAAATGACATCGGTTTCGGTAACTATTCACAACGAAGAGATTATGCGAAAAAATTTAGATAGTCTGTGCAGAAACAAATTACCAAAATGAAAAAAGAATATATACAAAGTCGGTAATTACGTTTGAATAGGTCGAGACAAGAACGCTTTTGAAAAAGGCTACGTCAGAGTATGGCAAGAGGAAATTTTTATAATTAAAAATTTTACCGATTTGAACGGTGAAAGCATTGAACGATTTTTTATCCCGAGGAACTGACGGCAGTTGTAGTTGTCGCGTACAAAATCGAGAACACAAAATTGATAAAATTTTACAAAGTAAAGGCAAAGGTAAACGCAAACTGTATATCGTCAGCTGGGTTGGTTGTCCTGAAAAATTTAATTCATGAGTCTCTGGCAACGATTTAAAAGCATTGTAAAATGAATTCCAACGAATTTACCATTGTTTTGCCGAGCAACTGTAGTATGAAATATGTTCCAGACAATGCAACGACGTGCTTTTCAATTAAATTACCAAAGCAGATAGCTTTACAAGGACAATGGATGGTTGGACTAGCTGACTACGCTACACTTGACCAGAGAGGAATCAAAACTATCCGCAAAGGAAAACTATTATTTTCATCACGGTATTTACGACAATATTAAGCAGGTTGTCGATTCTATAAACGACAGTTTATTCAAATATCATGGCAACACTGACATTAAAAAGTTAATCTGTAATGAAAAAGAAGGTTTTATACAAATGATAAAATTCACCGCTGCGCTACATTTTAAAAGGATTGATTAAGTGTCATTCATTTGGTATGGCTTATTTCTCTTTTTATTATAATATTCAAATTGGAAGCAGACGAAGTGTACATCACGTTAATGCAGGTTCAACATTGCAACGAGGACACGGTGTGGGCAGTTAATAAAATGATAGAGGGCCTAAACAGCTTAAACCTCGTAAAAAGTACAAACATCGTCAAAGTATAAAGAAAAGAAAACGTACAAAACCAACCAAGTCTTTAAAACGATTACACCCAAAAGTCAAGCTTAAGAAACATAGCAAAAAGAAGAGATGGAGGAAAATATCAAAAACGAAATAGAAGAAGACAAAGAATAATTTTGATGTTTTCAATTAAAAATAGCGTTTTTACATTTTCACAGCTCAGAGTGTCTCAAAAGTGAGTTGGATATATTTTCGCTTCCTCAAACGCAAACCAGTATCGAATCGAGTTGCTGGACTACTTAGAATCTAATTTTGTCGTTAAACGATGATTCACCCATCGAATATTACGTTCAGAATCAAAGAGGAACATATTGTCAGTTCAGCTTGTTACCTTGAGTGGTGTAGTACAAGTGACTCAAATTCTCCGCAATTCAAACGACATGGAGAAGCTCGATTATATAATCGATATTCAAGCGTTTCACGACAAGATGTATTGCTACCGAAAGAAATTGCTGTTCTTGGTGTAGATTGCAATTTCATAGCGCACTGACTGATAAAGGCACTATACGATTACACAGAGCTCTCCAAGGGTATCGTAGCTACAAACAGTTATTTAACATGTTATCACTATGACATAGAATGGGTCGATGGTGAAACGAATAGTGTCAATGTGTACAACAGTCTACGATAAATTGCACGAAACGTCTTGAGAATCTACGTTTGAGGAATACCAAAAGTGTTATTCCTACAAAACCTTCTCGCAAGACAAATAATTAATTTAAAGGAGTTCAACTGACCATCGTTTAGAAACCTTCACGTATTAATAACCACTTTTGTTTTTTACATGGATGAACAAAATAATACAAGTGTTGTGCATTGCCATACACATCTAAACTACGTTGGCTGTATAAAACATTAGCCTATTGCCCTTTAACCAGTAAAGTCATCGAATTGAAAGAAAAAAAGAAGGAAACTGAAAAATAGAAAACCACCAAGAACAGAAGGCGTCACGCAATCATCGCGTCTTCAACACAAGGAACTCCGTCTGGGAAACCACGGCAAAAAACGCCAACACCAACCAACTCAAGACAGAGCACTCCTGTAGATGCAACAAACACAAGTATTTTCACCATCTCGCAAGATACAATCGACGCCAATCATTTATACGACATAGTACGCGAGGAGAAAGAAGCCGCTGCAAAGCATGAACACATTGCAAATACTCAATGCAATAAATATTTTGCCTCTGCAGACAGTGGGAGTGTACCCTGCGGACAAGATTCCTGAGATTCTGACGAGGCCGACTGCAATTGTTGTTAACGTACCTCAACACATTCAATATCTGCGAAGAAACTGTAAGGTTTACACCTGGAGCTCTAAGCAGATAACAAGATTTCGCTTCTATCTTGTGTGATCAGTATTGCGTTAATTTCATTTATTGCATATCTCACGGTCATTGTATAGACGGTTTTTGGAGACTGTTCACCGACGATACTACAGGCAATGATCAATTAAATTTATAACTATTTTATAAGAATATTAATCACAAATTTCATAATAATATTAATAATTTTTAATAATATATATAATCAGGTACATTAGTTGTAAGTTTCTACTAGTATCGTAATATATAACCGAGTGCAAAATATGCATGTGTGTGAATGTACTATAAGTCTTATCATGTCAACCGGATTAACTATTTATTTGTAAGTTTCCTATTTATAAGTTTCTTATAATAAAATGTGTGTGTGTATGAATTTGCGTCAATTATTAACGTAATATTTAATTAATATTAATCAAGTGTCAAATTTAGTTTTAATCTAGTTTTAATCTAGATAGAGAGAATCTCTCTCTCCTTCTCTCGCTCTCATACGACCCTCCGGGCCCCGCCGTGACGTCATCCGCCGGGCCAGGCACCCCATTGTCCACCTCCATTGTTCAACCACACAGTACATTGTTTTTAGGCCACTCCCATGCCGGCACGCTATAAGGTACCCTTACTACTTATACATATATACAAGACAAATTAATTACTCACATGGAAATAAAATTTTGTATTTTTCGCTCATGGGGTCATATGAGAAATTTTATTGCATTTCTAGCATACGGGGTAAGATGAGTCATTGTTTTTATTGCCTTTCTCGCTTATGGAGGCACATTGAAAAATAATTTTATTGCATATCTAGCAATTATTGTGATTGAAAATAGTAATTGCAAACTTCCCCTATATTTTCGAAAATACAGCTTAAACACAAAAAAGTTTGAGACAAATGGTGCAGATTTTGGAATAGCAATCGAACAAAGATCACGACCACGACCTTGTCCGTTACCTTTAAGGTTAAGTAGAGGTCAAATTAAAAATTCAATATGAAACGGTATAATTTTGTTCCCGGAAATCGATTGTTTGAATAAAATAATTTTTATGCATTACCTTTACTATGATTTTAACGATGATCCTCCAGGTCATTTAAAAATCAATTTAAAATTTGGTAAATAATGATAACATCGGAAAAATTTTACACTTAACCTTGACCATGACTTCGCATTACCTTCAAATTCATTAAGAGATCAAGGTACTTGATTTAAAGTAAAAATATAATCCGTTTTGAAATTTTGTAATAGGCCTCTACACGACCTTGAAATAAATGATAGATGATGGTCAAGGTCCAGTGTAAAATTTTTTGATGTAATATTTTATTTTAAATTTTCCTCTAAATGACCTCGACAGTCATCGCGAAGGTCAGGGTGAAGGTCATGCACATTATAATGTTTTCCGTTATTCGAGGGGAAGTTTCGAAATTTTCAAACACCATGCATAATTAAATTAAAAAAAAATTAATTTTCTATATCCCCAAAAACCTAGAAATCTATAAAATTAATTTTTTATATGGTCCCCTAAGCTAAACAGGCAATAAAATTAATACCCATATGGCCTCATAAGCGAGAGATGCACTAGATTTAACGACTCAGTTTGCCCCGTTTGCTAGAAATGCAATAAAAGTATTTTTCTATATAGCCCTATAAGCGAGAAAGAAACGAAATCAATGTCTTATATTAGCCCGTGAGCTATTAATTCAATAAAATCGATATCTCATATAACCTCACAAGCGAAAAATACAAAATTTTATTTTCCATATGACTATTGAATTTAATCCACTTGTCATAAGATGCCAGCATTACCGACACCGCGAGGTGGCGCGGTATCGGTAGCATATAAGAGCAGTAAGCAGGCGCTACGACCAGTGCGGGCGTAGCGCAGTGGTTAGCGTGAACGCCTTCGGATCCGAAGGGGCTCGGGTTCAAGACCCGACGCCCGTTTTATTTTTTATTCAGCATTTAAAAGTCTCATGCCACAATGTAGAAGAATATCTCGTCAATTTCCTGTAATTTTTCCCCGGGTTCGCAAGAATGTACATTCTTATTTCAATCGTATCATTTACATCTATTTTAAAAAAAGTGTAAGTAACTAAACTATTAATGAAAAAAAACTTAATAAAATAATATTAATAATTTTTATTTAATATATCATAACCAACGGTTAATTAATAAATTAATTTGGTAAGATTATATAGTTTTATTGACATTATTTTATATATTTTTCAATGAATTTGACATTTTATACACTTATTGAATAATTTAATTCGTTGTACGCAAAATAATCTAGCGTGAGATACCGTTTGTTCTTAAATCTCTTTATTTATTATAAGATAAGATATTAATAATGTATTTATGAAGCACCTTTATCTAACACTTTGAATCATCTTTTGTGAACGCGTATACATACTTAACAATTATTTTTATGTTCTGAGCATTTATTCCAAACTATTTTTAGTTTGAGTACGCAACCTTCATAAACAAATGTACAATTAAATGAATAAATAATGGAATATTTATGAAAGTGAAAATAAAGAGGCTAGTTGATACATATAAATTACTAACTAGTTATCAAACCATAAATTAATATAGTGCTTTATTATATAGGTTTTAGCATTAGAATATAGGCGGATTATTGCGCCTATTGCAAAACAGTATATTCTTACGTATAAATAAATATTAATGAAAGCATATTGCAAAAAATTTTTTGCAATACTGCTAACTTAAAATCAAGGCAATAAAATTTATGCCTGATTTAATGTCCTTTCATACAAGTCGTACTTTTAGGCTATATGTACCCTATACGTCGTTAAAATCTTGAATGAAGATTTTGATATCTATCACCTTACGTTCTCATAGATCGCCAGTAAAGGTTAACATAATTTTATTTCTTGTTTCTTAAATAAATTTTCTCCGGCAAAATATAAAAATAAAAGTATAGAATTAATAATGGTAATATTCTAGGGGCTTTGAAAATTATTATATTATTTTTATAAATGTATTAAACTTGTTTACTCTGTGGAATTGTCAATTATGTATTATCGGGACACTGCATTTTAACAAGTTATCAGAAATGTACAGGTACTTTGGGTCTAAAAAGGTATCTCCAGGATTTTTTTAGTGTGTGTCTCGATGATTGAACCCTCGTGGATAACTTTGTATATTTGTTTATAATATTTATTATCTATCTGGAAATTAGGCCCTGCCTTATTTTGGATGTTGACTTGTATCCAAATCGTGATGCGAGAATGCTTTCTTCGTGTATATGTTGCCTTCGAACGAAAAAACTTTAAACACCATAAATGCTCTAAAGTAACACTACATAGTTAAATTTATACATTGTTATATTAACTTTTTAATAAACTCATTCCCTTGAAGATAGATCAATCAGATATATTATTTTCATTTATAATATTCTTTATTTATTTGTAGATTTAGTATAAATATAAATGTTTTATAGTATTGATCAAATTATTTATTAATGTACTGTTTTAGGCATCACCAATGAATCTAAAATCTTGTCTCTTACGAGCTAACAAATACGTACCAAATCCTCAATATTTCACATCCATTGTACCAGAAGTGTTAATACTGCAACGAGATAAACTTATTTTCATTGAAAACATTGGTGAAGGTTGTTTTGGAAAAGTATACAAAGGTATGAATATTTATTACATATCATTACTCAAAGTTTATTTTCCCCTTAGTTATGAAAGTTATATAATTATTAAATTCTACATCTTTTCCAGGGCCTAAAGTTTCGCTTATTTATCTTTTTGCTACTTTAATTAATTTCTAACTAATTTGAAATGCATGGTTATATATATATATATATATATATATATACCGTTTTGACCAAACCATCGAAAAATCTCGAAAAGAACGCGCTCTGAGAAAAATGTTTAAAACAAAAGTTGTAGGTTATAGCAATTTTAGTTTTTTTATTAGGAATCTATGGTTTTTATTACAAGTTCGTTTTCCTCAAACGAAAATACGTAAATTTTGATTGGTGCATTTTGTTTATACGTGTCTTTCTCTTTTGATAATGGACGTAACGCCACAGTTAGACATCCGAATTAATAATGATTAAATCCAAGTTCAGCCAATCTTGGCAAGACATTGACTACCCAGAGAGTCATGATTAAGGTCCACCGTTTAAGTTAATGCAATATTAAAATATTTTTTCAAAGTTTATAACTGGGGGCAAGAAAACTTGACGCGGAACAGCTTACAAACTTGTGTGATGCATTGTATCACATTGCATGTGTCATAGGTTGTTGTGCATAAGCAACATTTGTCAAGTAATCCAATAAAAAAATTTATCCGACTCCACCAATTTCAACTATTCCGTAAATATTATGTGTTATTCGAAGACATAAGAGATATGTATCTTTTTATGCCAATATTCACTTTTAAGGGGTCAAAACAGACCCTAAATTTCACCCCCAAAAAATCCTTTTTTTTATCATATCTCGAATTTTAATTAATATTTTACAACACTACTGTTCGTTGGGCCAATAATTTAATGTAATTAATGAACCAACGGAGCTTCTGTTGTAGCGACTTCAACAAATGGTTATAATGGTAGCGAATGATGGAGATCGGCTTCTTCACCCGGCTCCGGCGTGGCTTGATGCTCGCGAAATTTTCCCCACTCTATCGCTATCTTTATCTATCCTATTACTACTCTCATATTCCTGGCTTTCATTAAGGTGGTTGATTGCGTGATCGATACGCGTAGTCGGCCTTCATTTGACTTTCGTCAAGGTCGATTAACCAATAATAGTAGTTCACGTCTAGCAACCAATCAACCTTGGTACTCGGAAGGCGTGCGTTACAAATAAATTACCATGTCAGTAATCCAATAGGTGCTGCCACCCCGTGCTTACCGGCTATATAAAATCTACTAATTTATACTCCCAACACACTCACCCTACGATTAAAATTATTTATCACACCTAATAATAACTATATACGTTAAAACTAATTACTACTCTCCCCAAATCTCTACCAACGCGTACATATATTTTCAATTAAGTAATTACCGGTGCGGAATAAATAAAATAATAATGAATCTCCCCATACTGCCGGCGTATACCCACATCTCACGACCGGTGAGTATGTATATGTGTGCGCGCACCGTATATCGTCGCCTTAGTGCAAGAAGGTTCCAATTCAAATTTTCGTTTCAAAAAGGTTCCAATTCAAATTTTTGTTTCAAAAAGGTTCCAATTCAAATGTTTATTTCAAAAAGGTTCCAATTCAAATGTTTATTTCGAAAAGGTTCCAATTCAAATGTTTATTTCAAAAAGGTTCCAATTCAAATGTTTATTTCGAAAAGGTTCCAATTCAAATGTTTATTTCAAAAAGGTTCCAATTCAAATGTTTCTTCAAGAAGGTTCCAATTAAATTGTCAACTATGTTTCACTAAAAATCGTGACAGCACCTTAATCTCTAAAAATTTTTATCACCTAATACCTTTTCAATAACTCTCGGCGTTTCGTATTAGAAAATTTTTATCTAAATATTTTCTCGGTTTCGTAAAATAATTTTTGCCGAAGAATTATATCGTCGTATTTAAGAAGACTAGCACGTTTACATTTAATAAAGCATTCAGATGGGCTGGTCTTCGTAAATCACGACGATATAAAAAAATGAAAATAATTTTTACTTCCGTATAAAAATATTCTGCTTATTATTTAAATTTATTATTGTTAATAATATAAATAATAAAAAAAATTCTCGTCTTAGACAAGAATGTAGATTAGACTGGAAAATATAATCTAATATTTAAAATGCAATTAATACATTATTCGTCGAATCGTTAATACTGTAACTGTTTAGTTCGAATTTACGCCCACTTACACCAATAAATATATCTTCACTGCCTATACGATTAAAATAACTTTATTGACTTCGTAACAAATACATATTCCCAATTGCCTATACGAATACGAATATCCATCCATAATATCCATCCATAAAACTACGACGTGCGTAGCGCGCTTTATCCACTATTCCACTAGTACTATATTTATAGCCTAGTAGCACTAGTACTATTATATAGCCAATACATGAAGGACACCTTAGAAAATTTCTGCACGGAAAAGTACGGAAAATCATGTATTTTCGGTGCAGAAATTTTGTAAGGTGTCCTTGATGTATGATCCTATAACTTTACAGATCGATTAATTATTCAATTATCTAGTGTCTCTGTATTTGGGATTGAAATAAAATAGCGTATTTTATTAAATAATTGTAATAATTAAGTTTTTTTGCTCCGTCGGTAACCAGTCAGATGTACTGACCTCATAATTTCTCAATGTATTTTTTCTATGAATTTAGTATCGCATGTATAGTGTTCGCTCTACACCGTCTTTTCTGATGTAGAGCATCTTACATCTTAGTTTTCGCCAACATCTTAAAACGCGGTGATCGGGCACTTGTTTTTTAAAGTAACGCGCATGCGTTTTAACGATGAATTTAGTCACGCGGGTACAGTGTTCGCTATGCACTATCTTTTACAGAGAAAAAGTCTCGCAGTGTATTAATAGTACTAGTGGAATAGTGGATAAAGCGCGCTACGTACGTCGTAGTTATATGGATGGATATTATGGATGGATATTCGTATTCCTTTAGGCAATTGGGAATATGTATTTGTTACGAAGCCAATAAAGTTATTTTAATCGTATAGGCAGTGAAGATATATTTATTGGTATAAGTGGGCGAAAATTCGAACTATACAGTTACAGTATTAACGATTCGACGAATAATGTATTAATTGCATTTTAAATATTAGATCATATTTTCCAGTCTAATCTACATTCTTGTCTAAGACGAGAATATTTATATTATTAACAATAATAAATTTAAATAATAAACAGAATATTTTTATACGGAAGTAAAAATTATTTTCATTTTTTTATATCGTCGTGATTTACGAAGACCAGCCCATCTGAATGCTTTATTAAATGTAAACGTGCTAGTTTTCTTAAATACGACGATATAATTCTTCATCACAAAATTATTTTACGAAACCGCGAAAATATTTAGATAAAAATTTTCTAATAAGAAATGCCGAGAGTTATTGAAAAGGTATTAGGTGATAAAAATTTTTAGAGATTAAGGTGCTGTCACGATTTTTAGTGAAACATAGTTGACAATTTAATTGGAACCTTCTTGAAGAAACATTTGAATTGGAACCTTTTTGAAATAAACATTTGAATTGGAACCTTTTCGAAATAAACATTTGAATTGGAACCTTTTTGAAATAAACATTTGAATTGGAACCTTTTTGAAACAAAAATTTGAATTGGAACCTTTTTGAAACGAAAATTTGAATTGGAACCTTTTTGAAACGAAAATTTGAATTGGAACCTTCTTGCACTAAGGCGACGATATATGCTAATACGCATATGTATGCTAATACGCATATATTAGGTATACGCATATATTAGGTATACGCATTTATTAGGTATACGCATACATTAGGTATACGAATATATTAGGTATACGCATACATTAGGTATACGCACATATTAGGTATACGCACATATTAGGTATACGCATATATTAGGTATACGCATATATTAGGTATACGCATATATTAGGTATACGCATATATTAGGTAAAAGATCGTTGTTGTCTTCATTCTTTAAATTCTGAAAAATAACTATAAATTTTAAATATTTTTTTAAAAATTACGTATACACGTATATACAGTACTCAAAAGAAGTGTAACATTAAAAAATTTAAGTAAGAAACAAGCCTATTTTTGAACAACATATACTTAGCTTTAGCCCATAGTAACCGTGGTTTTCTTAGATTAAAGCTTGAAGTTCCAACTTTTCATGTGACATCAAAATACAAAATTTATAGATGGTGGGAGAGATTATCGTTGGTCCAGAATTTGTTAATAAAAAAAAGGCTTTATTGATCTCTACAAACATAGTTTTCGCTTATGCCGACGTTTCGGACGTTTTTTACCGTCCCTTTTCATGGCTAAAAAACAAAACTCGCTGTAGAATTAGCCAAAAAATTGTTGAAATCCCTTTTTTTAATTAAAAATAACAAATGTATGTCCGTTATTCATATTTATCGAAAAAAAACAGTCAAGCCCGTGTAGCTTGCCAAGCTTTGCAAATTTTCGAGTGCAAAATAAGTCTTTGTATGATAATGTGACGTGATCAGGAAATGAATTTATCAATCACAGTAACAATTAATTCAAAAAGGACTTTAAGCTTCAATGCAGAACAAACGTTATGTTACGATGCGCTAAAGCTAAGCATGCTTTGTTCAAAATTGGCTTTTTTATTGAAATTTTTTGTTGCTATACTTTTTATGAGTAGTGTAAGTATAATAATATAGTACAAAAACTAACAAAATGGTAGGAGATTAATAATTAGTTACCTTTAAAATTAAATAAATATTGCTAGTTTCTATATATAAATTACTAACAGTAAATGTAAATAAGCACACGCTGAAACTGTTGGAGTTAAATTTAACTCTAATATAGTTAAAAATCACTTTAACCTTTAGACTGCCGGACTGGCTCATATATGAGCCACCTGTGACCTTGACAACTACTGTAGAGATATGAGGTGTTTTTATGTATAAATTTTGCACATAAAAAATATCAATTTATAAGGCAAAAATGCCGGCAGTCTAAAGGTTAAACAAAAGTTATGTAAAATAAATTTTTTTAGAGTTATAATTAACACTATTTGGAGCAAATTTTTAACTCAACTTAAAGTTATCTTAATTTAACTCTAAATCGCGATTTCTTATATATAAAGTAATTAAATACGTGAAAAGGTTAAAAATTAAACGAATTGACAAACTAATCTAATAATTGATTATATATATCGTCTTCTATATGAGCAAATCCACGGAACCTTTGATTTTCATTTGAAAAATTTTTTTTTTTTTTTTTGGGAGGCACATTGATTTTAATGGAGATTTCTACTTCTTTAGAGGTTAAATAGTAGGAAAATATGAGGGCCCCTATTTCTTTTCAAGACTTATCTAAGAAATTAACGATTAAAATATTAATGAGGGGTATCATAGGGTAAATTATAAAAAATCACTTCGTAAATAAACAGAACATTTTTTATTCTATAATTTATGAATATAACAACATAATTAAGTCTCTTATTTAACAAAAATTGAAATATCTAACAACAATTTTTCATATAAAAGGATGTTTTCAAGTGCCGTTACAGTACTGTAATTGTCTTTTCCTAGTAACAATGGTTTTTTTTGTTTGAGTACTTGTAACAGGAATTTCATTTTTTGCTCCATAAATCTTCCAACTTGAAGGTTTCAATTGGTAATGAGTACATGGCAAATTATTTGAAACATTCATTACATGATAAATAATTTTCTTTTCGCATACTTCTCTTTATAATGGTAAACAAACTACTTGCGTAAGGCTGACTGAATGATATGTGTGTGTATGTGTGCGCGCGCGGGTGTGTGTGTGTGTGTGTGTGTGTGTGTGTGTGTGTGTGTGTGTGTGTGTGTGTGTGTGTGTGTGTGTGTGTGTGTGTGTGTGTGTGTGTGTGTGTGTGTGTGTGTGTGTGTGTGTGTGTGTGTGTGTGTGTGCGTATTTATATTAGCTTTTCTGTTGAAATAACCTATTTCGTATAGTCAATTTGAACTTCAGTTCAAAGGTATAAAATTTTATACTTTTATACAGCTTATATTATCTAAATTAACAAAAAATTCAATTGAGGTTTTACGTAGATGACTCAATAATCTACTAAAAAGTAAAGAGATATAGTTTATATATGCTTTTTTTGTGAATGTCGAGTGTGCCATGCGAAAATGAAAATTTGGAAGACTAGGGGCCCGAGATTTTGAAAAGTTTAAGGTAGAATTGCTAGTAAAGAAAAAGAGGCACAGCTAAGCACAAAAAAGAATAAGAATCCTTATTGCAAATCGAAAAAAGCAATATTAGTCACAATAGCTATAAACAAAACTTATCTTTGTATAATATCAAAATTCTAAAATTTCCTAAATTTACAAAAACTGACTTCCTCAAGAGTTGCGATTTTTATTTTTCTGTATCATGAAGGCACACTATTCTAACACTTTTAGTTTAATAGGGTAGATGGTGTAGGTTGTCAAAAAAAATTTCTGTAACATTTGGTGAAGAATTATAATTTCTATAAGCTTAAAAAATAGAAGATGAGTACTACTTCCATCGTCAAATTTGCAAAAATGCAACTTTATGAAGCCTCTAACAAAAAGCTAATGAAAACAACTTTAAAAAAATGATAAGGACCCTTCATCGAATTACTTTTTCTACCAGAAACCGTTGTTATAATGTTGCTAAGTCTGCTTATTTACTACTATATTACCCGCTTCCCCAGAATTAAAGGTTCTGTGGATTTGCTCATATATCGAACTTCGATACAGTGCGTGCACGGCGATGTGCTAACAACAGGGGTTCCAGCGGCAATGTGGGGCTCCTTGGAAACCCTTTGAAATTGGGTTCCTCGTCACTCACCACTAACAAGGGGAGTACTTGACCTCCGGGAACGGATCTTATCCTAACTTTGGTATGTCTTTTGTAATATAAAAATGTGAAGAAAATCAAGTTATCTCTTGCCAATGGCCACTTTTACAGGAGTTATTCGACATGCAATAATAATATCAGTAAACATTACTTCCTATTTGATCGCTTACAACTCGGAAGCAAATAGAGATAGGCACTCAAACTAAAAACCAGAAGAAAGCTGAGTTCAAGTAGATATAGTTTTAAAAAAGGAGCTCAAATTGCTTAATTTGGAGCAAAGTTATGAAGCTAATAAGAAATTAAAGATTATTAGGCCAAAAGAAACAATAAATTTTTCATATCAAATTTTGGTTAAAATTTTTTCAATTTCTTATTTTCTTCATAACTTTGCTCCAGATTAAGCAATTTGAGCTTCTTTTTTTCCAAACCATATCTACTTCAACTCAGCTTTCTTCTGGTTTCTGGTTTGTGCATATTTCTGCCTGTCTCTCTTTTTCCGAGTTGTAAGCGATCAAATAGGAAAAAATTTTTACTGACATTATTTTTGGATGTGGAATAACTCCCGTAAAAGTGGCCATTGGCAAGAGATAACTTGGCTTTCTTCACATTTTTGTACTATAAAAGACATACCATAGTTAAGATAAGATCCGTTTCTCGGAGGTCAAGTACTCCCCTTGTAAGTCCATCTTGGCTTCACGGTCTACTACATCATCGTCACTTATCACTTCAACGTCGATGGTGCATGATGACGGTGCTGGCGACGTTGGCGACGATGATCGTGATGGTGTGGCGGGAAGACCGAATTTATTTGTGCGGTGGATTCGTCGTCAGATACGTTTACTACGTCTATAATCAACGTAGACGTTGACGATGCCGACATCGATGAAGACGACGACGACGAAGACGTCGAAGACGACGACGACGACGACGACGACGACGGCGACGGCGATGCGCATGATAATGGTGACGAAAATAATAAACACATTTTAACGTAGTTATTAAGTTTCGGAAGTAAAGGTACATCCGCGGCACGAATTAGGCGCTTGCTGGGAGTGTGGATGAGCCTCGACTGAATCTCAGTATATTTGTTTTAATACACATTATTACTAATGCCATTTTTTTATGTCAGCACCCCCCCCCCCAGTATACGACATAAAATAATAATATATTCCGCTGAAGTAAGAAATTCTTACACGTAGGATTGTAAGCCGACAAGCGGATGAAGGTTTTTTAAACTACGAAAATGACATTAATAGAAAATTAAAAGTGCTGATTAAAAAAAAGATCAATGATGATTTAAACATTCGTGTATACTAAACATTAAACTTGTAAGTACATATGTACTGATAAAACAATGAAATAAAGACGGGTGACCAGGTTTCACGCTGAACGGTACACGTTTTCGAATAAATTTGTTATCAAATCAAATTTAAATAATTCGAATTTGTTGATTATCGCGACGGAATATTTAATATAGTGCACACATTCTCTTTTCCAATATTTATCGAGTTATTGACCAAAATGCCGAATAGTTTAAACAATTATTCACGGATAATTGTAAATAATCGCTGTAGAGAAAAAAGTTGTTAACACTTTTTGTTTTACACGCCGTGTACAGATGAATACTTTAACAAAATCGTGGAAATCGACGGTTTATCGGCATAGATCGATAGATATCGATACTTATATCGACCTCTTATGCCAATACAATTGACGAATTTTTCGGGGCGGTAATTAGTCGGGAGATCGGCTTTCACGCAGAGCGTAAATATAATTTTAATTTATATGTTTTTGATACCTCATCAACGATGAATCAAATGATGAGTGATGAAAACCTATACCATCAACATCTCGAGGAGATATCTTTACTTGTATGCATTTATTTTTTTTCATACATGATGTTTCTCGATTTTTACTGTAAATATCTTGGTAAATAAAAGTAATTTTAATTTATGTTATTGATACCTCATCAGCGATAAATCAAATGATGAATGATATCAAAGGTGATAAATGTATACTAGCGTGTGATCAAGAGCAACCTATACCATCAACATCTCGAGGAGATAAAAATACTTGTAAGCATTTAATTTTTTCATATGTATTGTTTCTTTATCTAAAATATATGTTTCAATTGGTTGTTTTTTTAGCTGCTAAACGTATGAGTACTCAGTTAATGGGTTCAATTGACATGGGGGCCCACAAAAGGAAACATTACAGTGATAATAGTACCAGTAGCAACACTAGTAGTAGCGATTAATTCACTGACAGTAGTACTAGTTCAGATGAAGAAGAAGGACAACAACAACAACGTAAAAAACAAGTTATTTTCATATTGTTAAATTTTTTTTTGATATACGTAAATGTGAGTAATCTTACAGGTAGTTCTTTTCAGTTTGGTAAAGGATTACCATACGCTCGGTTTGTTGTTAAAAAGGAGACGAAACGTTACTACCAACGCTTTAGATATGAAGGGAGAGAAATCAGAGGGGTGATCCCACAACCACCAGCTAATACTGATGTTTCTGCATGGTTAGAAGATTGTATAAAAGAGCTGCATGGCTATTTTTGTGAACGAAGTGCACCAACGGACTTCATTGGTGTGACAATTAATTCCGAACAATTTAACTATGGTCCTCTTTGGCTGTCATTCAGACCAATACAAAATTTCCTTGTTGCTGACTTGTGGGAGTTGATATACAGTGCCGTACAAAGTGCTAATGATTTCAATGTTAATGAACTACTATCGGTGAATTGTGCTTTTGTTAGAGGTGTAGCGGGCCGTGGACGAGTGCGTTTGACCGAAAAATCGGTGAATAAAAAGTCCATATTGACAATTACTAATAATGATAATTTGTGCGTACCACGAAGTTTGGTTGCTGCCTACGCATACGCTATCAGAGGCCAAATACGTACGGGGGAACTTCATAGATATTGGAACTTGTTTCGTTCAAGAGCAGGAACAACTCAAAGAAATGCTGCCACAAAGCTTCTAAATTTGACCAACGTTTAAGTACCAATTGAAGGGTGTAGTCTTACGGAAATCCAAAAGTTTCAAGATTTCTTTGCTACTCGTGCTACGGCGATAGTGGTATACAATTTTTCATCTTTCGCGCGGGGTACTCCACCGATATACGATGGTTCGCAATTTGTCGACGCGGTAACACATATTCTGCGAATAATGTATTACGAACATGGAAATCATTATCAACCAATTCTTAATCTTATAGGAGCAAGTGGTAGTGGGGGGTACTGTATACCATGCAACAAAAGTTATTGGCGCGCCGAAGAGCATCGATCTTCCAACAAGTGCCACAAGTGTATGTCGTCACCACCGTGCAGTACAACGGGAGAACCTAAAAAGTGTAACAGTTGTTTTAGACTATTTTTCGATAATAGATATTTGGAAAACCCTGCTAAAACAGGATCTTACAATAAAACTTCCAGTGTTTGTAATATGTCGTACCATCTGTAGTTATGAACGGTTCAAAAATTATTTTAATAAAAGTTCTACAAACAAAATTTATCGACAGTTTAGATTACATCCACATGCCACTGAGTAGTTTACCCAAAGCATACGGACTACCCGAATTGGAAAAAGGTGTTTTTCTACATTTGTTCAATACAGTGGAGAATCAGACGTACGAAGGTTCTCAACCACCTCTCGCAATGTATTCACCCGATACTATGAGTCAATGAACGAGAGAAATTTTTAAAATGGTATGAAGAACAAGTTCAATGTGATTACATTTTTAATTTTCAAAATTAATTTTTAAAATATTGCAAACAAGATGTGACGATTTTGAGACTAGCGTGTTTGGCTTATCGGAAAATGTTCATAAAATTCGGTGTAGATCCATTTTCCGAGTGTACAACTATAGCCTCGTCTTGTATGCGAGTTTTTAGAAAAACGTTCCTGAAACAAAACCAAATAGGAATTGTACCATTAGAAGGTTACCGGCTAAAAGACAATCAATCTGAAATTGCCTTAAACTGGCTTTCATGGATGGAGCAACGTGTGCTTCATCGAAATGTTAATCAAGCAGGACGGTGTCGAGAAACGAGACGATCGGAAAATATCCTGGTTGACGGTTACTGTGCATCACGTGTCAATGAAGACAATTATCGTGGTATTGTACTTCAATTTCACGGGTATTTTTGGCATGGTTGTCCTCGCTGTTACTGAATAAACAGAGACACTGTTATGACGAACGGTGAGTCAATGGATACCAGGTACGAGAGGACACTGGAAATCGGCCATAAATTAAAAATCGCCAATTATTGTGTTATTGAAAAATGGAAGTGTGAATTCGAAAAGGAAATCGAACATAATGAGGAGCTTAAAATTTTTGTTCACCAAAATGAAGTGAACATAAAGCGAAAACCTCCTAACCCACGAGATGCATTTCTTGGCGAGCGTACTGGCAATACGGTCAAAATATATGATTGTCAGATTGAAGAAAAGATCAGATACGTTGATGTGTGTTCTCTATACCCATACATTTGTAAACGTGGTAGGTTTCCTGTAGATCACCCAAAAATTTACGTTGGCCAGGAAGAGTGTACACGGTTAATGAGACCTCTTCACGATATCTCTCAACTGGAAATGAACAATATACTAAACTCATGTGGTCGAGAAACCGAGCAAAAAAAGTAGGCACGCTACAGCTCTGTGTTGCAACGTTACCTCCATTTTAAGGATGCGTATAGCTATGTTGATATTCAGAAAAACCATTACGATGAAGTAGATAATAATAGCGTTGTAGACATGGGGGACAACAATGAGTCACGACGAGACGAAAAGAAAGATCGAGTTGATGCGTCTATAATCGAGAGTATACCTAGAAAGTTCCGACAGAAGGCAGCACAGTTACTGCGTAAATTGCGAGTTAGCGGTAATGTAGGATGATAGGTGGTGTTCGCAAACACGGGACGAATATGATCGATCCGATCAATGATGCTATGAGAAATAGAAAAGGTTCTCCACCTCCAGGACACGTTCAATTTGCAATGGCTCTTCATGAATGTTTTGTGCCGCGCGAAGAAGAAGAAAAAATTGATAAATCACCACAAATTGGTAAAACTAGTGATTTGGTGAAAAGTGTCTCTAAAGAACGCAGTAAGAAAAATTTAAAAGAGTAATGTAATACGCAATGAATAGGAAAAATAGACGATTTAGCGATATTTACTACTCACCTCCTAATCCAGCAGCTTATACCAGCATTAATAAACTTTTCCACGCCGCCCGTACAAAAAAAACAAAGTCAATCGTAAAAGCGTTACCCAATGTATCGATAGTCAAGATGCTTATAATTTACATCGTACAGTTAGACTGCGATTCCCGCGTCGTAGTTATAATGTACGTAACTTGGATGACGTCTGGGAGGCTGATTTGATGGATTTAAGGTCTTTAAAAACCTACAACTATGGCTATAGCGAAATTTTGATTGTTGTTGATGTTTTGAGTAAGTACACTGAGAGAGGTAATTCTTTGATACAAAGACACTGGGATTTGATTATGAAGTAAATAAATATTGCTTTGGGATAAAGAAATATTTGTTTAGGTAGTACGACTTGGTTAAAACGAATATTTCTTTATAGTTAAGACGTACGTTCATTGGTTACAAGAAGTACTCTTTTAAACAATACTAGAACATTTGTTTGTGCACGATCGTCCTAAATTATTACTAAGCAGTCAATATTGCATTATTGTAAGATTAAAATTATTATTATTACTCACAATCAGCGTATTGCAAATGTGAGTTACATTAATCTGAGTGACGTGAAAAATTGTGTGAAAAGTAAGGTTAGAAACGTTCGAGGTTATGCACGTATATTATAAGTATACATAACATAGAACTTTTTGCTTACTTTTAAATAGCGTAATCAAATTTGGTAAATCCCACTCTTTCAATAATTCATCCATAGTCAAACTAATGTAATGGGACGGCGGCACATAAAGCAATTTTGTACGCAAAAAGAGCGCGAGGCATGAGACGAAATTTCTGATGTAGACAAACAGCAGGCACACGCCGCGCGACTTTATTTACCGGTACGCTAACCTTGCTTATAAACAATACACATGCGCGCGCACAGAGGTGGTTATGCCCGTTAGTTTCTCTGGATCCGCAGATTAATATTTTTTAATCTATTATTTGAACGTTAATAATTAAACATTCGTAACGCACAAAAGACATATATATTTTTTCGTATAACTGCATGTAATTATGAATTCAAGATTATTCAATGCAAAGAAATAAATTTACTTAATACGAAAAAATTACTTCTTAATTTTCAATATCTATTTCTTAACTATTAAGATATATGCATTTTAACCAAAGAAGTGAATACATTTGATTCAAATTACACGTGTACTTATTACTATCGACAGTATTTTCACAATAAATATTTATGTCTTTGAATCAAAGACTTCTTTTTTTAATTTGTCTAGTGAATCGGTGTATTTAACTTAAAGAATTACTTCTCTCAGTGTATAGTTGGTTGGAGCCAATAAAGAAAAAGTCTTCCAAGAAAACTGCAGACATCTTTTCCTACATATTATCGAGAAATAACGGATGTAAACCAATTTGCTTACAAACGGATAAGGGAAAAGAATTTGTCGGACACGAAATGCAACAAGTTTTACACGCCAACGATATTGCTCACAGAGTAGCACGAAGTCCAGATACAAAGGCTGCTGTTGCAGAGAGATTGATACAGACAATCAAGGAGCGAGTTTGGCGCTACTTCACCTACAAAAATACACGAAAATACATCGATGATTTGCAGAATATTGTGCATGGTTATAATCAGAGTAAACATTCTGCGATAAAAATGACACCGACATCTGTAACCTTCTATGATGTAAATAGAGCGCGGGAAAATTTACAACAACGATATGGAAATGGCGCATCGAACCGAAAGCCCAGATTCAAAGTCGGTGAGTTATTGCGCGTCAGTCGTGCCAGAACTGTCTTTGACAAAGATTACGAGAGTGGATGTCCAGTCCATTTTTTGCAAGATCTTTCGAAAGAAGACATAGACGGCTGCTTTTCCGCTAGTCCGCAAGGATCTCAATACAGCTTCGTTTGAGGTACTGAAAATTTTACGCACCAGAGGTACAGGTCGTTCAAAAGAGTATTTCGTTAACTGGAAAGGATATCCAAACAAATTCAATTCATGGGTCAAGGCCAGTCAACTTTCAGAGAAATGAAAGATCAATTTTACATTATTCTGCCGAGCAATAGCAGTATGAATTAGTTCTCGGAAAACACTACGACGCATTACATTACTCAATTACCGCAACAGATCCAGTTACAAGGTTTCTGGAAAGTTGCTCAACAAGAATCGAGTCCAATCAGTTACGAGTGGAAAATTTGACGGTTACAGAATCGCGTATTCGACCGGGAATGTCTAGATAATCATTTGTTAGTGAAATTGGAACGTGGTGGTTATGTGACGATCAACAGAGTCTGCGCAGAGAGTACTTGTTCTCAGTTTAGTCATGAACTTTGTTTATCGGACAAAGTACATAAAATTCTGGGGTTTGAAAAAGGTAGACAAATTGTCTTTGTGGGTGATTAATACTCATTTGAGGGTGATAGACCAGCTCGGCTATCTAACGATTTACCATCCATGTTCATGATTTACAGCGACATATGTGAACCATATGTAACGGGAGATGTCCAATCGCGATTATTAAGAGCTGTTTCCATGAATAGCGATAATTACGAATATGGTACTACCAGAATCAAAAGTTTCTCACCACCAATGTATATACCCATGTTATTCAGCTCATTTCAGACAATCGAAATAGCTATAAGAGATCAATGCGGTCAATTGATTTCATTCGATTACGGAAAAGTGACGGCAACACTTCATTTCAAGAAAATCGACTAGAAATGAATCGTTACGATGATTACTTCAACAATCAAATCAGTAATGGATATTGAGGAGGCGGAGGAGTTCATTACACCGGAGCAGTTAGGCACATTTACATCGGTTTTCCCTACCAAAAAGGGCATGGTAGTATTGGTTCCTTCCTAGCCGGCGTATTTCGTCGTGTACTACCGCTCCTCAGTCGGGGAGCAAAAGCCGTGATTTTTAAAATACTCTTCATTTGGACAATGTTTAAGGACTCTATGAAAAACGAAGGTAAGGAAACATTCTGAAAAAAGGCGCAAATCACTAAAAACTACCGTGTGAAAAATGAATAATAAATTCCTGAAAATAGTGTCAACGTACATCAGAGTACCATACTAAGAAAATATCGCTCAAGGAATACAATATCCCAGAAAATATTTTATAAGAAACAAACAACCAATACTTAAAGACGATATCTAGATGTTTATAAGCGAGATTACAATAATATTGCATTATGAATAAAAGATCAAATATCTGCCCGAAATACATTTTAAAACAAGGAACCCAAAAGATACTACCACAGCATTACCAATTTTAAAACATTTTAAAATTTGTATTCAAGTTCTCAATCAATTTTTTTTATTTTAGAAACAAGTTCTAAATGTTACATAGAATATGCATAAATAACGTTTAATATTATAAAGCTTATGTGCTTACATAATTTCAGCATTAAATAATCTTCAGTTTTCGAATTATTTATCTTGAAAGCTAAATAATTCGAAAAACTATTTTTTATACCTTTAAAACATTCCTTGCAGGACAATTTTTGTTGTAGCCACCTGAAATTTTGCACACATCTTGAGGTATCTATGAATTATAAAGTTACACAGCCTTTTTTGTTTAAAATTAAATGTGACATTTTTATTACTACTTTTATAATGAAAAATCTGATATTTTTTAGGCAATTATATAAACAAATTCGGTTTATCGAGCCAAAAATTGCATTTTTATAGATAAACCTTATTGGCTGTATAAAGTTGTAGCTCTTATATGTATAAGTTTGAAATTCTTTTACCGGAGTCCTTTGACAACTTTTACCCTGCAAGGAGTTTTTTGAATTTGCAACTGTTTTAGGCCTATTTTGTTAAATATTTTAATATTTTACGTGATTTGGGTGTCAGTATAATCATCAATAAAGAATATTTTTTATACTTTATTTGATAAAGCTGACAAGTCACATAATATTTTATAAAAATTACAAAAATATTTTTCTAACCATACTCTACCCTTAATAAGATTTTTTGGTAGTATTCTTATACAGCATGTACACCACCTTTTGCTGATACAAGTGTTGCTTTAAAAAAAAAACTTTGGTTTTTGTGAGTAAAAGAATGTAGTGCAAAATAATCACAGAATGATTCGTTTAAATATACATATCTTGTTTTAATGTTCATTTACATTAAAAATATAATTAAATTATTATAATCGAATTATTGATAAATACATTTTGTTTTGTTTCATTTTAATAAGCATTAATATTCAATATTCTATTTTTCATAAACTACAAATTTTGATAGATGGTGGGAGAAAAAACGTCCGTAACGTTGGCATAAGCAAAAACTATGTTGGTAGAGATCAATAAAGCCTTCTTTTTATTCACAAATTTTGATATTACAACTTTTCAACATAAATCAAAAAGAAACAAATACAAAAATAATATTATTATAATAAATGTAATATAATAATATAATGTAATATATAAAAATAATAGTAATATAATAAATATAATATACTATAATAATAACAAATATACTTACCCATTATTCATCCAATATTGCAGCCCCATAATTTAAATTAAAAATGCGCAAAAGAAATAAATTTGGATGTTACCGTCCAAATTTGAACAGAAAAAACCTGTTAAAATAAAAAAAGTAATATTTTTTAATAACTAAATAATTATTCTGTATTTTTTCATTTTACTTATTAATATTTATTTTTATGTTCCTATTGTTTAGAATTACACTAGAAATTATTGAATGAAATATAATTTGCGTTAGAAATATGTCATTAATCAGATAACACCTCAATTAAATCGTGGTGATGTGATAACAGAGTCTGCGCAGAGAGTACTTGTTCTCAGTTTAGTCATGAACTTTGTTTATCGGACAAAGTACATAAAATTCTGGGGTTTGAAAAAGGTAGACAAATGTCTTTGTGGGTGATTAATACTCATTTGAGGGTGATAGACCAGCTCGGCTATCTAACGATTTACCATCCATGTTCATGATTTACAGCGACATATGTGAACCATATGTAACGGGAGATGTCCAATCGCGATTATTAAGAGCTGTTTCCATGAATAGCGATAATTACGAATATGGTACTACCAGAATCAAAAGTTTCTCACCACCAATGTATATACCCATGTTATTCAGCTCATTTCAGACAATCGAAATAGCTATAAGAGATCAATGCGGTCAATTGATTTCATTCGATTACGGAAAAGTGACGGCAACACTTCATTTCAAGAAAATCGACTAGAAATGAATCGTTACGATGATTACTTCAACAATCAAATCAGTAATGGATATTGAGGAGGCGGAGGAGTTCATTACACCGGAGCAGTTAGGCACATTTACATCGGTTTTCCCTACCAAAAAGGGCATGGTAGTATTGGTTCCTTCCTAGCCGGCGTATTTCGTCGTGTACTACCGCTCCTCAGTCGGGGAGCAAAAGCCGTGATTTTTAAAATACTCTTCATTTGGACAATGTTTAAGGACTCTATGAAAAACGAAGGTAAGGAAACATTCTGAAAAAAGGCGCAAATCACTAAAAACTACCGTGTGAAAAATGAATAATAAATTCCTGAAAATAGTGTCAACGTACATCAGAGTACCATACTAAGAAAATATCGCTCAAGGAATACAATATCCCAGAAAATATTTTATAAGAAACAAACAACCAATACTTAAAGACGATATCTAGATGTTTATAAGCGAGATTACAATAATATTGCATTATGAATAAAAGATCAAATATCTGCCCGAAATACATTTTAAAACAAGGAACCCAAAAGATACTACCACAGCATTACCAATTTTAAAACATTTTAAAATTTGTATTCAAGTTCTCAATCAATTTTTTTTTATTTTAGAAACAAGTTCTAAATGTTACATAGAATATGCATAAATAACGTTTAATATTATAAAGCTTATGTGCTTACATAATTTCAGCATTAAATAATCTTCAGTTTTCGAATTATTTATCTTGAAAGCTAAATAATTCGAAAAACTATTTTTTATACCTTTAAAACATTCCTTGCAGGACAATTTTTGTTGTAGCCACCTGAAATTTTGCACACATCTTGAGGTATCTATGAATTATAAAGTTACACAGCCTTTTTTGTTTAAAATTAAATGTGACATTTTTATTACTACTTTTATAATGAAAAATCTGATATTTTTTAGGCAATTATATAAACAAATTCGGTTTATCGAGCCAAAAATTGCATTTTTATAGATAAACCTTATTGGCTGTATAAAGTTGTAGCTCTTATATGTATAAGTTTGAAATTCTTTTACCGGAGTCCTTTGACAACTTTTACCCTGCAAGGAGTTTTTTGAATTTGCAACTGTTTTAGGCCTATTTTGTTAAATATTTTAATATTTTACGTGATTTGGGTGTCAGTATAATCATCAATAAAGAATATTTTTTATACTTTATTTGATAAAGCTGACAAGTCACATAATATTTTATAAAAATTACAAAAATATTTTTCTAACCATACTCTACCCTTAATAAGATTTTTTGGTAGTATTCTTATACAGCATGTACACCACCTTTTGCTGATACAAGTGTTGCTTTAAAAAAAAACTTTGGTTTTTGTGAGTAAAAGAATGTAGTGCAAAATAATCACAGAATGATTCGTTTAAATATACATATCTTGTTTTAATGTTCATTTACATTAAAAATATAATTAAATTATTATAATCGAATTATTGATAAATACATTTTGTTTTGTTTCATTTTAATAAGCATTAATATTCAATATTCTATTTTTCATAAACTACAAATTTTGATAGATGGTGGGAGAAAAAACGTCCGTAACGTTGGCATAAGCAAAAACTATGTTGGTAGAGATCAATAAAGCCTTCTTTTTATTCACAAATTTTGATATTACAACTTTTCAACATAAATCAAAAAGAAACAAATACAAAAATAATATTATTATAATAAATGTAATATAATAATATAATGTAATATATAAAAATAATAGTAATATAATAAAATATAATATACTATAATAATAACAAATATACTTACCCATTATTCATCCAATATTGCAGCCCATAATTTAAATTAAAAATGCGCAAAAGAAATAAATTTTGATGTTACCTCCAAATTTGAACAGAAAAAACCTTTTAAAATAAAAAAGTAATATTTTTTAATACTAAATAATTATTCTGTATTTTTTCATTTTACTTATTTTAATATTTATTTTTTATTCCCTATTTTTTAGAATTACACTAGAAATTATTGGAATGAAAGTATAAATTTGCGATGTAGAAAATTATAGTAAATTAAATTTTCAGATTAAACAACCTCAAAAAAAATGTAATGAGCCAATTTTTTTTATTTATAAAATACTAGCAACAATTCCTCGGTCGCAAACGCTCCCTCGGTCGAAATTACACTAAATATATACTTATTTTTTTAATTTTTTTTTAATTTATAATTTTACAATTTAATTGAATAAAAATGTAAAATATAATATAATGTGTAATTAAGTAACCTAGTATTCAGTTACGATCAATTTTTTTTAGTCAATAAAATAATAATAACAGTGTATTATAGTTGCAACATTGCATATACTTATTTAATCTTACAAGGGAAGTACATGACCTCCGGGAAACGGTTCTCATCCTAACTTTGGTATGTCTTTTATAATATAAAAATATGAAGAAAGCCAAGTTATCTCTTGCCAATGGCCACTTTTACGGAAGTTATTCGACATTCAATAATAATAGCAGTAAAAATTACTTCCAATTCGGTCGCTTATAACTCGGAAACAAATAAAGATAAACAATCAACTAATATTTCGTGCTCAGCTGTTCTTGACAGTTTAGATCTACGTTGGTCGCACATCCACAATAAATGTAAAATATCTTTTAGTGACGTCCGTAATATTGTAGAATTTTTATTTAATAACACATTTTTTAGCTTTAATGATAAATTTTATCAACAAGTTTTTGGATCACCAATGGGTTCTCCAATATCTCCTCTTTTCGCTGATTTAGTTATGGAAGATCTTGAGAATAATTGTTTGTCAAAACTGAAAAACTCATATAATTGTATTCCATTATTTTATTATAGATATGTGGACGACACTATTATGTGTATTAAAAGAGAACATGTTGATGTGGTTATAAGCGTTTTCAATAGTTATAGTGAAAATCTTCAATTTACATATGAATTAGAAAAAAATAACATTATAAATTTTTTAGACATTTCATTAATCAGATCTAATGACAGAATTTTAACTAACTGGTATAGAAAGCCTTCAAATTCTGATAGAATACTTAATTTTTACTCAAATCATTCTGACCGACAGAAGAAAAATATAGTTTATAACTTAGTTGATAGAGCAATTTTACTTTCTCAGACTGACTTCCATAATGATAATATAAACTTAATAAAACATATTTTAAACCTGAACAACTATTCAAATAAATTTTATGACGAAGCTATTAATGAGAGACTTAGAAAAATTAAAATTTCTGTTAACTGTAAAGACAATAAAAAAGCTCCTTTTTTGGTTTTATCTCTACCCTTTTATCCAAATTTTTTTAAAAAATGCTCATACATGTTAAAAAAATTCAATATATCTACAGTACCAATTATAAGCAATAAACTCAGTAATATCATACAATTAGGAAAAGATAAATTAAAAAAAATGGATATATGTGGTGCGGTTTATAAATTTAATTGTAAAAATTGTTCTGTATCATATGTCGGTGAAACAAAGAGAGCACTTAGAGAACGCATTTCTGAACATAATAAGTCACGTAATCCGGAGTCTGTTGTGAGTTTACACAAGAAGAACAAAAATCATGAATTCGATTTTGAAAATGTTAAAATTTTAGACATTGAAAACTGCTATAAAAAACGTTTGATTTCTGAAATGCTTCATATTAAAAGCACTAAAAATACCATTAATAAGAAAGAAGATACTATTATGTTGAGTAGAATTTATAACAACATCTTGTAACCGTTGAAAATTATTCTTAGAACTTGTAAAATCGTTAGACTGAGCACTTCCTTGTACTTCTGCGAATCGTATACATATTATGTCAATTCTTTTGTACACGCTATATATAGCAATAACAATTTTTGAAATTTCACTTGACTCTACTCATCTACGAGTAATGGAAGATCATTGCTAACTGTTTATGGTAAAGATTGTTTTTGTTATATGTAGTGTTTTTTGTTTTTTTGTGATTTGTTATTTAAAAAGTTTTTTGTATATTTATTTATATTTTTTTGTGTTCAATAAATCAGTACTTGAAGAGGTCTGCAAAACCTGGCAGACGAAACGTCGTACAATTTTTAAAATCAAAATTGGTTGTTAATTTATTACAACCTGGATTTAACCTTTTATAATCGATATTGTGGATTTTATGATAAACAATCAAACCAAAAACCAGAAAAAAGTTGAGTTCATGTAGATATGGTTTGAAAAAAAAGAAGCTTAAATTGCTTAATTTGAAGAAAAGTTATGAAGAAAATAAGAAATTGAAGATTATTAGGCCAAAAGAAACAATCAATTTTTCATATTAAATTTTGGTTAAAACATCTTCAATTTTTTATTTTCTTCATAACTTTGCTTCAAATTAAGCAATTTGAGCTTCTTTTTTTCAAACCATATCTACTTGAACTCAACTTTCTTTTGGTTTCTGGTTCGATTGTTTATCTGTATTTGTTTCCGAGTTATAAGCGATCGAATTGGAAGTAATTTTTACTGCTATTATTATTGGATGTCGAATAACGTCCGTAAAAGTGGCCATTGGCAAGAGATAACTTGGCTTTCTTCATATTTTTATATTATAAAAGACATACCAATGTTAGGATGAGATCCGTTTCCCGGAGGTCATGTACTTCCCTTGTTAGTCAATTACACAAGAGTTTATAGATACTGAACATATTTCTACATAATACTGAAACAATTAAAAAAAATTAAAAATAATCGACATGATAAAACTTACACTGGAGTAAGGAATTTTAATTTTAATTTTTAATACGTAGTAACACATATATCATTACTTACAATATTTCCACACTATTCCTGTAAGAAACTACATCAATCTAGTAACAAATGTGTTATTTTTCTACCAGAATAATATTTTCAACAACAAAAATTACAATAAAAAATTATTCTTTGACCATTATACATATATTTCATGCTTTTTCATGATGTTTCACGGAAAGGAGATGAAGAATTTAAAATTTCATACAAAATTACTAAACTCTTAATTATTACTAAATTCTTTCAAACACATAATTATACGTAATAATTGAATTTATAAAAATTTTTTTCAGATTAAAATTCTGGCTAAAAGATTTATTTTCACATTTTATTAATTTTGTTTTATATTCAAAAATCTTTTATAAAAAAGAATATTAGTAATTGCAACCAAAAAATATAAATGATATTATACAATTACAATAATAAAAATTGAATATTAATTATAAAAGTTATTTTGATATTACACTTGGTATTACATTAAAAAAATGAAAGAAAAATAATATTTTAAATTTTTAACCACCTTCATCACGCATTTTACATCTTAGAAATAAAATATGTATAACATTAAATTATATATATTATATTATATATGTTATCAAAATTTATTAGATAAATAGTACTGTTTTTGTCAGTGTTCGTATCACTGTGACCACTTTTTATTACCGAAAATCCCTATAAAATATTTTTGGAGTTCTTCTACTAAACCCCTCTCTTACCCTCTACCACTCAATCATTACATGGGGGATAAATTAAGACTGGTTGTCATATTCAATGTTGACCCTTCCTCTCACCTTCCTTCATCTTTAAAATAGGGGATAAAAAAGAGTGGTGGTCATATTGTTATTCATCTGTACCGAAACCCCTAAATTATTTTTGGAATTTTACTAATTTTATTTCCCCCCTCCCCCTCTTGTCCCTCCTCCATCTAGCAATAAATAGAGGATAAATGAAGAGTGATTATCATATCGCTATTCACCGTAACCAAAAACCTCATCTTAGTTTTCTTAGAATAAAAAAGAATGGTCGTCATATTCTAATTGACATATACCGATAACCTCTATAAAATATTTAAAAAATGTTCTAATTTTACCCCCCCCCCCTCATGACTCCTTCTGCACCTATCATTAGATGTGAGATAAATGATGGGTGGTTGTCGTATTCAGCGTTAACCCTTCCACTCCACAGATACGTTTAATTCTTGTAACTTTTGGGATACCGGACACCGGAGAACGGATGAATTTTGATATATATATATATAGATGATAAATCAAAAATAAATTTAATTTTTTAACCACCTTTCTCACTCATTTTACACCTTTGTAATAGAGTATGATGAAAAATGTGTAAAAACGTATATTTAACTGTGATAAAAAAAACAGAACGAATCATCAAATAAAATATATATTACATTGAAATATATTATTTTCTTCATAACTTTGCTTCAAATTAAGCAATTTGAGCTTCTTTTTTCAAACCATATCTACTTGAACTCAACTTTCTTTTGGTTTCTGGTTCGATTGTTTATCTGTATTTGTTTCCGAGTTATAAGCGATCGAATTGGAAGTAATTTTTACTGCTATTATTATTGGATGTCGAATAACGTCCGTAAAAGTGGCCATTGGCAAGAGATAACTTGGCTTTCTTCATATTTTTATATTATAAAAGACATACCAATGTTAGGATGAGATCCGTTTCCCGGAGGTCATGTACTTCCCTTGTTAGTCAATTACACAAGAGTTTATAGATACTGAACATATTTCTACATAATACTGAAACAATTAAAAAAAATTAAAAATAATCGACATGATAAAACTTACACTGGAGTAAGGAATTTTAATTTTAATTTTTAATACGTAGTAACACATATATCATTACTTACAATATTTCCACACTATTCCTGTAAGAAACTACATCAATCTAGTAACAAATGTGTTATTTTTCTACCAGAATAATATTTTCAACAACAAAAATTACAATAAAAAATTATTCTTTGACCATTATACATATATTTCATGCTTTTTCATGATGTTTCACGGAAAGGAGATGAAGAATTTAAAATTTCATACAAAATTACTAAACTCTTAATTATTACTAAATTCTTTCAAACACATAATTATACGTAATAATTGAATTTATAAAAATTTTTTTCAGATTAAAATTCTGGCTAAAAGATTTATTTTCACATTTTATTAATTTTGTTTTATATTCAAAAATCTTTTATAAAAAAGAATATTAGTAATTGCAACCAAAAAATATAAATGATATTATACAATTACAATAATAAAAATTGAATATTAATTATAAAAGTTATTTTGATATTACACTTGGTATTACATTAAAAAAATGAAAGAAAAATAATATTTTAAATTTTTTAACCACCTTCATCACGCATTTTACATCTTAGAAATAAAATATGTATAACATTAAATTATATATATTATATTATATATGTTATCAAAATTTATTAGATAAATAGTACTGTTTTTGTCAGTGTTCGTATCACTGTGACCACTTTTTATTACCGAAAATCCCTATAAAATATTTTTGGAGTTCTTCTACTAAACCCCTCTCTTACCCTCTACCACTCAATCATTACATGGGGGATAAATTAAGACTGGTTGTCATATTCAATGTTGACCCTTCCTCTCACCTTCCTTCATCTTTAAAATAGGGGATAAAAAAGAGTGGTGGTCATATTGTTATTCATCTGTACCGAAACCCCTAAATTATTTTTGGAATTTTACTAATTTTATTTCCCCCCTCCCCCTCTTGTCCCTCCTCCATCTAGCAATAAATAGAGGATAAATGAAGAGTGATTATCATATCGCTATTCACCGTAACCAAAAACCTCATCTTAGTTTTCTTAGAATAAAAAAGAATGGTCGTCATATTCTAATTGACATATACCGATAACCTCTATAAAATATTTAAAAAATGTTCTAATTTTACCCCCCCCCCCCTCATGACTCCTTCTGCACCTATCATTAGATGTGAGATAAATGATGGGTGGTTGTCGTATTCAGCGTTAACCCTTCCACTCCACAGATACGTTTAATTCTTGTAACTTTTGGGATACCGGACACCGGAGAACGGATGAATTTTGATATATATATATATAGATGATAAATCAAAAATAAAATTTTAATTTTTTTAACCACCTTTCTCACTCATTTTACACCTTTGTAATAGAGTATGATGAAAAATGTGTAAAAACGTATATTTAACTGTGATAAAAAAAACAGAACGAATCATCAAATAAAATATATATTACATTGAAATATATTATTTAAGTTATTAAAAATTATTAGACTGACAGTACTGCTTCAGTCTATGTTAGTATTACTTTGACTACTTTATTTTTACATTATTTATGTATGTAGTGACTATTATTTATTATTAATTACTTATAATATTACTTATAGGTATGTTCTTAATATAATAATTTAATTTGGTACAAAAATATACAAACATTGGAGTACTGGCAAAAGTGCTTACACACTTTTTTAATATTTTATCCCGTAATTAGTGGAGTTATCCCGGAATACCTCACGAATTCCCGAAATATCGAGGAAATCCCGTAATTAGTGAAGTATCCCGAAATATCCAGGAAATCTCGTAATTAGTGAAGTTATCCCGAAATAATCAGAAACTCCTGAAGTATCCACTAAATCCCAAAATTAGTGAAGTTAACCCGGCATACCTCAACAATGACCGAAATATTAAGAAAATCTCGGATTTGGTGAAGTTATCCCGGAATACCTCAAAATCTCCCGAAATATCGAGAAAATCCCGTAATTAGTGAAGTTATCCCGACATATCCACTATATCCCAAAATTAGTAAATTTATCCCGGCATACCTCAGAAATTAACGAAATATTAAGAAAATCTCGAAATTGGTGGAGTTATCCCGGAATACATAAAAAATTCCCGAAATACCACAGAAAATCCCGAAATACCATAGAAAATCTTGAAATAACCAGAAAATCCCGAAATTAGAGAATTTATCCCGAAATACCACAGAAAATCCCGAAATATCCAGGAAATCCCGAAATCGGTCGATTTATCCCGAAATACCACAGGAAATTCCGAAGCATCCAGGAAATCCAGAATTTGGTGGATCTATTCCGGAATACCACAGAATATCCCGAAACATCTAGGAAATCCCGAAAGTGGTGGAGTTACCCGGAATACGTCAGAAAATCCCGAAATATCCTGAAAATCCCTCGATTAGTGAATGTATCCCAAAATGTCACAGAAAATCTCGAAACATCCAGGAAATTCCGAAATTGGTGAATTTATTCCGGAATACCTCAGAAAATCCCGAAACATCCAGGAAATTCCGAAATTGGTTGATTTATTCCGGAATACCTCAGAAAATCCCGAAACATCCAGCAATTCCCGAAATTGGTGGATTTATCCCGAAATACCACAGAAAATCCCGAAATATCCAGGAAATCCCAAAATCGGTGGATTTATCCCGAAATGCCACAGGAAATTCCGAAACATCCAGGAAATCCATAATTTGGTGGATATATTCCGGAATACCACAGAATATCCCGAATCATCTAGGTAATCCCGAAAGTGGTGGAGTTATCCGTAATACGTCAGAATATCCTGAAACAACCAGAAAATCTCTCAATTAGTGAATTTATCCCAATATGTCACAGAAAATCCCGAAACATCTAGGAAATTCCGAAATTGGTGGATTTATTCCGGAATACCTCAGAAAATCCCGAAACATCCAGGAAATCCCGAAATTGGTGGATTTATCCCGGAATACCACAGGAAATTCCGAAACATCCAGGAAATCCAGAATTTGGTGGATTTATCCCGATATACCACAGAAAATTCCGAAACATCTAGGAAATCCCGAAATTGGTGGTGTTATCCCGGAATACCACAGAAAATCCCGAAACATCCAGGAAGTCCCGAAATTGTTGGAGTTATCCCAGATCACGTCAGAAAATGTCGAATCATCCAGGAAATCCCGAAATTGGAGGAGTTATCCCGAAATACCACAAAAAACCCGAGACTTGCAGGAAATCCCGAAAATTGTGGAGTTATTCCGGAATACTAAAGAAAATCCCGAAACATCCAGGAAAACCCTAAATTAGTGAAGATTTCCCGGCATATCTAAAAATTTACCGAATTATTTAGGAAATCCCGAAATTAGTGGAGTTATCCCGAAATACCTCAAAAATTTTTTTATTTTTTTATTTTTGATATTATTTGATTAGTGGTGTATTAAATAATATGAACCGTATTTCTGTCTATTAAAACGTAGTTCAGTATATCGATGAATAACAAATAGTAATATTGTTATAGTACCAATTTAATATAATAAAATATATATTGTAGGATTCTGTACGAAGTATTACATTAAATAAACAAATATACAGTAAATGTATGAGGCTTAATATGTTGACTCCCAGAAATATTAAGTCCCAAAAATTTTAACGGCAAAATCTAAGACTAAAATTTCTAAAATTTTTAGACCCAAAACGTTGAGTCCCAAAAATATTACGTCCCAAAAGTTTTAACGGCAAAATCTAAGACTAAAATTTTTTAAATTTTAAAATTTTTAGACCCAAAACGTTGAGTTCCAAAAATATTACGTCCCAAAAGTTTTAACGGCAAAATCTAGGACTAAAATTTTTAAGGCCCAAAATGTTGAGTCCCAAAAATATTAAGTCCCAAAAGTTTCAGCAGAAAAATCAAAGGCTAAAATTTTTAAGACCCAAAATATTGAGTCCCAAAAATATTAAGTCCCAAAAGATTTAACGGCAAAATCTAAGACTAAAATTTTTAAGCCCCAAAATGTTGAGTTCCAAAAGTTTTAACGGCAAAATCTAAGACTAAAATTTTTTAAATTTTAAAATTTTTAGACCCAAAACGTTGAGTTCCAAAAATATTACGTCCCAAAAGTTTTAACGGCAAAATCTAGGACTAAAATTTTTAAGGCCCAAAATGTTGAGTCCCAAAAATATTAAGTCCCAAAAGTTTCAGCAGAAAAATCAAAGGCTAAAATTTTTAAGACCCAAAATATTGAGTCCCAAAAATATTAAGTCCCAAAAGATTTAACGGCAAAATCTAAGACTAAAATTTTTAAGCCCCAAAATGTTGAGTTCCAAAAGTTTTAACGGCAAAATCTAAGACTAAAATTTTTAAGGCCCAAAATTTTGAGTCCCAAAAATATTAAGTCCCAAAAATTATAAGGCTAATATATATAATTCTAACGGTCCCAAGACGTCGTAAAAGTAATCCTTGGGGATGAAGGGAACACTTGCCCGGACAGACGTACGGACGGACGCCCGGACGTAGATTTGTACTTTAATATAATGTTAGATGTAATCTACTTATAAAATTTATTTCCATTTAAAATATCTTCATAGTATTAAATAAATATCATTAAATATATATTATAATGACAAACGAATCTGAGGCTCTCGAAGTAGCTCAAATGCGAAGTAGGAAAGATAAAAGTCTTATTCCTCTGCACCTATTAACAATTAAAGACAGTGATAAAGAAAAAATTAAATGAATTAAAGCGATAGCGTTCATTCTTGTCAAAATTGAAAACTACGTTCCACCAAGGATGGTAGGAAAATTATTAAACTTATCACTAAAATTAGCAAGCTCAAACGGCTATGGCTCAACAAAATAATACGTTAAAATTATGTGCCTGGAACGCATGCGGTTCACTATTTACTAAAAAGCCGGATATTGCGAATTTTCTTAACGCCCGCGACTTTGATATTTTATTAATCTCTGAAACACTAATTAAATATACAACTAAATTCAACTTTTACGGATATTAAACGTAAATATTAGAGAACACAATATACAGTACAGTACACATAAACACAAAAACGATAATATTAGAGGCACCGCGGTAATCATCAAATCTAACTTGGGTGCACCATGAAGTTATTCTAAATCTCGAAACGCTAGAAGCTACAGCTATTAAAATCAAATCGCGCGGTAATGAAATTGCAATTGTTTCAACGTATAATTCACCGAGTAAAAAATTCAATAAAACGGACTATGATAAATTGTTTAAATTAGCACCATCAGTTATAAGCGCGGGAGATTTTAACGCGAAACACACGAGATGGGGCAGCAGGTGCATAAATTCAATTGGCTCGAAACTAAGCAAATACTGTATAAAACAAGACCTTGACGTACATGCTTCAACAGACTTTACACACTATCCGACCAATAAGCAACACAAACCGGACATAATAGACTTCGCGATAACTAAAAATCTTAAATTTTGTATAAAAATAATAGCGATCCACGAGCTTGACACAGATCATTGCCCCATAGATATCACAATTGACCTTGACGTAAACTTTACTATACCAAAGTCGAGATTTAATTGTTTTAAAACGGACTGGAACGCTTTTGAAACCTTCATGACAAATAATATACAAGACAAATATCAAATGGACAAGACAGAACAGATTGATACAGTAATCACCACAGTGACGGACGTAATAACAAAATCAATAGAAAACTCGACACCGTTAGATGAAAATAAAAACTATAGAGACCCCTTACCTAACGATATACTCGAACTGATAAAGGAACGTAACCTAATGAGACGCAGATAGCACAGAAAACCGAATCCTACATTAAAATAAGAAGTTAATCAAATGCGTAAAATCATCTCAAATAAAATTCAAGATTTCCGTAGCGAATCTTGGAAAAAAGCAATTCGTAAATTAAATATAAAGGACAACTCCTTATGGAGAATACAAAAGTTTTAACGCGCGAAAAAACCAACATACCACCACTAAAAGACGACAACAATGACATTAAATACTTCGTACCGATCGACAAAGCAAATAGACTAGCCGAAAGGCTTCGTGAAGCTGGCACCCAGAATTTTTAATAATTAAATTAGGCAAATTTAATTATTATATATCACTTGCGCGTTAAAAAATAATTCAAAAACCTTATTAACATTTTTTTGCGCGTCGCTTTATTTTCTCGCAAAAAATTAAAAACATTTGGGGGCTAAAGCAGCAGCACCCATTTAAAAAACAATTTTTTTTAATCGGGGGTTTATATTTTAATTACTTTTTATACCGATTTCGCTTGTGCGTCTGACGCGCAAATGGCACCCGTGGGATAAATTACATTATTTTTTATATTTTGTGCATAAAAATCAAATTATTTATTTGCGGGTGCCAACTGCCATGTACGTTTTGTAATTTAAATGACTGCAGACCTTTTTGGTATTCCTCTATTCTACAACTGGAATGTTCCTTTTACTCAAGTTGGCACTTATTTTTCAGGATACTGTTAGTTTTAAGGTTAAATTTTTTGTTTTACAAAAATTTTTAATACAAATTGCGAGAGAGAAACCGTGTAAAAAAGTAATTTGGGATAAAAGGTCGGAAATATGTACGTCATTTAAGTCAATGAGATTGTTGTAGGTTACGCTACTATGGTTTATTAGTGTAAATCATCTTTTACTTTTAAAGGTGCAAAGGTATGCAGTTCTTTTCAAGACTTTGTGGTGAATAATTATTTTAAATTAATTAACATTTGTACTTGAATAAAGAATGAGTCTACATTTAATTTAGGGGAATGTTAATCATCGATAAGACTATAAGAGAAACTCTATATGATGAACATGGAGGCTCCAAAGTGTACAATCGCATAATTTTCAGTTCAACAGATAATTAATTTGTTTAATAATATTATTTAAGGATATTAATGGATACATATGTACAACTTCAGCAAAACAGAGCAAGAAACTGAATGAGTTAGTGGTGCAGAAGGAAAAAGTCAGTCAGTACATTTATAAAGTTTTCTTATAGCGTACAATTTTTAAGTTTTTATTTTGTATAATTATTGGCTTTATATAACTTAGAAGTGAAGATGCAATCAACTATGAACATGCTACGACTCTATGTAGGTAACGTCTGAACCAGTGAGGGATCAAGAATACGCCTGAGGATAGCTTGGTCTTCGCTTATTGATAGAAAGGTAACTTATTTTTGTTTGCTTATTTTTTTCATTTCATGCTAGTAAGATTTTAATTATTGTCGAGAAATCAAAATTATAATTAAAAACAGAACCATTTAATTATCTTATGGAACTAAAGATGCAAAATTGTATTTTTATCTATACTCGTTACTTTTAAGTTATTTTTTGTACTATATAAGTTTTTTTGCATATAATCATAATTTTTATTATATTAATTTGAATATACGTTGTTTTCAGATACGAACAATTAAGAAAAATGGGTTTGAGAATAGAGTTTGAAGAAAAAAGATGGGTGAACATGGGGCTTGTTTTTTCAAAGCTGTTGATGATCAAGTTTACGGTGATCAAGACAAGCATGGGTGTGGTTCGAAAACATTTATGGAATACGTATTATTGTTTGAAAAACGATAAAGGAAAATGGGTTTTATTGTCAAAAAGATGGGTGAAGATGGGACTTGCTTTTTCACTGCTGTCGGTGACCAAGTTTACGGTGTGGTTCGAAAACATTTCATAGATTACATTGTATGTATTATACTAACATTTTATTTTACTCTAGAGTTGGTAGTGTGTGTGTGTGTGTGGGTGTAGGTGTGTGTTTGTATGTACATAAATAATGAAGTTTTTAAATTTCATTTCAAGCAAGATCAAAAGAGTACTGCAGGAAGCTTGGACTATATATAGGTGACGGCTGGACCAGCGAGGGATCGAGAATGTAAGCATAATAATTAAACACAATACCGTTTAGTTATGTTATGGAACCGAAGGTGCACAATTATATTTTTATCTACATCCGTTCCTTTTAAGTTCTTTTTTTATATTATATAAGTTTCTTTTTGATTAATTATAAATTTTATTGCATTAACTTTAATGTATTTTCTTGTTAGATACGAACAATTAAGGAAAATAGTTTCGAAGAATACAATTTGAAGGAAAAAGATGGGTGAAGATGGGACTTGCCTTTTCAAAGCTGTTGCTGATCCATTGTTTGCGGTGATCAACATATGCATGATGTGGATCGAAAACATTTATGGATTACATTGTATGTAGTGTCTCAAGATTTTATTAATTCTAGAAACTAAATCTAGAAAATAACTAAGTTAATAAAATTCATTTTTAGGGTACCAATCAAGAATTCTTCTCACATTTTGTTGCTGAAGATTGCAGCACTTATAAATCAGCCATTAGATAAAAAGATACATATCGCCTCGTGTATCGAATAAATGATAGATATATGACAGTTGCGCACCATAGACGGCCATCAAAGACTATATGTACACTGTGTTAAGAATTAAATTTGAATCATAAATGTATAATTGATTAATTTGAGACTCTGGTGGTTGTACTATCAATTTTTGTTTATTCGTCAAATTTTTACGAAAACGATGTTTCGGTCATCTCGGCAATTACACCATGACCCTCTTCAGGTTCAAACATTAGTTCTAATGAACACGGACACGATAATATGCACATTATCTTATAAGCGTCTATTTGTCAAGGTGACAACCGTCAAATTGACAATCAATTTCAAAATTTTGTCACTGGTCAGGTAACCTATATGTGGTATCAAAAATCAGTAGCTATTGATTCAAATGCTTAACTGTATAGTATCTCCTATTAGCAAGACAGAAAGGCACATTAAAAAAAATGTACTAAACAAAACCATTATAATAAAACATGAGTTCCCATTGAAAACATTAAGCCTACGTCGGTTTAACTTTTTAAATCAAGCTGAAGATACAATTTAAGATCACTCTTCTTTGACCTCTACTATGACCTATAATTTTTTCCCAGAACGCATTATTTTCGAAATTTTATGGATGGTTGCACATATATATATATATATATATATATATATGGGTGGTTCTCTGTGACATCGAAGATGAAAAAAATAAATATTGCTATAAATGTGGGAATATGTTTTAGAGGTATCCAGTAGTTCTCCTGAATTTTTTCAGATTTTTTCTGGGCCATTATTTTAAGTTACAGAGAGTCAAAGTTGACATTTTAGCACTTTTTTGCATTATATGCCCGTTTTCATGAATTTTTAGCTCCCAGGGGATGCATTTTGCTCTAAAAACATAAGTATGACTTTTTTCGTAAAATTTTCCGAACATTTCATTAAAAATACTTTTAAAGACATAAATGTATGCTGTCACACTCTTGTAAGCCATTTAAACCTTAAATAGTGAAAATCAGCAATTCTGCTCCGGACTCTGGTAACCTAATACTGTCTAAAAGATGTCTTTTTATAGTCAGAAACTGCCTAAAAATTTCCAGAGTGGGTCTAAATCATTAAGATCACTTATGGTCAAAATATCCGGGAAAAGTGCCCGAAATATTAATAGATATGTATATTTGTTGCCTTATAACGATGAATCTAGTAGCATGATCATTGCAAAAAAATTTATGCACTTACCTTGGAATGGTAGAAAAGTATCTCCACTTGTTTCAGTATCCATCTAATCCCCTGTAAGCTGCTAAAAATACAAATATTATTATACAAATGTAAAAAATTAATTTTTAAACATTTATAATGCTGGATTTTTAGTTTTACATCCCTTACAAGAATTATAATACTAATCTGAAGGATTACTATAAATATAGAAACATCATTATTACAATAAAAGAATATAAGTATTTAATACAAAAGATATATAAATAAATCGGATATATAATTATAATGAATAATATGATAACGTGACAGTGACAAGTTTGTGAAATCTAAACAATGTGTTGCTGAATAATAATAATAATAATGTTCATACTTTTATAGTAATCCTTCAGATTAGTATTATAATTCTTGTAAGGGATGTAAAACTAAAAATCCAGCATTATAAATGTTTAAAAAATAATTTTTTATAATTTTATAATAATATTTGTATTTTTAGCAGCTTACAGGGGATTAGATGGATACTGAAACAAGTGGAGATACTTTTCTACCATTCCAAGGTAAGTGCATAAATTTTTTTGCAATGATCATGCTACTAGATTCATCGTTATAAGGCAACAAATATACATTTCTATTAATATTTCGGGCACTTTTCCCGGATATTTTGACCATAAGTGATCTTAATGATTTAGACCCACTCTGGAAATTTTTAGGCAGTTTCTGACTATAAAAAGACATCTTTTAGACAGTATTAGGTTACCAGAGTCCGGAGCAGAATTGCTGATTTTCACTATTTAAGGTTTAAATGGCTTACAAGAGTGTGATAGCATACATTTATGTCTTTAAAAGTATTTTTAATGAAATGTTCGGAAAATTTTACGAAAAAAGTCATACTTATGTTTTTAGTGAAAAATGCATCCCATGGGAGCTAAAAATTCATGAAAATGGGCATATAATGCAAAAAAGTGCTAAAATGTCAACTTTGACTCTCTGTAACTTAAAATAATGGCCCAGAAAAGATTTGAAAAAATTCAGGAGAACTACTGGATACCTCTAAAACATATTCCCACAGTTATAGCAATATTTATTTTTTTCATCTTCGATGTCACAGGGAACCACCCATATATATATAAATCACCGTACTAAATGAAAGTTCAGATGCAGATTTTGTAACCTTTTTTCGCACAGTTTCTATTAATAATAGAGCTGCGACTCCTTCGGTTTTAAAGTGTTTGTATCTAGGATCCAAAAATGAACTTATTTGTGCTGCAGTAATACAACCTTTGACTGACATTTTGAATCTAGCATCTAAGGCAGTCTTTATTTCAGCTCTAAATTCATTAAAGACGTCCTGACCTCCTTTTATAGGTTTTAAGAGTTTCTTTATAAGATCTAATAAGTCTTTACTGTTTTTAACCCCTATGAATGATTCGCACGGCCTGCTGTCCTGATCACCAAGCTCTTTATTCAGGATTTGTGCAGGGTCCGGCACGATTGGGACGAGACATTACGCTCGTCACTCTTGCTGCGCTGGGCGCAGATTTAAAAGGAAACTTTAGCAGTATCTAATGTTGCGATCTCGCAGTAGATCAGGACTAGGAGGTGATAAAACAGTCAGTTGCAGGCCTTTCCAGCCAGTCGACAAGCCATGGTCGCGCGAATCTATGTTCGAATGGAAGAAGACAGTAACCTTGCATGGTTAGACTTACTTGTTGCTAAGACTAAACTGGCCTCGATTAGAATCTTAAAGCCCGACATTGCGCCAACCTAGCGCATGACCATTTCCCGGCCCGAGTTGAGAGCTGTCATAATTGCTGCACAGCTGCTTCGAACAATCGCTAAAAAGTTAGAGGTAGCGTATCACTACTGCACTGCATGGAGCGATTCTTAGATCACCCATCACTTGTCAGAGCCAGTGGGTAACTGCCTCATCGATGACTATGTGCGTTATCTGCAGGACATCCTTCCGATTGACGTATGGTGTTTGGTACACACAAAGTACATGTAATTAGAAGTATCTGTGATTTTTTTCAGTAATATCAATTGTGCCAAACAATGTCAAAAATAAAAATATATGACTCTTTTGATTTTTAAATTTTGACTATTGGTTATAATTAAAATTATGATATACTTTTCAGTCTTAAAGGTGTGCATCATTTTTTTGTAGGACGCATATATTTTGAGTTATAAAGTCATAAAAGTTGATCATATAAGTGGAAAACTTTTTTTCATATATAAGAAAAGCATCTAAAAATTTGTTTACATATTCTAGGTTCAAAAAGGAGTTGTATAGCGGAATATTAATGTTTCTAAAATTTTCATCTGCTGATTTCACATGGAATGCTCCATATATATATATGGGCTATTTCACGTCAAGTGGAACGATGAAAATTTTAAATTGCTCCAAAATTTGAGAACAGCCTGGAAATATCTTCCAGAAGATAGGAAAAAAATTTTAGGTCTTAAAAATAATTTGTCGACGAGTTATTCCACCTTAAAAAATGGAAATTTTTCAATTTTTTAGAACAATTGCTATTTTCAGACATTTATCTCAAAATCTATCCTTATAAACCTCATAAAATCACTAATTTTCATGTATTTTAGGGCATAACTTACACTAGCTCTCTTGGCCAATAATCTAACCACCGCCATTCGAAAGCTCGCGAAAAATGTGATCTTTTGAGCGGTGTTAGATCAAAATCGATTGCGGCGTGGTCGCCTCTTTTTAATATTCAATATTTCCGAGTGTTCTATTTCTTCGAGATTTTAAAATTAAGAATTGTAACTCAGGTAGATAAGTTTTAAAGATTATTTTGAACAAAAGTTGTTTGTAATGTTTTTTCAAAAAAAACAATAGATTTTGAGATAAATGGCTTTAAAAATAGCAATTTTTCTAGAAAATTGAAAAATTTCCATTTTTTATGGTGGAATAACTCGTAGGAAAATTATTTTTAAGACCTAAAATTTTTTTTCAATGTTCTGGAAGATATTTCCAGGCTGTTCTCAAATTTTAGAGCGATTTATAATTTTCATCGTACCACTTCACGTGAAATAGCTCATATATATATATACAGGGTGTCCCATTTTAAATAACGGATGAGAATATCTCAAAACATATTGGAGATAGAAAAAAACTTTTTATACAAAAGTTGTAGGGTTTTTAAGGGGCCAACTGACGGTGATATTAACCATAACCTGAGGTCAAAGGTTAAGGTCATTTGAAGGACAAAATGTTTTTTTCAAATAGGAATCACTACTTTTGACCTCGGAAATGGAAAGGGCGGGAAATTTTACGTTCAGTATGATCTTGGCCAAGGTTATGGTCAAGGTCATGGTCAGGATCAAAACAGTAAACACGTACAGACCTTACAAAAAAAGCCAACCCTATAAAAATATTGAGATGCAAGAGCTGTAGGGTTGCAAGAAAGCCAACTGACGGTATCCTTGACCGTCACCTCAAGGACAAAGGTCAACGTCATGTGTTAGGAATTTTAAGATCTCGACCATCACTCGCTCTTAGACTTACCCAGGATTAACGACGTGGACGTGGCGAGTTTCTAATGCCTTTGTGTGTGTGTGTGTGTGTGTGTGTGTATCAGCGTATAGTTGTCCCAGCCACTTAAGGCAAGGCGATAGTTGTCCCAGTGGCTTAAGGCAAGGTGTGGTTATCCCAGACACTCAAGGCAAGGCGATAGTTTTTCTAAGGGTAAGTTATCTAATTTGATTTTAAAGACGCTTTGATCAGGAAATTCATCAAATAAGATGTTCAAACAATTGCCCGTTATTATCAAAGCATAACTGAATTCGATTTTGAAAACTTCTAATGGTGGCTAGAAGAGCGATTCTTGGAATGTTGCGACATGCACTTGTTATGCGGTCCATCATATTTTCTCTTGTAATGGGTACTTCACGTAGACAATATTTTTCAGATAACCCCACAAAAAGAAATCCAAGCTGGTCAAATCTGGAGATCTCGGACACCATTCTTCAAATCCACCACGTCCTATCCATTGATTAGTGAATCTGACGTTCAGATAGTCACGAACTATTCTGGCAAAATGAGCAGATGCACCATCGTGCTGAAACCACATGCGTTGTCTTGTGTGCAGATCAACATTTTCAAGTAAGATCGGTAAATCATTTCTCAAAAACCGTAAATAGTTGTGGCAATTTACATGTCTTTCGAAGAAATACGGACCAATTAAGTTTCCATTTATAATACCGCACCACACGGTCAAACTCCAACGTTGCTGATGATTCACTTGTTGAAGCCAATGTGGATTTTCGACAGACCAGTAATGGCAATTGTGCCTGTTAAGTTGACCAGTATTATGAAAAGTAGCTTCATCACCAAATAGGACGTAATTAAATAATTCTGGATCTCCTTGTATTATCATTTGTGCCCACGCACCGTGGATTTTGGAATACCTAATTGTCTTGCAATTGCTCGAGTACTAATGTGGGGGTCAATTGCTACCAAACCTATTACTGCAAGCACATGTGGATGATCCCTTTCTGGTACATTATTTCTCCGTCTTTCTCGCGGACCAAGTGGTCGTTGTCGTTGACGCTCTACAAGTCTCGCAATGGTACGATCGTTTGCGTGTCTTCTATTAGGAAAACGATTACGGTATATTCTTGCTGCTTGAGCATAATTACCATGGCATTCTCCAAGCGCAAGAATAATATCTACTATTTCATTGGAGGTATAATCAGACATTATGTACTAAGGGGCTGACGGATGAATGATCTTATTTCAATCAGGTTACTAAAGCGAGGTTGTGAATTATGCACTGACAGTATGTTCTTACTTTTTTAGTTTTTTACACTTAAAGCAAAGTAGCTACTAAATAATTTTTGTATAATTTCGCAAAAAAAATTTACGATTTTACAAACATATACACACACACACACACACACACACACACAGAGGGATTAGAAACTCGCCACGTCCACGTCGTTAATCCTGGGTAAGGCTGAGAGCGAGTGATGGTCGAGATCTTGAAATTCCTAACATGACGTTGACCTTTGTCCTTGAGGTGATGGTCAAGGATACCGTCAGTTGGCTTTCTTGCAACCCTACAGCTCTTGCATCTCAATATTTTTATAGGGTTGGCGTTTACTGTTTTGATCCTGACCATGACCTTGACCATAACCTTGGCCAAGATCATACTGAACGTAAAATTTCCCGCCCTTTTCATTTCCGAGGTCAAAAGTAGTGATTCCTATTTGAAAAAAACATTTTGTCCTTCAAATGACCTTAACCCTTGACCTCAGGTTATGGTTAATATCACCGTCAGTTGGCCCCTTAAAAACCCTACAACTTTTGTAGTTTTTTTCTATCTCCAATATTTATTTAAAATAGGACACCCTGTATATATAGGTGATTCTCTGTAAGATCAGCGGGCGAAAATTATTTTCTTCCCCATATTTTCTTTTACCTAGTTTTCGAAGTGTTTTCAATGTATCTAAATTTTTTCAGATTTTTATAGTACTTTATGGTAAAGAGGTGTACATTAAAAAAAGTATAACCATTTCTTCACTTTCTGGCTACATTCATTAATTTATAGCTCCTCACGGAAGCATTTTTCACAAAAAACATATATATGTGCTTCTTTTGTATAATTTTCTGATCTTCTCATTAAAAATACTTTTAAAATTATACATATAGGTACACTGTAAGTCATTTCAACTTCAAAATCAGGATTTGAGAGGGTTTGATCATCGAAATACAGAACAAAACATTCTTGGAGAAACGTCTTTTAGTATCAATGTACCTGTGATAATCCCGTTACATTGCAAGCATATGTCTTTATGCTAAAAATAATTTTAGCAGTCTATAATGTTATGACGGTCACGTTTTGTCACATTACGAAAATGCATTTTTGAATCGGTTTAATTAAAAAATGCTTTTGATTCATTGGCAATGATGGGTTCGGGAGAACCCATCCACAAACAACCGGATTAATGAACAAGCCTCGGTGCTCCGTTTATCGCGTAAATTATTAATTAAGTAGTGAAGTATTTCATTATTATAGAAAGTTTTGTTTTTTTTTTCATATTTGTGCATTAATAGTCTGTACGGAGTAACGCTATAATCTGTTCTCACTATCTCGTGAGGAAGATGTAAAAGGAACTAACCTATCTCATCTCACAATATAAACAGTAAGTCAGAATTACGTGCTGATCTAGCCTCAATGTTATGATCAATACTCACTATTCCGTAAAAAAGATTTAGAAGGGATTAAACCTTCTATTTTATCTCATGATATGAGCAATGAGGTATAATTACACATTAATCAGACATTTAACAAGCTTAAAAGAATGTTTTAAATAGCAATAATCAATTACTCGGTGGAGAAGTTCTAGAAAAGACGAAACCTTCTACAACGTTTTACAATATGAATAATCGATTATTAAATACTTTATTATATTTCAGAAGAAGTGATTATCTAATGAATAACACATTTTTAAAATAACAAATAATTATTTGATTGAATATTATTTGAAAAGTACATTTTAATATCGTGGAAGCCGCGAACGAGTTCAAATCGGCGTCTCAACGCTTGATCCAAGCATACGCTCCAAATGGGAAATTACGCGCGTGCGGAGAGACTAATCGCCATTCCCGGAGCAGCTGAGAGAGTGCTAGTTGGTAGTCGACGACGACTGGTTTTCTTACTGTCACGTGGTAGTGGAGAACTTCTCTCGTTTCAATGCCTTCGTACTTGGTTTGCTGCTTACGATGTTTCCCTTACCAAGGCGCGTAACACGCACAGATATGTACGTAGGTGTATCGGTAGCTTACAGCTTTGTAAGTTACGGTATACTTGCTCGTTTATATTAACTGCTTATTAAACATGTTTTTAATACTCTAAATTATTTACAATAGGTACGATAAAGATTTATTATTTGTTCTTAAATATTGAGAAATAGACTTTATTATTTATAATATTTAATTTTCGAAAATTGTTAATTATCAATTTTTGACGTTAAAGGAAAATTCTTTTATTAGTAGTTGACTTATAATAGAGTTTCTTGTAACTCTTAAATATTTGTAAAAAGGATATAAATAGTTAATTGTTATTAATTATTAAATTAATTAATAACTTTCTAAATTTTATTCGTATGTAGCTGATATTTTGACCAAAGCGTCAAAATAAAATAGAAAAAATAGCAAAACCATATTTCTTGCAATCTCCGATTATTTAATGTTTAAACTAATTATTTAAACATTAAATAAAAAAAATCTTCCCGAGCCGCGATTTGAATTCGATCGATAGGCGTGAGATGCGAGTGCTCTAACACTTGAGCTATTACGCTCTGTTGAGTAACAAGCTTCGACATGTCTACATTAGCTAGACGCACGTCTGAGCTAATGTTGCTTGAAAGAAAGAAATAATTTTTCACATAAAATAATTGTTTTTATGTCGAAATCGAATTATGCCGTTACAATGTTATAATATGAAATATCACTATATGCCAAACAAAAAATATATGTACAACGCTCAGTATCATAAGATTTATAGTGGTGGTTAAAAGAAAAATATTTTTACAATAAAAAGTTGATATTGCATGGGTATTTCTTACTAGGAACATGTAACTAATAATTTATTAAAATGCAGTGTACCGATAATATATAATAATACATTGCTACCAGTGGAACTTATATCACAGAACAGAGTAAATATACTTCTAAATTCCAATATTTTTTAAAGCCCCTTGAATACCATTATTAATTATATGACTAGCGACGGAAGCTTCGCTTGCCAACGCTCGCTCAGTAGTATTTTCATTGTAACTGCATAATATATTTCTCTAAAATATTTAAAATATATAATTATTAAAATTTGAAAATTTCATTTATCATAATTTAATAAATTTAAAAAATGTTTCTAATACATTAATGCACTTCATGGGATTTATTAGCGGTCTATCAACTTATTTATCAACTTGATCCTTTTTCTTGAAAATGTTTGCATGATTAGTTTATAATGAAGTAAATTGATGGAGTTAGCAATCTTCTATATTATATTGAAATTCATATGTTCTCCGTTGTGAGATAACCGGTGTCCGGCGTCCGTCGGGCGGTATCCGGTGTCCGGTATGTCATTCAAGTTACAAGAATAAAGCGTATGTGTGGAGTGGACGGGTTAACGCTAAAAATTACAACTACTATTAATTTTTTCCACATGTAATGATAAGTGGGGGAGTTGTGAAGAGGGGGGTGAAATTAGAATCTCCCAAAAAAATTTTATTGAAGTTTTCGGTACAGGTAATACCTATATGACAACCATTTTTTTTTGTCTTCCATTTTAAAGATGAAAAAAAGAGGGGGGGGGGGAAGGGTTATCGCTGAATATCACAACCAGTCTTAATTTATTCCTCATGTAATGGTTGATGTGTAGGGGCTGGAGATTAGTAGAAAAATTCCAAAAATATTTTATAGGGTTTTTGGTAAAAAAAGTGGTCACAGTAATACTAACGTAATCAAAACCAGTAATATTACTTTAATAAAATTTGCTAACATATATAATATAATATATATAATTTAATGTAATATATATTTTATTTGATGATAGGTTTTATTTTTTTTATTACATTTCAAAGATGTAAAATGCGTAAGGAAGCTTGTAACGGTGTGCTTGCCTAGGGGAAAAATCATCGAGTCGCCCGTATCATAACCACGTAGTTCGTGGCATACAAACCTGACTAGTATCGCCGAGTTGGTATTTCGTACTCGATGCTTAAACCAAAATATATGTCTATATATATATATGGGTGGTTCTCTGTGAAATCGAATATGAAAAAAATTAATATTGCTATAACTGTAGCAATATGTTATAGAGGTATCCAGTACATCTTGTGAATTATTTCAGATTTTTTCGGGGCCATTATTTTAAGTTACAGATAATCAAAATTGACATATTAGGACTTTTTTGCATTCTATGCCCATTTTCATAAATTTGTAGCTTCTAGAGGATGCATTTTTCACTAAAAACATAAATATGACTTTTTTTGTAAAATTTTCTGAATTTTTCGTTAAAATACTTTTTAATTCATAAATATTTGTTGTCACACTCTTGTAAGCCATTTAAACCTTAAATAGTGAAAATCAGCAATTTTGCTTCGGACTCTGAAAACTACATACTGTCTAAAAGATGTCTTTTTATAGTCAGAAACTGCCTAATAATTTTCAGAGTGGGTCTAAATCATAAAGATCACTTATGGTCAAAATATCCGAGAAAAGTGCCCGAAATATTAATAGAAATGTATATTTGTTGCCTTATAACGATGAATCTACTACCATGATCATTGCAAAAAAATTTATGCACTTACCTTGGAATGGTAGAAAAGTATCTCCACTTGTTTCAATATCCATCTAATCCCCTGTAAGCTGCTAAAAATACAAATATTATTATACAATTTGTAACGTTGTGCTTGCCCGGGGAAAAATTATCGATTTGCTCGTCTTACATACATGTAGTTCGTGGTGAACAAACCTGTATCGTCTTGCCGACTATATATCACGTACTCGATAACTAAACAAAATATACGACTATATATATGATGTTTACAAAATATTTCCCGCGCAGCGGCTGCGGTTACCTGTCCGCACACTTGCCGTTAAAGTTGTTTAGAAATCGAATTTCCATTTCCAACAACGACAGGTAAAACAATGATAATCATTCCTGAAATGGACCGCGGAAAGAAAATTGAATGTGAGTTCGCGAGAGTCCGTATGTTTATATAATATATGCGTCGGTCCGGAATCTATAAATCAACACGATTCGAAATAGATAAATTATTAACAGATTTATCAAATAGATTAGAATAACTAATTAAATACAATAACAATTATCATGGCTGAGGTATTTATACGCACGAAGGTTGAGTCGCAAACGTCGACTCAACACGAGAGGGGAAAGTGGTACACGAACTAACTATCTTAAAAATAATCGAACGACCGCGTTAAACAAAATAATTAATCTGTGATAATTATCGCTCGCGCGAAAAGTGGTACTACTTACTTTATCTTCTTTTCGAATGACGAATACGAAGAAATAGAGCACTTCCTCTCTATCTCGCTATCTCTTTGCCGTTCTAACGAAAATGTCGGTGGGAGAATCCCTCGACCACCGATCAATCTGTTTTGTGCGTGTGTACAAAATAACTACACTAAAATAACACAAGAAATATATAACTCTCGGGTATAGTCAAGTAAAAACCGGTAAAACTACACGGGAAAAACTCGTGGAGAAAAACTATCTCAACCGGGATATATAACGTCACACGTGTCGTCGTGACCTCTCGTGTACTTTGGTAGTCCTGCGCGCGCAACTCTCTCCCGAATTCTTATTCTCATTGCGCGGGTATCAGCCGTTCGAGTCGTTGGCTATACCTATATCTGTATATATAGCGCTCGTGTTTACCTACCTAATTCGTATAATGGTGAGTGAAAATCACTTACCATTACAAATTGTAAAAAATTATTTTTTAAACATTTATAATGCTGGATTTTTAGTTTTAAACCCTTACAAGAATTATAATACTAATCTGAAGGATTACTATAAAAGTATCAACATTATTATTATTATTATTCAGCAATACATTGTTTGAATTTCACAAACTTGTCACTGTCACGTTATTATATTACTCATTATAATTTCAGATCCGATTTATTTATATATTTTTTGTATTAAATACGTATATTCTTTTATTGTAATAATGATGTTTCTATATTTATAGTAATCCTTCAGATTAGTATTATAATTCTTGTAAGGGATGTAAAACTAAAAATCCAGCATTATAAATGTTTAAAAATTAATTTCTTACATTTATATAATAATATTTGTGTTTTTAGCAGCTTACAGGAGATTAGATGGATACTGAAACAAGTGAAGATACTTTTCTACCACGTCAAGGTAAGTGCATAAATTTTTTTGCAATGATCATACTAATAGATTCATCGTTATAAGGCAACAAATATGCATTTATATTAATATTTCGGGCACCTTTCCCGGATATTTTGACCATAAGTGATCATAACTATTTAGACCCACTCCGGAAATTTTTAGGCAGTTTCTGACTATAAAAAGACATCTTTTAGACAGTATTAGGTTACCAGAGTCCGGAGCAGATTTGCTGATTTTCACTATTTAAGGTTTAAATGGCTTACAAGAGTGTGACAGCATACATTTATGTCTTTAAAAGTATTTTTAATGAAAAGTTCGGAAAATTTTACAAAAAAAGTCATATATATGTTTTTAGTGAAAAATGCATCCCCTGGGAGCTAAAAATTCATGAAAATGTACATATAATGCAAAAAAGTGCTAAAATGTCAACTTTGACTCTCTGTAACTTAAAATAATGGCCCAGAAAAAATCTGAAAAAATTCAGTAAAACTACTGGATACCTCTAAAACATATTCCCACAGTTATAGCAATATTTATTTTTTCATCTTTGATGTCACAGAGAACCACAGAGATATATATATATATATGGGGTATTACACGTGAAGTGGTCCGATCAAAATTTTAAAATGCACCAAATTTTGGGTACACATTGCAAATGTTTTTCAGAATGCAGAAAAAACTTTTTAGGTACTGGAATCTATTTGCTCAAAAGTTATTTTAACCTCAAAAAGTGAATTTTTTCTAGTTTTTTTCAACACCAGCTGGGTTTACCGCTATTTAACTCAAAATCTATCAACTTTTACTATAAAACATTATATATAACATAGGTTGCTAACTATGTCTAGAATTTATCCTTCTGGGTTAGAATTTCCAATCTCAAGGTTAATGACAAATAAACTACATGTCAACATTCAACTTAAAAATAGTGTAAGTGCGCCAAAATTGATTTTTTTATCCAAAAGTCAAAAAAAAAGCTTGAAGCAATACCTTTCAAATGGTCTGTAGCATTTTTGAGGCCTTCAATTTTGTAAAAAGTTATGATAATTTAAAGAAACTCGAAATTTTTTTAAAAATTTAAATGGGAATTACCATGTTAATTTTTGTGAATTTTATGTCTTTCTTTAAATTATCATAACTTTTTACAGAATTAAAGGCCCCAAAAATGCTACAGACCATTTGAAAGGTATTGCTTCAAGCTTTTTTTTTTGACTTTTGGATAAAAAAATCAATTGTGGCGCACTTACACTATTTTTAATTTGAATGTTGACATGTAGTTTATTTGTCATTAACCTTGAGATTGGAAATTCTAACTCAGAAGGATAAATTCTAGACATAGTTAGCAATCTATGTTATATATAATGTTTTACAGTAAAAGTTGATAGATTTTGAGTTATATAGCGGTAAACCCAGCTGGTGTTGAAAAAAACTAGAAAAAATTCAGTTTTTGAGGTTAGAATAACTTTTGAGCAAATAGATTCCAGTACCTAAAAATTTTTTTCTGTATTCTGAAAAACATTTGCAGTGTGTACCCAAAATTTAGTACATTATAAAATTTTGATCGGACCACTTCACGTGGAATACCCCATATATATATATATATATATATATATAATGTTTACAAATATTTCCCGCGTAGCGGCTGCGGTTACCTGTCCGCACACTTGCCGTTAAAGTTATTTGGAAATCGTGCTTCGATTTCCAATAACGACAGGTAAATGAATAATCTTTCCTAAAATGGACCGCTGAAAGAAAATAATATGCGAGTTCGCGAGAGCCCGTATACTTAGATACGGCTCATAGGACAACGGAAGAATATCTATAAGCGACGGTTTTAAATATATAAATCAACACGACTTGAGATACAATTAAATATGATGAATTTGTTGACAAAACAATTATTGTTCGAGATCAACGCACGCACGAGAGTTGAGTCGTAATAGTCGCCTCAACGCGGGGGGAAAGAGGGGTACGCGAACTAACTATACTAAACTACGAACAACCGTGATAAAGTTAATTTATGCGCGGTAAATATCGCTCGCACGAGAAGTGGTACCACTTACTTTTTATTCTATCCGTATCGCAGAGGACTTGCCACGGAGAAACAGCTTTCTCTCTCTCTCTTTCACTTGCTTGTGACTGCTCTGGAGACAGGATCAATCCTCAACCGCAGATTAATTCGCGTCGTGCGCATATTAAATACCACAAATAAAATGTCACGCAAAAAAACTCTAGGAAAATATCCGTGTAAGCCGGGACGTTAACAGCTGCACGTGTCGTCGCGATCTCTCTACAACGTACCGGTCGTCCTGCGCGCATCACTTACCATTACAAGGTGATTAACAAAATTAAAATATTATTTTTCTTTCATTATTTTTAACATAATACCAAACGTAATATTAGAATAACTTTTATAATTAATTTTCAATTTTTTATTATTGTAATTGTATAATATTATTTATATTTTTTGGTTGCAATTAATAAATATATGTTATTAAAGTTTTTTGAAAATAAAATAAAATTAATAAACTGCGAAAATAGATCTTTTAGCCACAATTTTGATCCGAATAAAATTTATAAATTCAATTATTATGTATCAATATCATTTGTTTGAATGAATAATTGAATACATACGATGTATTAGCTGATTTTGGTAATTTTGCAAGAAATTTTAAATTGTTTGTCTCCTTTCCACGAAATATCATGACAAAACATGAAATATATGTAAAACGGTCAAAGAATAATTTTATATTCTAAGTTTTATTGTTAAAAATATTATTCTGGTATAAAGATCACACGATTGTTACGAGATTGTTTTAATTTCCTACAGGAAAAGTGTGGAAATATTGTAAGTAATGATATATGTGTTATTACGCGTATTAAAACTAAAAATTAAAATTCCTTACTCCAGTGAAAGTTTTGTAATGTCGATTATTTTTAATTTTCTTTTTTTGGTTCAGTATTACGTAGAAATATGTTAAGTATCTTTAAACTCTTGAGTATTTGACTAAGATAAAATAAGTATATACAATGTTGCAAATATAATATAATACACTGTTATTTTTGTAATGTTTATTAAAAAAATTGTTTAGAACTGATTTCTAGGTTAATTAATTACATATTATATTCTACATTGTTATTTAATTAAATTTAAAAATTATAATGTTAAAAAAATATAAAAGATAATTATATAATTAGTATAATTTCGACCGAGGTATAGCCGTAGCGACAGAGGAATTGTTGCTAGTTTCTATTAAACTTTTTTAATAGAAATATAGTAAATATTTTAGATAAATAGAGTATATATTTTAAAAACTGATTCTGTTTTTTCAAATTAATTCTCCTGAATAATCGAAAAGTTCAACTAATTCGTTAAAAAAATCATGAACATGACCTTTGATCTTGAAAAAAATTTTATGATTAGTTTAATGTAGTATATCGATAATTTTAGTCATTTCAATTAAGGTTTTTTGTATGAACATCGAATTGTTGATTATGGTGGGAGATGGTACCCTTATATAGGAGTGTCAATTATAGACTCCTATGTCTAATCGGTTTCCTCTCTGCTACGATTATATGGATAGGCAGGTTGGCTGTATGGTTGTGTTAGTATATCGATGACATCAGAGGTCACTGTCGAGTCGCTCTTTCTATAATATATAGATTGATTCTATTATGCCTATAGAACTAGATAATTAAATCACATATTGTGAAAGCATAAAGGATAAAAATAACACATTGTATACACTAAACACTTTTACTTAAAAAGTAGATCAAAAAGTTATATTGAAAGAAAAAAGTAGAGTAGAGGATATGGTACAGAAAATAAATAAACTGGTGTTAGAAAACAATAGTAAATCAAAAAAAGTAAATGAAAGATAATAAAGTAGCAAATGTAAAAAATAATAATAATGAATACGATGAATTAGAAATATAAGTACAAAAATTAACGCCATGCAGAAAAGAAGTTTATATAAACAAAAAAGTAACGAATTTGATGACAAAGAAAAGAATAAATTAAACAAAAGAGAACAAAGATTAAACAAAAAAAATAAAATGATTGAAAATGAATTGAAACAAGAAAGAGACAGAGCAGCGTTGCGTTAAAGGATAGCTTACATAAATAATAAAAAAAAATAGAATTTTCTGACAAAGAACAAATTAAAATAAACAAAAGAATTCAAAGATTAAACAACAAAAATGGATGAAAATGAATTGAAACAAAAAAGAGAAAAAGATACTTTGCGGTAATGAATAGCTTATATGAAAAACCAAAATAATGAATGGTATGAAAAAGAAAAAAAGAAAATAAATAGTAAAGACTTCTAATTCTTGTCATAAGAGAAATGTAGATTTACCAATGAATCCGATTTATCCAGATGAACAGAAGGCATTGGCAACAGGTATACCTAAAGAGCGTTTGGACTATCGTAAAAATATACGTTTATACAATAATGTTTTAGCGTTTGCAAGTTTTGGTAAAATACTGGGTTATGGTCCACAATTTATCAGAATCTGTGGCCAAATACATCAGGATGCGTATGCATTGCATCCGAATAAAAACAAAGCTAGGAAATTTAGAAATTATACGTTTTAGACAATGAATTGACAACACATCAATGAAAGTGTAATAATAAATCTGATGAGAAATTAGAATTATTAAGCAGATTAGATACCCTTTCAAGAAAAATAAATCTTTGTGCCAAAGCTTATTAAATGATGTACGAGGTAGAGAAAGAAGAAATAAAACGATGTAATGAAAATAATTTCAAACCAAGAGAAGTTACAATGTCAATAATACGATATGAAAATTTACATAAAAATAGATATATTCCAGCTACATGTAATGAAGTTGCAATAGTTTTTGTAGGAAGAGTTGGTCAGCCGCCGGCTGAACGTGATCTCCTTATTTACTTACGTCTGGATAAACCAACGAGTATACCTTTTATTAGTAAATACACCGATCCAATGACGTATCCACTTATTTATCCTAATGGTGGTTATGGTTGGATGCCTAATATGAAATGTAAAAATAGTAATAACAATATTTCAAATTTACAATTCTACAATTACAGATTTAGTGTAAGATGCGAATTTAATCCATATCTTTAGGAAAATTTTTGCAACAGGCAATAATGGATGCGTTCATAAAAGTAGAAAATTAAAAATTATATTTTATAAGAAAATATCAAAAATCGTTAAGAAATGAATGCTATAAAGGAATTATGGATTACTTACATAAAAAAAAAACGAGATAATGTAAAAATAGGAAAAATGGTTATATTACCATCCAATTTTACGGGCAGTCCTCGGTGTTTAAATTATATCGATTCCATAACTCTTGTTAATTGTTATGGCAAACCTGACTTATTTGTAACAATGACTTGCAATCCAAAATAGAAATAAATAAGTGAAAATTTTGAAAAAAATGAATCTTCTATCGATAGACATGATATTGTTATTTTTGTTTTTCAACAAAAAGTTAAGGAATTTAAAGAATTAACCTTTAGAGGACGGGAAAATTCTGGTTTAAATCGACCTTTTAATTTACCGGAAATGTATGAATAACTTTATCGGATTAGTCGGTACAAGTTCCCAACCTGGTAGGTGGTCGATATTTCTACCACCCCCGTCCCTAACGGAAAAACCAATATAAAATTTTTTTTTATTTTAGCGTTCTACTTGATGTATCTATGTTTTTTGGTATACTAAGTATAAAAAAATATTAAAAAAAAATTCTGAAGGTGTCCTTGACCTTGAAACTCGTCATTTCAAGGTCACATTTTTTTGTTGCTATTTTTGATTCTAAGTATGGAACTTTATGTTTCGTAATGTGCTAAGTACGAAAAGAATAGTGAAAAATGTACGAACCAAAAGCGCAGTGAACTTCAACTACATCTGTGGAGATCTATAATGAGTTTTTCAGTCCCTCTTATCTAAAATAAAACTGAATAATATACATAATTCAACAGTATTTATAAAAAAAACTACTAGTTTTGTTGAATTTTATAGAAGAAATACTCCGACTTTCGCTCTTAGCGTGACCTAGGAAACAACGATATGGAGGTGGCGAAAAATGATCCCGTCGGGGGCTGGATTATCGTGAGTCCCCTCGTCTCTCACGTACCGGGGTGCTAGATTATCGTGAGTCCCCTTGCCTCTCACGTATCGAGATGCTAGATTATCGTGAATCCCCTCGCTTCACGTATTGAAGTGTTTGATTTTATGGTAACGTCTGCTGTGTGTGGTATTCTTCGAAGCATGGTGCTACACATAGAGGAATGTCCCAAGTGGAACACATGTACATCGTTCGTTATTTATCGTAACGTCATGTGCATACGTGGCACCTTCGATTTGTACCACGTTTCGGAAAATGTCGTCCACGTAATCGAGTGGCAGAGTCATTGCTGTAAGCACACTCATCAGTAGGATCCAGTTTCAATAACGATCGAACAAGTTGTAATCGAAAGGATGGGAAGAATATAGGCTCTTTATTTCTCATTTTATATGAAGAATGAGCATTAGATAAACATAGATCAAGAAGGCGCAAAAAAGCTTGCGATACCACTTCATTGTTTTTTGCACTGATTATGCTATAGACAATTGTCTATCGACATTATAAATACCACCCATATTTTTATTGTAGTCCTGAACACATGTTGGTTTTATAATATCTTCTTTTGTTCTATAATTTTTTTTCCAGTTGCGCAGAATTCAAGTTCATGCACACTTATAAGCATACGAATACTACATTTATCTTCTAACTTTATTCCTTTTCTATTTGCTTTCACTGTACCGCAAATTCCTGTATCGTGTTCATGTAAAAACTCTGCCAAAATGGGTGATTTATACCAGTTGTCTACATACATAACATGACCCTTATAAAAATATGGTTGTAAATAGTGTGCTACAATATCACCAGTAATGCCCAAATCAAACTTTTGATAATCAGTATCTACACCAGTATAAACAACAAACCTTAATATGAATCCAGTCTCACAATCTACAAAGATGAAAAGTTTAATGCCAAAACGATTTCTCTTCAAGGGAATATATTGTTTGAATCGAAGCCTACTGTTCCATAGTAACAGACTTGCATCTATACACAAATTTTTCCCTGGAAATTTACTTTGCAGGTAATCAATTACTTTATTTTCGCTAAAGGGTGATTTACAATTTTTTCGTTATCGTGAAAATGTAAATTAGACAGAATCTGAAAATATATATCGCGAGACTTTATTTGAGAAAAAATTGGAGTATGCAGTAAGGGATCTGTAGACCATTAATCATTCAAATTACCATTTCATATATGATCTATTACAATCGAATTACCAAGAAATATTTCAAGTTCATCATCTGTAAGAGGATTCCAAGATTTTGTATGTGTATATCGTTTTCCCTTATCTTGAGTTCCATAACGATTCCTCTCGTCTACAATCATTTGAAGTAATGATGAAACAAAAAAATAATTTAGATAATCTATTGGATTAGTTTCTGATATACAAATATTCGGATTTATTTTTGAACTACCTTCAAAGTCTTTGATTGATGAATAAAAATACTCGTCGTGAAAAATTTCACTTTCATCATAATTATCTTCAAAATTAATGTCATCAACTTCTTCACTTTCTACGTTTCCTTCTACCTTTGGTTCGGTTCACCAGTACTCCAACCATCAATTTCCATTTATCAAAGATAAGATAATCTGATGAAATATTTATATAACAGCATCAAAAAACTTATAATAATACAACAAGTAAGTGTGTACGGGTCCTATAAGAATTTTAATCGTAATAGATTGTGAATCGATTGTATTGATCTGCTACGAATTTAGTACAATCCAATTGTAATAAATGTTAGACATCTAAAAGAACAAAAGTACTTACTTTATTGTAAATACTTATAATTATTTATATTTTGGACCTTGGATCTACATAGATAATAAAATGAATTTTCTGATACGCAGTATTACTTCGAACATACAATCAGCACATCAAACAATGTGGACATAACCAACTCCAGGGACAAAGTATCGAAAAAAAAAATTTTACTTCAAAGTAGCAATCTCCAAGGTCAAGAATTCTTTCAGTAATTTTTTCATTATTTTTTTCAAACTCAGCGCATCAAAAAACATAGATATCCACTCTTTGAAGCTAAAAATATTAATAAACATATATTTGACTTTAAAATGATGATTCTCAATGCGAAGAATACCTTTAAAACTTGTTTTACTATTTTTCTGTTATTGAGCACATCAATTTCACCTTAAAACTATCAAATAGTTTGTATTCGTTGGGTAGTCAAGATATCGACCATTCCCGTCCTCTAAAGGTTAATGACAAAAAGTGAAGAATTAAGCAAAAGCCTTGCATATACTTACATTATTGAGATTCAAAAACGTGGACTTTCTCGTATGCACATGTTATTATTTTTAGATTTAAATGATAAGCTTGATACTCTAGAAAAAATTGATAGTGTTATAAATGCGGAAATACCATAAATTGAAACTTATCCATAATTGTATAGTATTGTAAAACAGTTTATGACACATAGTCCTTGTGGAAAACAAAACATGAATTTTCCTTCTATGGATAGCTTTACTTAAATATGTACGAATAATTTCCCTAAAAAATATGTTAACAATACAAGTTTTCGAACAACAGTTGATCCATGATACAAAGGAAGAAATAATGTCGAAAAAAAGAATATATAATGTATATGCTAATAAGATAGCTGATAATTGTTTGATGGTACCTTATAATTCCTACTTCTTGCTAAAATTTAATTGTCACATTAATGTTAAAGTATATTCAACTGTGCAATGCATTAAATACTTGTTTAAATATTGCTATGAGGGTCACGATTGCGCATTAATTGAGATGACTAATGCAGGTGAGTCATTTAAAAACATGACATAATCAATAATCTCATTTACAACTGATATATGCTTTGTTAGAAAGAGAAAATAATGTTACAGTACCATTATAATGGGGAAATTTTTAAGTATAGAAAGGATTCTAATGCTCTATCTATCTACTAGTGTGTATAAACGCATTTAATAATATCTAACATTATATTAAAGTACAAATCTACGTCCGGGCGTCCGTCCGTCCGTCCGTCCGGGCAAGTGTTCCCTTGATCCCCAAGGATTACTTTTACGACGTTTTGGGACCGTTAGTATTATATATATTAGCCTTATAATTTTTTGGACTTAATATTTTTGGGACTCAAAATTTTGGGCCTTAAAAATTTTAGTCTTAGATTTTGCCGTTAAAACTTTTGGGACTCAACATTTTGGGGCTTAAAAATTTTAGTCTTAGATTTTGCCGTTAAAACTTATGGGACTTAATATTTTTGGGACTCAATGTTTAGAGTCTTAAAAATTTTAAAAATTTAAAAAATTTTAGTCTTAGATTTCGCCGTTAAAATTTTTGGGAATCAACATATTGAGCCTCATACATTTACTGTATATTTATTTATTTAATGTAATACTTCGTACAGAATCCTACAATATATATTTTATTATATTAAATTAGTACTCAAACAATATTACTATTTGTTTTTCATCTATATACTGAACTACGTTTTAATAGACAGAATTACGGTTCATATTATTTAATACACCACTAATCAAATAAGAGCAAAAAATAAAAAAATAAAAAAATAATAAAATAGCGAGCGTAAGCGAGTGAGTATTTTTTTGCTATTAAATTGTTTGTTAACCATTATACATTTTAAATCCAATAAAATATGAATTATTTAATTAGCATATATATAGGATCTTGTAGATTATGGTTATATTTTGCAATAAAATTTTGTAAGTAAAATATTATTGTTTTATGCAAAGGAGAGTGACATTATGACTGACATTCATTATTTTTAAATCAAGGATCGAATATACATTTAATATATTACATGTTGTAAACTTATTTCAATAATTTATAAGGATTTTAATTTAATATTTCTTATAAGAAATACAATATAAAATAATTTGCTATAACCAAAATCTATATTATATTAAAATTCATCCGTTCTCCGGTGTCCGGCGGTGGTGTCCGGTGTCCCGCGGCGGTGTCTGGTCTCCTGTTATAAGAATGAAGAGTATGTGTGGAGTGGAAGGGTTAACACTGATATTTCGGGAATTTTTGAGGTATTCTGGGATAACTCTACTAATTTCGGAATTTTCTAAATAATTCGGTAATTTTTTAGATATGCCGGGAAATCTTCACGAATTTAGGGTTTTCCTGGAGGTTTCGGGATTTTCTGACGTATTCCGGGATAACTGCACCACTTTCGGGATTTCCTGGATGTTTCGGGATTTTCTTAAGTATTCCGGGATAACTCCACTAAATACGGGATTTCCTGGATATTTCGGGAATTTCTGAATTATTTCGGGATAACTTCACTAATTACGGGATTTCCTCGATATTTCGGGAATTTCTGAATTATTTCGGGATAACTCCACTAAATACGGGATTTCCTGGATATTTCGGGAATTTCTGAATTATTTCGGGATAACTCCACTAAATACGGGATTTCCTGGATATTTCGGGAATTTCTGAATTATTTCGGGATATCTGAATTATTTCGGGATAACTCCACTAAATACGGGATTTCCTGGATATTTCGGGAATTTTTGAGGTATTCTGGGATAACTCTACTAATTTCGGAATTTTCTAAATAATTCGGTAATTTCTTAGATATGCCGGGAAATCTTCACGAATTTAGGGTTTTCCTGGATGTTTCGGGATTTTCTTAAGTATTCCGGGATAACTCCACTAATGTCGAGATTTTCTAAATAATTCGGTAATTTTTTAGATATGCCGGGAAATCTTCACTAATTTAGGGTTTTCCTGGAGGTTTCGGGATTTTCTTAAGTATTCCGGAATAACTTCACCAATTTCGGGATTTCCTGCAAGTCTCAGGTTTTTTGTGGTATTTTGCGGGATAACTCCTCCCATTTCGGAATTACCTGGATGTTTCGAGATTTTCTGACGTGTTCTGGGATAACTCCAACAATTTCGGGACTTCCTGGATGTTTCGGGATTTTCTGTGGTATTCCGGGATAACACCACCAATTTCGGGATTTCCTAGATGTTTCGGAATTTTCTGTGGTATTTCGGGATAAATCCACCAAATTCTGGATTTCCTGGATGTTTCGGAATTTCCTGTAGTATTCCTGGATAAATCCACCAATTTCGGGATTTCCTGGATGTTTCGGGATTTTCTGAGGTATTCCGGAATAAATCCACCAATTTCGGAATTTCCTGGATGTATCGGGATTTTCTGTGACATTTTGGGATAAATTCACTAATTGAGGGATTTTCTGAATGTTTCGGGATATTCTGACGTATTCCGGGTAACTCCACCACTTTCGGGATTTCCTAGATGTTTCGGGATATTCTATGGTATTCCGGAATAGATCCACCAAATTCTGGATTTTCTGGATGTTTCGGAATTTTCTGTGGTATTTCGGGAAAAATCGTCCAATTATGGAATTGCCTGGATGTTTCGGGATTTTCTGACGTATTCCGGGATAACTGCACCACTTTCGGGATTTCCTGGATGTTTCGGGATTTTCTGGATGTTCCGGATTTTCTGTGGCATTCCGGGTTAATCCACCAATTTCGGGATTTCCTGAATATTTTGGGATTTTCTGGTTATTTCAAGATTTTCTATGGTATTTCCGTATTTATGATAACTCCACCAATTTCGAGATTTTCTTAATATTTCGATAATTTCTGAGGTATGCCGGGATAACTTTACTAATTTTGGGATTTTGTGGATATGTCGGGATAACTTCACTAATTACGGGATTTCCTCGATATTTCGGGAATTCCTGATGTATGCCTGGATACCTTCACTAATTACGGGATTTCCTCGATTTTTCGGGAAATTTTGAGGTATTCCGGGATAACTTCACCAATTCCGAGATTTTCTTAATATTTCGGTCATTGTTGAGGTATGCCGGGTTAACATCACTAATTTTGGGATTTAGTGGATATTTCGGGAGTTTCTGAGGTATTTCGGGATAACTTCACTAATTACGAGATAAAATATTAAAAAAGTGTGTAAGCACTTTTGCCAGTACTCCAATGTTTGTATATTTTTGTACCAAATTAAATTATTATATTAAGAACATACCTATAAGTAATATTATAAGTAATTAATAATAAATAATAGTCACTACATACATAAATAATGTAAAAATAAAGTGGTCACAGTAATACTAACATAGACTGAAGTAGTACTGTCAGTCTTATAATTTTTAATAACTTAAATAATATATTTTAATGTAATATATATTTTATTTGATGATTCGTTCTGTTTGTTTATCACAGTTAAATATACGTTTTTACACATTTTTCATCATACTCTATTACAAAGGTGTAAAATGAGTGAGAAAGGTGGTTAAAAAAATTAAAATTTTATTTTTGATTTTTCATCTATATATATATATCAAAATTCATCCGTTCTCCGGTGTCCGGTATCCCAAAAGTTACAAGAATTAAACGTATCTGTGGAGTAGAAGGGTTAACGTTGAATACGACAACCACACATCATTTATCTCACATCTAATGATAGGTGCAGGAGGAGTCATGAGGGGGGGGGGGTAAAATTAGAACATTTTTTAAATATTTTATAGAGATTATCGGTATATATGAATTAGAATATGACGACCATTCTTTTTTATTCTAAAAAAACTAAGATGAGGTTTTTGGTTACGGTGAATAGCGATATGATAATCACTCTTCATTTATCCTCCATTTATTGCTAGATGGAGGAGGGGCAAGAGGGGGAGGGGGGAAATAAAATTAGTAAAATTCCAAAAATAATTTAGGGGTTTCGGTACAGGTGAATAACAATATGACCACCACTCTTTTTTATCCCCTATTTTAAAGATGAAGGAAGGTGGGAGGAAGGGTCAACATTGAATATGACAACCAGTCTTAATTTATCCCCCATGTAATGATTGAGTGGTAGAGGGTAAGAGGGGGGTTTACAAAAACAGTACTATTAATCTAATAAATTTTGATAACATATATAATATAATATATGTAATTTAATGTAATACATATTTTATTTCTATGATGTAAAATGCGTGAGGAAGGTGGTTAAAAAATTTAAAATATTATTTTTCTTTCATTTTTTTAATGTAACACCAAGTGTAATATCAAAATAACTTTTATAATTAATATTCAATTTTTATTATTGTAATTGTATAATATCATTTATATTTTTTGGTTGCAATTACTAATATTCTTTTTTATAAAAGATTTTTTAATATAAAACAAAATTAATAAAATGTGAAAATAAATATTTTAGCCAGAATTTTAATCTGAAAAAAGATTTTATAAATTCAATTATTACGTATAATTATTTGTTTGAAAGAATTTAGTAATAAAAAAGAGTCTAGTAATTTTGTATGAAATTTTAAATTCTTCATCTCCTTTCCGTGAAACATCATGAAAAAGCATGAAATATATGTATAATGGTCAAAGAATAATTTTATATTGTAATTTTTGTTGTTGAAAATATTATTCTGGTAGAAAAATAACACATTTGTTACTAGATTGATGTAGCTTTTTACAGGAATAGTGTGGAAATATTGTAAGTAATGATATATGTGTTACTACGTATAAAAATTAAAATTAAAATTCCTTACTCCAGTGTAAGTTTTATCATGTCGATTATTTTTAATTTTTTTTAATTGTTTCAGATGTTTTTAATTGTATTATGTAGAAATATGTTCAGTATCTATAAACTCTTGTGTAATTGACTAAGATTAAATAAGTATATACAATGTTGCAAATATAATACACTGTTATTTTTATTTTATTGACTAAAAAAAAATGATTGTAACTGAATACTAGGTTAATTAATTACATATTATATTATATTTTACATTTTTATTCAATTAAATTGTAAAATTATAAATTAAAAAAAAATAAAAAAAATAAGTATATATTTAGTGTAATTTCGACCGAGGGAGCGTTTGCGACCGAGGAATTGTTGCTAGTAACGTTATTAAAAACGCAGTTAAATTTTTTATCATACCGCCCACCTTGAACGAATCTCGTTGAAAATAATATTTACATTGTTGTGTAGATTAAACATAATGACTAAATGTCATGTACATACACGATTAAAACTAAATGCTTAATAAAACGTTAAATAAAATATAAACACACTTATTTAATTGGTAAAGGAGCCACGCAAGTAATACTACACATGAAAATTCCTGATTTAAGTGCTTTCTTCACCAAGACATCGTATGACCTGCGTCGCTGATTAGCACCGGTTTGGGAGCATAAAAAGAGCAACGTTAAGATAATAAAAAAAAAAATTCCTGATTTGGTACACGCTGATACCAGTCTAGTAGTACCATCCATGACCTGGGAAGGCTTCCGTGACTCGACCAAGTGACCATCGGAGTGATGGTACGTTATCTTCTTTCAGTAGCACAAGGGTCCCAATCTTTATTTTATTGGGTTTTTTCATCTACCATTTTGCTCTTGTCATTAGTTGGTTAAGGTATTCCTTGGATCATCGCTTCCAAAAGTACCCCTTCATAAATTGAATATGTTCCCATGTTTACAGGCGATTTATTGGAGTATCTGAATAATCAATTTCTGGTAAACTCGTGAGGGATTCTCCAATTAGGAAATGATCTGGAGTAAATGCTCGTAAGTCATTAGGATATTGTGACATATGAGTGATAGGTCGGGAGTTAAGAACTGCTTCTATTTTAATTGCGTTTGTGTTTAACTATTCAAACGTAAACGATTTTTCTACCACTATTCTGTGAAAATGAAACTTAAATGATTTTACCGCAGCTTCCCATAGCCCACCAAAGTGAGGCGAACACGGAGGTGAAAAATGTCAATTTACGTCCTTATTTGCTAAAAACGATTTAACTCACTCATCGTGTGCTTGAGACTGAACTAAGTTAATTATAGCTTCAATCTCGTTTCGCGCTCCGACAAAGTTTGTTGCGTTATCCGAATAAAGGTTCGCTGATAAGCCTCGTCTCGCAAAGAATCTACGTAATCCACTGAGAAATACTTCCGTCGTAAGATCCGCTATAGTCGCAAAGCATACGAAGATACACCCGTAAACCTTAACTTTTCCGCGATTCCTTAATTATTTTCTCTAACGTATAATGCACCACAATAGTTCAAATCCGTGTTTAAAAAAGGTCTTAATTGAATGACTTCGTTTGTTGGTAAATGTCCCATAAAATACGAACAATTTGTTGGGTTAGCTTTAAAACATGCAATGCAGTGTTTAATCATTCTTTTTATAATATTTTTTCCGTTAAGCAGCCAATAGCTAACTCTTATGTTATGTAAGGTGGCTGTGTTCCACTGTGCAGTCCGATCTCATGGCTATTCTGAACTATCAATTCAGTAACGTGATGGTTTTTCGGTAAAACAATAGGGTACTTTTCTGAGTAAGCTAGTTTAGAATTTTTCAATCTGCCACCCATGCGAATTAATCCTTTGTCATCTTTAAATAAGTTTAATTCTCGAATTTGGCTACTTGAATCAACTCTACCCGTCTTAACCAATTGCTTGATGTCACTCGCAAATACTTCGTCTTGTGTGATCTTAAAAATTTTGTGTAACGCAAGATTCAATTCGTGAGCAGTGATTTGAACCCTTTGCATTTTAAGGTAAACTACTTGTATTGGTCGTAATTCAGGAATTGGTACTGAGTTAACGAAATTTTGAGGCCATGCCGACGAATCTTTCTGAAGCAAAATGGATGTCGGGAACGTTGTCTGTTGTAAAAACGACATCAAATTTAATTCGACTTCAAATTTGGATTTTTAGTAAACTTTCGTTCGAACAAGTAAAATTGACTTTCCGCGATTTTGCGCGATTCGCCTAATCTTTCGATCTTCTCATTAAAGGGTAATATTACCGTATATTGACCCGTAACATGGTCACGCGCGGTAGTATTTTTAAAATGCTGCCCGACTTTATACTCCTCTCCGGATAAAACTTTCTTGCTTTCTACCTCTTCTATTTTTCAAAATTTGTTAATCGCTTTATGGAGGGCGTGAAATACAAGCATGCATTGAGTAGATTTTAGCAACTGATTGAGCGCGTTAATTTTACAGGCCAGTATCCGACCTAGCTTTGTTTCTTGCCACAAAGCTGTGAATCCTGGTATCTTTTCTTGTCCAACGGATAGCAAGTGATAAAATAATACAACTCCTATTAGCGCATCAATTTCCTTTGGTTTATTGAATTCGGGGTCAGCTAACGGTTTTCTTTGCGGTATGCTAATAATACGTTTATCAATGAACTCACTTGGTAAATGATTGCAAATATTCGGTAACACAAGGAAATCGAGATTTTCTTTATAGTTTGTGCATCGTGATTGGATTTCAACTTGCACTGAATGTTTTACGCGCGTTTCTACTTGATTCAACGTTTCTACTTGAATATCAATTTGTTTCTGCGGCACTTGTTTGAACAATTCGTTCCATTATAAAATTGAACTGAGCTCCACTATCTAATAAACGCGAGTTTGCACGAGCTTTCCGCCCTTATTTTTTACATTAACCACGGCAGTCGAAAGCACTGATTGTGGTGAAATATGTGCGTTGCGAGCTTTGCTGACTAGACCATTAAAATTTGTGGTTAACGTTTCTTGTTGCTCAGTAATTGAGTGACCGCTACTTACTTTATTAATTTCTTTTACCTCGTAGTAAAGCATCGTATTCTGCTTCTTACCGCATTTTTTACAGCCTGACCATTTACAATCAGAATTCACGTGGCCAGGGCGTAAACAATTAAAGCATAGATTGCTTGATTTTACACTTCCAAGACGTTCTTCGACTTGAAGTGCTCTTAACGTTTCACACTTGTTTTTTCCGCTATTAGGTTTTGCGGATACGTTTATTTTGGCAGGAAGGTTGATACTTGTTACCCGGAAAACTGGACAACGTTGTACCGAAAACGACATAAACTCCTTCATATTCGGTATTTCCGCATCGGTAACTGATTTTTTTCCCATTCTTGATGCGAAGCACGATCTAATTTAGTCGTGAGTGAATGAATTAATAACGTGTCTCATGATTCATTGGGTGGACCTAATGACTTAAGAGCGCGTAAATGCTCATTAATTAAATCGATGAATTTGCGCAGATCATGCGCAGATTCTCTATTAATCAATACTAAAATCATAAGAGTCCTAACGTGCTTTTGAATAATAATGCGTTTGATGCCGTAACGCTCTTTTAATAGTTGTAGTGAGACTTTATAATTTTCCTCAATTAATTCGGGTAAACTTATAATATCTTCAGCTTCTTTTTTTAAGCAACTCTTTAAATAATATAGTTTCTGAATAGTGTTTATGCTAAAATTAACGTAAACCATTGAATTGAATTGTATAGAAAAGGATAGCCATTTATCGAATGCACCGTCGAACGTAGTAAATTCAATAGGCGGTAGACGAAGCTGTGAATCTTCATTTAAATTTGCATTCATAACGCATATAGCTTGTGGTCTAACTACATTTTGATTCTCTATTAAATCGTATGCCTTATTTATAATTTTATAAAATACCCTTTCGAAATCGTCAAATTTATTAGTTTGATCTACGGTAATCGCGTCAATTTGTTTTGTAAAATTTTCAAATTCATTTAAAAGTGGTTCGATTCATACTAACCTTACTTTAATCTCCGTTTTTCTTTCCATATTTGAAGTATCGTTTAGAAAATTCATGATTTTTTTTTTAGTTTTAACTACACCCCGTTGGGCTTTGAGATCCCTAATTACGTCGTTATCTGGCATTTTCAAATTAATCGAATATCTTAAATTTTGAAATTGAAGCAAAGGATAGAAAAGTATATGGAAAATTCACGAGATTAATTAGCTTTGATTATGACGCGGTGTTGCATGATTGCTTCGTTAAAAACCTTGGTTTTACTGCGTTAATCGTCTCGTTGATGAACGTCGTGTAGTATCAACGTATTGGACGGCCTTGTAATTCTCACAGTTGGGTTGGCCGTTGTCTTATCGATTGAGTTACTCGAACTATAGATTGCGATTTTGTATTACTTTCGATGTCGTCTGCGAATGTGTTGTAAACTCACATTAGAACTGCATACACTTGAAGATTTGACACCGATCGACTTGACGCAAATAAACTTGCGAATCGTACTTCAAAACTTGCGATTCAACTTTTCTTTTGTCCGGGTTGAAGGACATTGTTTAGAAGTGACTAGGCAAAACTCTCAGATACTCAAATATCAAGAGTATGGAAAACTGCTGTGCACGCGACAGTAATCGGATGCACCTATAGATCGATGGAATAATAAAAGTCTGAAGTGCATTATAACAAGTTTATTTTTGCCTATTTACAAGAGACAGAATGATCTTCTCTGTTTGACCGTTCGATTATAACTAAATCTAAAATTAAGAAATATTCGCACGCTTAACAAACTTTGCTGCTTAGAAAATCAAAATCGAAATATTATTTTTGCAACAGTGTGAGTAAAATTGGATTTTGGTCCTCGATATTAGGTAGTAAAAAGGTACTTTTTAAAACACTGTAACTAAAAATCAATTTTACAACTTGCGAAAGTAAAATGTGAAAATTTTTATTTTTGATTTTAAACTACACTGTATACTTGTAAATTATATAATATCGGTCTCTCCGAACTAAATGCTTTATTTTATATTAAAGCAGGGCTATCGTACTCTTTGTCCACTATGGTTGGTGGAATTTCCCAGAGTACGGCCCTTTAAAATAATTAAAGGCGTTTCGTCCTCGATCTCTAGCTTTGACTCCTCAGTAAGGAACTGGAGATCTTACCTTAGACGCCTGTCGCAAGATGAACTGCGACGCCAGCTCGATGTTCTGCGGCTATATATATAGAAAAAAGACGACGATCTCTCCAACGAGTGTAGAAAGACAGTCGTCTCCATCTGGAGGTGGGAAAAACACCAGCCAGAGTGCGACGTATTAGACCGAGTCGCAAGTTATTTGAAATAAAATTAATTTATCGTTCGGTGATATTTATATGTGTAAATAATATAATATCGGTCTCTCCGAACTAAAAGCTTAATTTTAGATTAAAGCAAGCTTATCGTACTCTTTGTCCACTATGGTTGGTGGAATTTCCCAGAGTACGGCCTTTTAAAATAATTAAAGGCGTTTCGTCCTCGATCTCCAGCTTGGACTCCTCAGTAAGGAACTGGAGATCTTACCTTAGACGCCTGTCGCAAGGTGAACCGCGACGCCAGCAAGATATTCTGCGGCTATATATATAGAAAAAAGACGACGATCTCTCCAACGAGTGTAGAAAGACAGTCGTCTCCATCTGGAGGTGGGAAAAACACCAGCCAGAGTGCGACGTATTAGACCGAGTCGCAAGTTATTTGAAATAAAATTAATTTATCGTTCGGTGATATTTATATGTGTAAATAATATAATATCGGTCTCTCCGAACTAAAAGCTTAATTTTAGATTAAAGCAAGCTTATCGTACTCTTTGTCCACTATGGTTGGTGGAATTTCCCAGAGTACGGCCTTTTAAAATAATTAAAGGCGTTTCGTCCTCGATCTCCAGCTTGGACTCCTCAGTAAGGAACTGGAGATCTTACCTTAGACGCCTGTCGCAAGGTGAACCGCGACGCCAGCAAGATATTCTGCGGCTATATATAGAAAAGAGACGATGATCTCTCCAACGAGTGTAGAGAGATAGTCGTCTCCATCTGGTGGTGGGAAAAACCACTAGCCAGAGTGCGACGTACTAGACCCAGAGTCAAGTTATTTGAAATAAAATTAATTTATCGTTCTGTGATATTTATATGTGTAAATAATATAATATCGGTCTCTCCGAACTAAAAGCTTAATTTTAGATTAAAGCAGGCCTGTCGTACTCTTTCTCCACTATGGTTGGTGGAATTTCCCAGAGTACGGCCTTTTAAAATAATTAAAAGCGTTTCGTCCTCGATCTCCAGCTTGGACTCCTCAGTAAGGAAGTGGAGATCTTACCTTAGACGCCTGTCGCAAGATGAACCGCGACGCTAGCAAGATATTCTGCGGCTATATATATAGAAAAGAGACGATGATATCTCCAACGAGTGTAGGGAGATAGTCGTCTGCATCTGGTGGTAGGAAAAACCACCAGCCAGAGTGCGACGTAATAGACCGAGTCGCAAGTTAGTTGAAATGAAATGAATTTATCGTTCGGTGATATGTATATGTGTAAATTATATAATATCGGTCTCTCCGAACTAAATGCTTTATTTTATATTAAAGCAGGGCTATCGTACTCTTTGTCCACTATGGTTGGTGGAATTTCCCAAAGTACGGCGTTTTAAAATAATTAAAGGCGTTTCGTCCTCGATCTCCAGCTTGGACTCCACAGTAAGGAACTGGAGATCTTACCTTAGACGCCTGTCGCAAGATGAACCGCGACGCTAGCAAGATATTCTGCGGCTATATATATAGAAAAGAGACGATGATCTCCAACGAGTGTAGAGAGATAGTCGTCTCCATCTGGTGGTGGGAAAAACCACCAGCCAGAGTGCGACGTATTAGACCGAGTCGCAAGTTATTTGAAATAAAATTAATTTATCGTTCTGTGATATTTATATGTGTAAATAATATAATATCGGTCTCTCCGAACTAAAAGCTTAATTTTAGATTAAAGCAGGCCTATCGTACTCTTTCTCCACTATGGTTGGTGGAATTTCCCAGAGTACGGCCTTTTAAAATAATTAAAGGCGTTTCGTCCTCGATCTCCAGCTTGGACTCCTCAGTAAGGAAGTGGAGATCTTACCTTAGACGCCTGTCGCAAGATGAACCGCGAGGCTAGCAAGATATTCTGCGGCTATATATATAGAAAAGAGACGATGATCTCCAACGAGTGTAGAGGAGATAGTCGTCTCCATCTGGTGGTGGGGAAAAACCACCAGCCAGAGTGCGACGTACTAGACCCGAGTCGCAAGTTATTTGAAATAAAATGAATTTATCGTTCGGTGATATGTATATGTGTAAATTATATAATATCGGTCTCTCCGAACTAAATGCTTTATTTTATATTAAAGCAGGGCTATCGTACTCTTTGTCCACTATGGTTGGTGGAATTTCCCAAAGTACGGCGTTTTAAAATAATTAAAGGCGTTTCGTCCTCGATCTCCAGCTTGGACTCCACAGTAAGGAACTGGAGATCTTACCTTAGACGCCTGTCGCAAGATGAACCGCGACGCTAGCAAGATATTCTGCGGCTATATATATAGAAAAGAGACGATGATCTCTCCAACGAGTGTAGGGAGATAGTCGTCTCCATCTGGTGGTGGGAAAAACCACCAGCCAGAGTGCGACGTATAGACCGAGTCGCAAGTTATTTGAAATAAAATTAATTTATCGTTCGGTGATATTTATATGTGTAAATATTATAATATCGGTCTCTCCGAACTAAAATGCTTAATTTAGATTAAAGCAGGCCTATCGTAGTCTTTGTCCACTAGTGGTTGGTGGAATTTCCCAGAGTACGGCCTTTTAAAATAATTAAAGGCGTTTCGTCCTCGATCTCCAGCTTGGACTCCTCAGTAAGGAACTGGAGATCTTACCTTAGACGCCTGTCGCAAGATGAACCGCGACGCTAGCAAGATATTCTGCGGCTATATATATATAGAAAAGAGACGATGATCTCCAACGAGTGTAGAGAGATAGTCGTCTCCATCTAGTGGTGGGGAAAAACCACCAGCCAGAGTGCGACGTATTAGACCGAGTCGCAAGTTATTTGAAATAAAATGAATTTATCGTTCGGTGATATTTATATGTGTAAATTATATAATATCGGTCTCTTCGAACTAAAATGCTTATTTTAGATTAAAGCAGGCCTATCGTACTCTTTGTCCACTATGGTTGGTGGAATTTCCCAGAGTACGGCCTTTTAAATAATTAAAGGCGTTTCGTCCTCGATCTCCAGCTTGGACTCCTCAGTAAGGAAGTGGAGATCTTACCTTAGACGCCTGTCGCAAGATGAACCGCGACGCTAGCAAGATATTCTGCGGCTATATATATAGAAAAGAGACGATGATCTCTCCAACGAGTGTAGGGAGATAGTCGTCTCCATCTGGTGGTGGGGAAAAACCACCAGCCAGAGTGCGACGTACTAGACCCGAGTCGCAAGTTATTTGAAATAAAATGAATTTATCGTTCGGTGATATTTATATGTGTAAATTTTATAATATCGGTCTCTCCGAACTAAATGCTTTATTTTATATTAAAGCAGGCCTATCGTAGTCTTTGTCCACTGTGGTTGGTGGAATTTCCCAAAGTACGGCCTTTTAAAATAATTAAAGGCGTTTCGTCCTCGATCTCCAGCTTGGACTCCTCAGTAAGGAACTGGAGATCTTACCTTAGACGCCTGTCGCAAGATGAACCGCGACGCTAGCAAGATATTCTGCGGCTATATATATATAGAAAAGAGACGATGATCTCCAACGAGTGTAGAGAGATAGTCGTCTCCATCTAGTGGTGGAAAAACCACCAGCCAGAGTGCGACGTATTAGACCGAGTCGCAAGTTATTTGAAATAAAATTAATTTATCGTTCTGTGATATTTATATGTGTAAATAATATAATATCGGTCTCTTCGAACTAAAAGCTTAATTTTAGATTAAAGCAGGCCTATCGTACTCTTTCTCCACTATGGTTGGTGGAATTTCCCAGAGTACGGCCTTTTTAAATAATTAAAGGCGTTTCGTCCTCGATCTCCAGCTTGGACTCCTCAGTAAGGAAGTGGAGATCTTACCTTAGACGCCTGTCGCAAGATGAACCGCGAGGCTAGCAAGATATTCTGCGGCTATATATATATAGAAAAGAGACGATGATCTCCAACGAGTGTAGAGAGATAGTCGTCTCCATCTAGTGGTGGGAAAAACCACCAGCCAGAGTGCGACGTATTAGACCGAGTCGCAAGTTATTTGAAATAAAATTAATTTATCGTTCTGTGATATTTATATGTGTAAATAATATAATATCGGTCTCTTCGAACTAAAAGCTTAATTTTAGATTAAAGCAGGCCTATCGTACTCTTTCTCCACTATGGTTGGTGGAATTTCCCAGAGTACGGCCTTTTTAAATAATTAAAGGCGTTTCGTCCTCGATCTCCAGCTTGGACTCCTCAGTAAGGAAGTGGAGATCTTACCTTAGACGCCTGTCGCAAGATGAACCGCGAGGCTAGCAAGATATTCTGCGGCTATATATATAGAAAAGAGACGATGATCTCCAACGAGTGTAGAGAGATAGTCGTCTCCATCTGGTGGTGGGGAAAACCACCAGCCAGAGTGCGACGTACTAGACCCAGTCGCAAGTTATTTGAAATAAAATGAATTTATCGTTCGGTGATATTTATATGTGTAAATTATATAATATCGGTCTCTCCGAAATAAATGCTTTATTTTAGAATAAAGCAGGCCTATCGTACTCTTTGTCCACTATGGTTGGTGAAATTTCCCAGAGCACGGCCTTTTTAAATAATTAAAGGCGTTTCGTCCTCGATCTCCAGCTTGGACTCCTCAGTAAGGAACTGGAGATCTTACCTTAGACGCCTGTCGCAAGGTGAACCGCGACGCCAGCAAGATATTCTGCGGCTATATATAGAAAAGAGACGATGATCTCTCCAACGAGTGTAGAGAGATAGTCGTCTCCATCTGGTGGTGGGAAAAACCACTAGCCAGAGTGCGACGTACTAGACCCAGAGTCAAGTTATTTGAAATAAAATGAATTTATCGTTCGGTGATATGTATATGTGTAAATTATATAATATCGGTCTCTCCGAACTAAATGCTTTATTTTATATTAAAGCAGGGCTATCGTACTCTTTGTCCACTATGGTTGGTGGAATTTCCCAGAGTACGGCCTTTTAAAATAATTAAAGGCGTTTCGTCCTCGATCTCCAGCTTTGACTCCTCAGTAAGGAACTGGAGATCTTACCTTCGACGCCTGGCGCAAGATGAACGGCGACGCCAGCTCGATGTTCTGCGGCTATATATATAGAAAAAAGACGACGATCTCTCCAACGAGTGTAGGGAGATAGTCGTCTCCATCTGGTGGTGGGAAAAACCACCAACCAGAGTGCGACGTAATAGACCAAGTCGCAAGTTATTTGAAATAAAATGAATTTATCGTTCGGTGATATTTATATTCCACCAACCATAGTGGACAAAGAGTACGATAGGCCTGCTTTAATCTAAAATAAAGCATTTAGTTCGGAGAGATCGATATTATATAATTTACACATATAAATATCACCGAACGATAAATTCATTTTATTTCAAATTACACTGTATACTGTAAGTCTCATAATAACATGTACACAATTTATGGTAATAATACTTATATTTACGATATACTGCAATATCTATATGCCACAATGTTTACTAATAAATGGTATAATATTCTGATACAGGTAGAAATTTACCCTTCTCTTATATCTTTGATAAAAATATATTACTGTGCTTCATATTTGATCGTTTAGTCAGTTTCATATTTATGAATAATTAAACATTATTTGATGCAGAAATTTGTTTGTACGGGTGGGGGCTTAACTAATTAATATAAATTTTATAATAATTTTTTTTTTTATTTTATAAAAGCATTTTTTAAATTATTTTTTAACGGGGGGGGGCAAAGTCCCCCCCCCCACCAAGGCTTGCAGCCCTGGACCCGTTCTCCACCCCCTTACCCGCACTCTACTTGTGTTGCATTCATTTATTACGGAGATGTCCTCGTTCAATTACGTTGTATTCTTAATTTTTGTACGTTTTAACAAAATTTAACTCACACTGTTGCAAAAAATAGCGTATGCAACGCGGGCGTACGAGTTTTTCCCTTGTGCTGATCGGCGAGACACGGCGATCAGCACGCGAGACTAAAACAGCTTTTTACGCCCATGTTGCATAATATACTAATGGTAATATTTCAATGAATCAACGCGTACTTGAATTAGGCTCCTCCTTCACGCGTAAGGGTTTTGTTCTACCTTAACTGAACTTGAATAGACCGACTTGATGAGTTTTATGATTATAACTGAACACGGGATATGTTTAGCTAAATATTTGCATAATTCGACGCTTTATTGTATCGGTAACTATCCTTTCATTGTTATTATAATGCAATTACGTGTAAATAAGCAACATTGCCTTGAACGCACTAATAAAACAATAATACACGGTGAAATATGAATACGCGTTTTATAATAAATAAACTCAAAATGCTTATTAAACATCGCATTTACAACTGATATAAATTTTTAAGTATAGGAAAGATTTTAAGTATAATCGGTTCTCGATTTTTCTGTACTTACACTCGTTTGATGTGCGTGATCAAAAATTATCGAATCCCATGCATTTTCAGTATCGCTTTGTAGTTCATACGGAGAAATTGGTACCCCCCTTTCATCTTTGTGGCATTACCCAAAAATCTCGCTCTAGATGTAGAAGATACGGACGAGCGAGAGGAAGATGGGCAGTTCGACACCTCCGACCAAGAAACCGACAAGGAGGAATGGATAACTTTGGTATCCGATACTGGCGCTCAGTTCGAGATACCAAAGAATTTTGCTTCGATGTTAGCGGAGCAAATAAGTAAATTATCCACCTTGACGGAACGGGTTAAGGAGCTGGAAGTACAGATGCACACCGTCAACGGCAAGTTGGACTTGCCAAACGGTGCACAAGCTTCCAGCTTAAACAATACCCGGGAGCCAACCCAACATGTACAGTTTCAGGACACCTATACGTGTTACATCCTGGACGAGACGGACATCAGACCACAACACGTGCAGGTAGAGCCTGAGGGGTCTCAAGCACTTCATGCAAATGCTGGAGGAGCTTGGGGGAGGGGTGACATACGGAGACTGAGACAGCCTTCACGTTCAAGCTCTCCCTACCTAAATCTGAAGGACTTTTACGAGTCCGACCAATCAACGTCGAGATCGGCCGGGACACCGCGCGACGTTGGTGCGGTGGTTCGTAAGTGGGGAGTCCGATTCTCTGGCGACAAAAGCCAGAGTATCGATGCCTTCCTTGCAAGAGTCGAAGACTGTAGGATTCTCGCCAACCTCAGCGAGGACGAGGTGTTGCCGTCCTTGTCCGAACTACTCACTGGAACCGCAACTACGTGGTACCGAAATGAGAAGGACAAATGGCACTCGTGGCAAGATTTTGTGAAATCTGCCAAGAAATGGTACGGAATGAGCCAAAGCTTTTAGCAAAGGCTCATCGAGGAGTCCAATGCTCGGACACAGGGTAAGGATGAGCCGGTGAGAAATTACATCACCTGCTCAATCGCAATCATGCGAAAACTCAACCCGATCCCGAGCGAGCGTAGGCAATTGGACCATCTCTACCGTAACATGCTACCTCAGCTTAAGCGGTTGTTTAAGAGGGCTGAAGCCAAATCGGTTGAAGATTTATTGGAGCTGGCGATGAACGCCGAACAAACGCTCGAGCGGGAAAAGTTATATCGACCGCCTCCAGCAGAGGCAGATTTAATGCTGCCGAAACTTGCTTACAAGGCAAAGTCCAAAAAGCGGTCAACCGCCAAGCCCAAGGTAGCAAGCGTGGCTAAGGAGGTGAGCGAGTCGAGTCGGGAAGATCGGATTGAACGGCCCACAAAAGTCCTGGAAGAATCCCTTAGGACCATGCGAACGAGTAGCCAGATAGCTGGGGTTAAGGTGGATAAAGATACGCCACCTTGGAAGAAAACCCACAAGTCTCCTCCTCAGTTTAGGAGGAGGAAGGAGACACTAGAAGGATGAGTCGTCATGCGTTTTGGCACACCGGAAGTATTTTTATCCGACAATGGCACTGAGTTCAAGAACAAGCTCGTAGATAATTGTCTCGTGGAACGAGGAATATTTCATACAACTATTCCTCCGTACCACTACTTGTGTTTGCTTTAAATACGGCGGTACAGAGTTCGACAGGATGGAGCCCGGTCATGTTAAATTACGGCCGCCAGCCTCAGCCACCCGGCACTGCTCGTTGAGTTCAAGACGAGTTGACTCAGCAACGTTTGGAACACCAGCGTTTGCTTGTGTGGAGTGATCGGCTATCACGACTACGTAAGCTTTACAAGAAAGCTTCAGCTAGAGCTAATAAAGCTCAGGATAGGCAAGCCGGTTACTATAATGCCGGGAGACGAGCGGCTTCTTTTGAAGTCGGGGACTTGGTATGGAAGAAGAACCGAGTCCTCTCATCCAGCGCACAAGGCATCTCAGCCAAGTTAACTCCAAAATACGTCGGTCCTTATTTGATTGTCCACAGTTACGGCCCAAATACTGTTAAGATCCAGGATACCCAGGGACATGAGGAGAAATGCCATGTCCAGTACCTCAAACCGTACTTATCGGATGACCATGGCGATGAGTACGGCCAACAAGACGATATCGAGACCGATCTACCTACGAGGGAAGAAGAACCCGAACGCGACACGGTTCCTGCGAGCGAAGACGTCTCACGCGGCGAGGCGCAAGCGAGCGCCGTTCCACGCGGGGAACGAGATAACGCGAATGTCGTGCCCCCCGTTAAAAGAAATAGAGGTAGGCCGCGTAAAAAACGCGAGGGTCGACGCCAGGCCGCGGGATAGGTCGACGGTAATTCCGACCGCTAGCCACCGCGGGCTAGCCAAGCGAGGTAGAGGCAGACCACGACGAAACTGCAGTTCGAGTCCGGACTTTCGGGCCAGTTTTTTTGTACCTGTGTAGCCACTTCCCATCCCAAATTCGTCAGGGATGCAGAAGCCACATCACGGGTATGTGGAATCTGGAAGGGGGGTGTAACGGTAAGGTATTGTTTACCTTATCGTTTGACGAATTCGAGCAACACGAGCGAACAGTATCGTAATGTTCGCATCGGGTCGGGCCGGCGAGATTCGGCTCGGCTCGGTTCGTCGTGGCTACACGGACGAGATCGACTTCGCGCGCGAAATATTCACGCACGCACTTGATCAGTTAGGTGAGGGAGAGATTCACGCGCGCTGCGAAGAGATATAGCCGCCTTCTTACGCAACAGGTGTGATCTCCCCGTGTCCCGTGTTAAGCTTCACCGTGCTGTGTTTTGCCGTGCGTTTCGTGTGTGCGTTCCGACTGCAGGCCGATCCTGCATTTGCAGTGAGTGGTGCAACACCGTGAACCGACCTGCATCCACACAACCTCGGTGCACGGGCGCACGGACAATCTGTTCTACACCGCAGCGAGAGTTAGAGAGAGAGAGAGAGAGCAACCAATCGGTTGTTCGTTGTTTACCAACCACTACAGCAACTTATAAAGTAAGTGGTGCCACTTCACGCGATCGTGTTTTTATTTGCAATTAATAAATAATCGACTGGGCATATTATTTTAGTTCGCGATATTTTTCCTCCCTCTCTCTACAAGTCGGCCGTTTACCGACTTGTAATAAAAGCATAGACCTCGGCGACGATTAGAGATTTTGTTTGTTATTTATCTTTTACATTTATTTCAATAAATTCAATTTATCATTATATTTTAATTCGATATTCGAGTAATTGAATTTTAACCCGCGTACAATTCCTTCCGTAATCCTAAGAGCTCGTATATTGCTGGTTGACAAGTGCTCGACGCGATATCCCTGTTTCGCGGTCAATTTCAGATTTGAATTTTACCTGGTTGTTATCTGAAACAGTAACACGGTTTCAGACTAACACTTAACAGATTTGGTAGAGCGGACAGGTAACCGCCGCCGCAACGCGGGAAAAATACGTTTATTTATATATATATATATAAAGTAGTATAAAGTAAATATGGCTTTTATGGAAAGCCTCACTTATTTATGATAGAAATAATAAAAAATATAGAAAAATATGAAACTATTTTTAGATGGCGATAATTAAATCAATACTCCTGAGCAAGTTGATGAACTATGAAAATATTTATCAATGGTTACATAACATCGTAAAAGAATTTATGATTCTCCGTCCGTGTGAAGAACAAAACACAAGTTCTCCTTGTATGAGTAAAGACAAAAAATGTATGAAATGTTTTCCAAAAAATTATAATAATAAAACAACTTTAAATTCGCCTGGATTTCCATATTATATTTAAGGAATTGAGAATAAAGAAATCATTTATAAAAGTAAAATCATAAAGGAGAAGTTGCTAATAGATTTGTTGTACCATATGGTTCTCATTTGCTGATAAAATTTAATTGTGACATTAACGTAGAATTATGTGGTTTACTATACATTGTATAAAATTTAAATATTGTCTTCAAAGAACACGACTGGGCATTTACTGAAATAAGAGAGGTATTTATGTTCCCTAGAAAGAATGCGCAGATTATTAGAATATACATTACACGAAATATCACATGCCATAATACGATTAGCTATGCATAATGAAGATGAGCAGGAAGTTTACTTTAAAGTCGGCAAAAAAGAAGAAATAAAAAAATAAAAATGTAGTAACCACTTTAATAGCATAATCAAATTAAATTAAGTAGACACTGGAAGAGAAATTTATTTATATTCCGATATACCAATGTATTAGGTATTTGATAATATATAAAATACATTGTAATAATAGAAAAAAATAATCAAACCCATATTAAGTATTTGGTTAATCTGAAAGACCGTACACTCTAAACTCTAAAGTGTAAAAACTGAACCTAAAAAGTATAAAAATGTCAATTTACTATTTTGAAAAGATTAAATTTATAGAATTCCTCTTTTGAAGAGAGTAAATAACGAAAATTACACTTTGATTAGTGTAAAATGCTATATTTCTATTTTTCTAAAGTGTAAAAAGCGAAAATTCCACTATAAGAGAAGTATAAATTGCGATTTTTACTCCTTTGAAAAGTATAATTTTTCAGACGTTGTCTTGAAAAGACCAAATAATGGATGTTATACTTTAGGTGAACTTTAAAACGATAAATTTACACTTTTGAAAAGTTGAAATTGCGATTTTTCCTCTTTTGTAAAGTATAATTTTTCGGACCTTCATTTTCAAAGAGTAAATAGTGGATACTACACTTTCCGTAAAGTTGAAAATGCTAAATTTATACTTTTTAAAAGTGTAAATTTAGTGTTTTAAACTTTAGCTAAAGTACACGGAGAAACATTTCTTACGTTTAACCTATAAAATTGGCGTGTGCTCTCTAATCAAGCGTATGTTTATAGTTTAATCCCGTGGCGTTACAGGTTTAACCTATGAAGTTTGATGTCTTTAATGTGTAGCATCAATTTCACATAGGTTGAACCTGTGAGTGCATTAGAACGAATCTTAATACGCTTAGGTTAAAACTGTACACATACGCTTGGTTAGAGAGCACGTCAATTTTATAGGTTAAACGTAAGAAATTTTTCTCCGTGTACAAAATCTATTACTTACTCTTTGAGAATTAACGCCCAAAAATTTATACTTTTCAAAAGTATAAATTTAGCATTTTCAACTTTACATTTCTACTTTACATTTTCCATAAGTTAACTTTTGTAAAAAAAATGGATACGAGAACAAGAAAAATACAAATAACATATATTTTTAACACGAATTGATGAATACTAAAAATTAGGAGTAAAAACAAAAGAAGAATAAATTCTTTATATACAGAAAACACATTTAATAAAAATTATACAATTTTTCGGAATATCTAGAATAAAAGTTGTAATAATAAAACCCTTTATATTTTTTAGCTTCTATTTTTATAGGTGAACTATATCAATACTGTTAAACTGTTTGAAATAATGTAATAGATGTATGAAAAATAATAACAAACGAAGTTGAATTACGAAAGAAATAATTGTAATATGGTTTATAAAGTTCACCATAAGAAATAAAGAAAAATTAATCGAAATAATGTTTATAATTTAAAATTAAGTATGATATCTTATGTTAAGAGAAATAATAATATAATAATAATATTGATCAACGACGAGGGCGTCGTTTTTAAAAAGGGGGGGAGTTGTCGCGTCCCGACGAAAATTATATTATTATTTTTCGTAAAAAGTACTGCGTAGTTTAGAATAAAAATACGGCGTAGAAGACGAACAAAATAAGGTTGATAAAGAATGATTCTAAGTAAATGCAGTAATATAAAATAGAGCTAAGGAACAGATTATTTTACGAGTGTTTCAAACGAAAAAGAGACTGATAAGTAGAGTTGAAGATATTATTCAAAGCCAATACGCATATAAGCGGGATCGCCGATAGTGAGATCGAAACGAAGGGTTACGCAAGAGTTTTTTTGTACTGCACTATAAAATCAATGCTCGGAGAAGAGCCGGCGATGGGAAACATCGACTAGAAAATTCGAGCATTAGAAGGAAGTAATAAATTAAGCCGTTCTTTGGGTAACGTCGCAGTAATAAAAGGGGGACAGCATATTCTCCGAATTAACTACGAAGCGATACAGAAAATGCACGGGATTCGATAATTTTTAATTACGCACATCTAACGGCCCAATCGGGTGCAAGCACAGAAAAATCGAGAACTACTTACACAATTTCCATATAAGGTAAAGTGTAAGACAAGGCGAAGTGTAAGACAAGGACAGATGCATAGATTTTTAGGGTATATAAAGAGGACCCAGGACAGACACAGCCACTCCTAATTTTTCATCTAAAGCTTTCGCAAGGCGAAGCTCTGCTAGTCAACTCTTTGATTTTTATCCGAGTGCGTGGCTCTGTTACTCGAACTTTAAAGTAATACACATTACAAATCACGAGAGATCTTGTATTCGGGGATCAAGACGTATCATTGACATCTACGAGCCATAGTCAAGGAACTACGACTTCGACATCTGGAAATCATCGGACTCCAATCGCATACACATCTAACGTCGACGCCCGCAGGTCTAGCAGGGCATTATCCAGCAATTTGACACCGCTATCCACGTTCGAGGCGGACCTTCGTTCTTCACCGAATACACACACACACACACACACACACACACATATATATATATATATATATATATATATATATATATACTTATATGTATATACTTATATGTATATCTATATGTTTGGGTACTTAAGGTATATTCTTTTCGGCTATCAATACGCTTGTATTATTCGTAAATGCTGTGACAATGTGCTTTGCACATGTCAAGAGCGAGCGACTGAACCCATGACAAACACCTACCTACCCGGATAAGCTAAACGAGTCCCTAGCTATACTACCTACCCATATACTCTTCCCTAGCTACCTACCCGCACATCAGCTACATCCTACCTACCCTCACAGTCTAATAACCCCACCCCAAGCGCAACACACACATGCAGCCGAAGCACTAGGTGATCCTGGCGAGGAAGTCCTGGGCGAGCATAGAAATCAGGAGGGCTCCTTCGGGTCTAACTCAACAGCATAGATGGATCAAGGGAGGCTGTCGATGAATGAGCCTAGAGGACACTCCTCAGCTCTACAGTGCAGCAGTCAGGGCGATGAGATGGTACCCAGGCAGGAAGCCGAAGAACCTCCAACGCCAAGCAAGATACAGCTGTAAAAGAGATGTTTATAAGAACAAAAACACAGCAATAGGGTAAGGAGCAAGGAAGAGGATAAATTGCCACAGCCAAGAAGAGACAAGACAAGGGAAGATATGTACAGCTGTATATAATTACTACCGCTGTACAAGGAACTGTATAGGACAAAGAGGTTAGGTTGCTGTACACAAACAACGTGTACAGCAGACCTTGTAAAATACTATACACTTGAACACGCACACTAGCGTGACCCCAACACTGAATGAATTACCTGGAGTAGTTGAAGACCTGGGACCGGTCGTTCTGGTACGTCGTCGTCGTGGAGAGATGATCGAGGCGGCGTCGGGCAGCAATGCAGCGGCGGGTGAGCTTCGTACCTGAAACTCACGCCGTACCAATTAGTTGATATAAGCAAGACGGAACGATGTAATAATTACCCAGGATGAAGTCCTACAGCATCGCCGAGAGGTACACTGCACCAGGCCAACAAACGCCATACATCTGACTTGTAACGATACAGCCTGAACACTGCGGCACTCGACACGCTCGCACGACGCGAGATCGAGGTGCCGCGCACGAGTACGTACTGCGCAGGCGCGCGGTACGAACACGGGACTCTCGAGCACGCCGAGAGTCAGAGCTCTACGGTCCGCCAAGGCGATAGCGAGTGTGTGAGAAAGAGAGAGAGATAAAGCGAGCAACAGCGTACCAACCCGGTGTTCCGGAGACTAGCGATCAACCCGGTGTTCCGGAGATTTAGTAAGGTTGGTGAGAATAATACATATCTCTGCTGCCGGTACCGCCGTGTACCGCGCAAGGTGCGTGCGAGCATCCCGTCAGTCCCATCCTTCCCCTTCCCCTCCCCTACAGCGAAACGGATACGAGCAGTGGAGCACGGCTCCAGGTAGTTACCGATAACCCGCGTGTTATCGAGATTCGTCGCGAGTTAACGCGGCTGGCGCCCACCCCTCTAATATATATATCGTGTAATAAATACTTATTTTATTTATATTAATTGTTGACCATAATTGACCTGCACCCTGATCCCCAGTGCAGCGTCACAATGCAGACCTGATATTTTATGTTATTTCGATTGCTGAACCAACCTTTTGCTTTTAAAACAATTATTATTATATAGTACAATTTATTTATAATAATTATTCGTTGCATTGCATTTGATTTGAAATATTCACGGTTTGAATTGCAATTTATTAACTATAATTCATGTTTTAAACGACAACAATTTTTTTATTTAATCTGCATTTATTTATAATGATTCTTATTTCAATTATTAATTATTAATGTTTATAATAAAATAACCTTGCGAATATTTTATTCTGTAATATGTTACCGTGTTCGCCGCACACTTGTTTATTTAATCAAAATTAAGATCTTTATTTGACTTAAATAAATTTATGCAATTGTAAATAAAATAGTGTGAATTTATGTATTTTTGCCCATTAAAAAGCTGTAATAATTTAGTTGCACGTGTTCATTTAAAGGAAAACAGCATATTATATTTAAATAAATAATGCATCATTAATACGAAATAAAACATATATTATTTTATTTATCCCACATTATATCCTGCATCTCTATTCTCAAAATAACTTCGCTCGCTACTCCCGGAGACGTAAGGCTAGTCCTAGTCAAACAAGAGCGAAAGGAACGCGAATGGTTTATTAACCATTTGCCTTCTTGTAATATTTTTTATAGTGATTGGTGCAAGTCTGGACGTGACAATATGTTAGGCGGGGTAATTTCATTTAAAGATTTACACAAGGTTGATGGTATAATATATCCCACATTTTATAAAGCTGCTATAACTAAACATTTAGTTAATGAGGATCATGTGTGGGATAGATGTTTAGAAGAAGCCAGCGCAATTACACTTTCCTGCTGCCCGTTGTGAATTATTTGCATGTCTTACAATCAACACTTATTTTATAACCTAAAATGTGAAAAAAGTTACAGTGGAAACTTAGTTTTTAATGCATTTGATAAGAAGCTGCAAATCAATGGATATTCATTAAATGATTTTAATTTATTAAATATATTCATGATAACAACATTCTACAACAAAAGTAACATGTTTATTGAATACCAATTTACAGTAAATTAATTCAATGAACAATAAAAATATATCTATGATACTGTTTCGTAATGTTTCAAAATTATAAAGAAAAATTCTATTTTTATTGATGAATCAAGAGGATGTGGAAAAAGTTTCTCACACTTAATATCTCATTAGACTATCTGACATTTTCAAATATACCATTTTTATGTATTAACTGGACAGGCATTGCGGCTAATTTATTATAAAATGGAAATATAATGCACTTATTTAGGAGTAGTGTAGGTTTTCCTCGATATTGATGAACAAACCATATTTATTTATTTGGCGACGTTTCGATGGATATCCTCCATCCTCATCGGGCTATACCTTTTTATTAAAAAATGATTTCATTTTACAACATCTTTTAAACACAATTTGTACATATATAAATCTAAGTTACTTACTATTTCGTCAATATATAGGTATACAATATTATTAACAGCATCTCTGATGCGTCGCTCTATAATTGAAAACAATGATTAAAATAACAAACGTTTAACAATTTTTGCACAGAGATTGAGGTTATATATAACATACCTTTCCCCTATTGTTGTGTCCATAATCAACACAAAAAATTGAAAATTAAATAAATACTTGAAGAACATTACAAAATAAATTAACACATAATCACACAAATTAAGCAAAAGGCAGTCAAATATTAAAATAAAGCTAACAATGTATATCACAGACGGTTAATACTGAAAAATTTGAAATCTCACGTCCCCCGTTTTCAGAGACACCTATGCGATCAATCTTAATCAGATCGACAACACAGTCATCCCCACCACAGGCGCGAAACTTCAAATTAAGTACATTATGTTTACTGATAAGTAATAAAAATTAATAAATTATTTATGATTATTTACAAGAGAACTCAAAAAAATTTTTTTAAGACTAAATTAAAATTTACCATTTCAATAAAAAAATTTTTTTTTTCCCCCGTTGAAACAAATAATAATTGGTAATAAAAATTTAAAAAATTAAATTTAAGTAGTTAAGTATTTTATTAAATTTTAAATATAGTAGATTAACTAAACAATTTTTATAATAATGAAGAATCTTTTGATTATGAACCTAATTGAGAAGAAATTAAAAAAAAAAAACCAAAAATATATATTTGAATTTACCGGGCCGCGCATCGTGCAAGACACAATACACGCAGTAAGAATCGATCAACACGCAAGTCAATCACTCACCTTATCCAAACATCTGATCGATATACATTGATTTGAGGTTATGTCATAGGGGAGAGAAACACATTATAATTTAGATTTTAATTTAATACTATTGATAATGTCACTGTAATGTTGGCTAAGACGTCTAGTATCGTCTTTGCAATTGATCGCATTATGTTGCAGATTTATGTGGATCATTTCTGATAATACTCGTTTTTTCCAATTCTTTTCAGTATCAAGTATTTTGACGTTGTCAAAATCTAACGAATGATCATATGCGAGCATATGTTCATTGATTACATAGTGCGACTCAGTTTTGTTTATATTAGCTTTATGTTCTTTAATACGACATTTTACTTGTCTCTTTGTTTCACCCACATAACTAGCATTACAATCTTTACAATCTATTTTATACACTACATTAGTTTTAGTTAATTTGTCTATTTTATCTTTGCCCCTCACAATAACACCATCAATTTTATTATAAATTTTAGGTATAACTTTCATAGCTTTGCCCTTCATAGAACCAGATATTTTTTCATAAAATTTAGGAATAAAAGGAATATTTAAAGTTGCTTTATAATTAGTTACTACTCTATTATTAACTTGATCATTGTTATGACTAGAACTATATTTTATTTTCTCTAATCTTTTTCTTACACTATGATTTATAAACTTTTTTGGGTAACAATTATTTTTAAAAATTCTTTGACTAGTTTAATATTGGTTCCATGAAATTTTTCATGTGCTAACAAAATTGCCTTGTCCACCAATGTATATACCATAGCCCGCTTCTGCTGTATTGTATGACTAGTTTCAAAATGTAAAAATCGTCCTGAAAAGGTATCTTTCACATACCAATTAGTAATAACTTTTCTATTTTCATTTCTTATTAGTGATTCCTCTAAAAAACTTATATAACCATTATTCTCTTTTTCATGAGTGAACTGCAATTTCTCATGGTAGTTATTGAAAACTTCAATTACATTTGTTAATTTATTTTCGGGAATACACATAATTGTATCATCCACATATCTGTAATAGAACGGTGGAATAAAATCTAATTTTTTGAGACAGTATCGCTCCAAATCTGTCATAACAATATCAGGCAAAAATCGGGGCTTACCGGGGATGCCCATAGGACATCCATATAGTTGTTTGTTAAAATTTATTATCCCATTTAAAGGAAGTCTTGCGCATCAAAAATTTTTACTGCTTCAATTAATCTGTAGAGAAACATTATATTTTTTTTTTTCTTATAAATGGTATCCTTTTTTCAATACCTTTAAGACTAATTCTTCTGGAACATTAAATTCTTCTGGAACATCCAATTTTTGATGCGCAACACTTACTTTCAATAGATAAAAATTTATCAACACTAGATGGAAGTCCTTGGCAGCCCGGTAAGCCCGAGTTTTGCTGATATTGTTATGACGATTTGGAGCAATACTGTCCAAAAAATTAGATTTTATTACCGTTTCTATTACATAAATGTACATTATAGTATTCCGATTAACTAAACAATTTTTATAATAATGAAGAATCTTTTGATTATGAACCTAATTGAGAAGAAATTAAAAAAAAAAACCAAAAATATATATTTGAATTTACCGGGCCGCGCATCGTGCAAGACACAATACACGCAGTAAGAATCGATCAACACGCAAGTCAATCACTCACCTTATCCAAACATCTGATCGATATACATTGATTTGAGGTTATGTCATAGGGGAGAGAAACACATTATAATTTAGATTTTAATTTAATACTATTGATAATGTCACTGTAATGTTGGCTAAGACGTCTAGTATCGTCTTTGCAATTGATCGCATTATGTTGCAGATTTATGTGGATCATTTCTGATAATACTCGTTTTTTCCAATTCTTTTCAGTATCAAGTATTTGACGTTGTCAAAATCTAACGAATGATCATATGCGAGCATATGTTCATTGATTACATAGTGCGACTCAGTTTTGTTTATATTAGCTTTATGTTCTTTAATACGACATTTTACTTGTCTCTTTGTTTCACCCACATAACTAGCATTACAATCTTTACAATCTATTTTATACACTACATTAGTTTTAGTTAATTTGTCTATTTTATCTTTGCCCCTCACAATAACACCATCAATTTTATTATAAATTTTAGGTATAACTTTCATAGCTTTGCCCTTCATAGAACCAGATATTTTTTCATAAAATTTAGGAATAAAAGGAATATTTAAAGTTGCTTTATAATTAGTTACTACTCTATTATTAACTTGATCATTGTTATGACTAGAACTATATTTTATTTTCTCTAATCTTTTTCTTACACTATGATTTATAAACTTTTTTGGGTAACAATTATTTTTTAAAAATTCTTTGACTAGTTTAATATTGGTTCCATGAAATTTTTCATGTGCTAACAAAATTGCCTTGTCCACCAATGTATATACCATAGCCCGCTTCTGCTGTATTGTATGACTAGTTTCAAAATGTAAAAATCGTCCTGAAAAGGTATCTTTCACATACCAATTAGTAATAACTTTTCTATTTTCATTTCTTATTAGTGATTCCTCTAAAAAACTTATATAACCATTATTCTCTTTTTCATGAGTGAACTGCAATTTCTCATGGTAGTTATTGAAAACTTCAATTACATTTGTTAATTTATTTTCGGGAATACACATAATTGTATCATCCACATATCTGTAATAGAACGGTGGAATAAAATCTAATTTTTTGAGACAGTATCGCTCCAAATCTGTCATAACAATATCAGCAAAAATCGGGCTTACCGGGATGCCCATAGGACATCCATATAGTTGTTGTTAAAATTTATTATCCCATTTAAAGGAAGTCTTGCGCATCAAAAATTTTACTGCTTCAATTAATTCATGTAGAGAAACATTATGTATTTTTCTTATTAAATGGTATCTTTTTTCAATACCTTTAAGAACTAATTCTTCTGGAACATTAGAATTCTTCTGGAACATCCAATTTTTGATGCGCAACACTTACTTTCAATAGGATAATAAATTTTATCAACAACTATATGGAAGTCCTATGGGCAGCCCGGTAAGCCCGATTTTTGCTGATATTGTTATGACAGATTTGGAGCAATACTGTCTCAAAAAATTAGATTTTATTCCACCGTTCTATTACAGATATGTGGATGATACAATTATGTGTATTCCCGAAAATAAATTAACAAATGTAATTGAAGTTTTCAATAACTACCATGAGAAATTGCAGTTCACTCATGAAAAAGAGAATAATGGTTATATAAGTTTTTTAGAGGTATCACTAATAAGAAATGAAAATAGAAAAGTTATTACTAATTGGTATGTGAAAGATACCTTTTCAGGACGATTTTTACATTTTGAATCTAGTCATACAATACAGCAGAAGCGGGCTATGGTATATACATTGGTGGACAAGGCAATTTTTGAAAAAACGAGTATTATCAGAAATGATCCACATAAATCTGCAACATAATGCGATCAATTGCAAAGACGATACTAGACGTCTTAGCCAACATTACAGTGACATTATCAATAGTATTAAATTAAAATCTAAATTATAATGTGTATCTCTCCCCTATGACATAACCTCAAATCAATATATATCGATCAGATGTTTGGATAAGGTGAGTGATTGACTTGCGTGTTGATCGATTCTTACTGCGCGTATTGTGTCTTGCACGATGCGCGGCCCGGTAAATTCAAATATATATTTTTGGTTTTTTTTTTATAATTTCTTCTCAATTAGGTTCATAATTAAAAGATTATTCATTATTATAAAAATTGTTTAGTTAATCTACTATATTTAAAATTTAATAAAATACTTAACTACTTAAATTTAATTTTTTTAATTTTTATTACCAATTATTATTTGTTTCAACGGGGGAAAAAAAAAATTTTTTTATTGAAATGGTAAATTTTAATTTAGTTTTAAAAAAATTTTTTTGAGTTCTCTTGTAAATAATCATAAATAATTTATTAATTTTTATTACTTATCAGTAAACATAATGTACTTAATTTGAAGTTTCGCGCCTGTGGTGGGGATGACTGTGTTGTCGATCTGATTAAGATTGATCGCATAGGTGTCTCTGAAAACGGGGGACGTGAGATTTCAAATTTTTCAGTATTAACCGTCTGTGATATACATTGTTAGCTTTATTTTAATATTTGACTGCCTTTTGCTTAATTTGTGTGATTATGTGTTAATTTATTTTGTAATGTTCTTCAAGTATTTATTTAATTTTCAATTTTTTGTGTTGATTATGGACACAACAATAGGGGAAAGGTATGTTATATATAACCTCAATTTCTGTGCAAAAATTGTTAAACGTTTGTTATTTTAATCATTGTTTTCAATTATAGAGCGACGCATCAGAGATGCTGTTAATAATATTGTATACCTATATATTGACGAAATAGTAAGTAACTTAGATTTATATATGTAAAAATTGTGTTTTAAAGATGTTGTAAAATGAAATCATTTTTTAATAAAAAGGTATAGCCCGATGAGGATGGAGGATATCCATCGAAACGTCGCCAAATAAATAAATATGGTTTGTTCATCAATATCGAGGAAAACCTACACTACTCCTAAATACACTGCATGGACGACAAAAAATCACTTAATAATGCACTTATTATTTAAATCATCACTCATTATAACGGTATGTACAACATGTAATATAAAATCTAACTCATTGGATGGTGAAAATTTAAAAGGAGTGTAAATTATAATATGGAATGAAATACCATGACGTTCAGATTTGCTTTCCAAGCTGTCGACTGACTACTTCAATATATATGTAATACTAAAGAAATATTTAATGGTAAAATATTACTTATTTTAGGAGATTCTAGCCAATAGTCGTCTATTGTTTGGCATAGCAGTCTTACTGAAGTTATAAAAAATTCGATAAAAAATAATTATTTATGGACTAGTTTTATACGCATGAGTAAAGCTGAAAATCTTCAAATATGCGATACTGATAATCTACTTAGATAATGACCAATAGATATAAGCGTAGAAAAATATTCTAATCAATTAAAACAAGAAAATGATTTACTGGAAATTCTTGTTGATATAATAGCAAATGCAAATGATATCATTAAAAAAACTTTGAGTAACAAACTAATAAATTTAAAGATAAAGTTATATATATAATCAAGTTGGTAACCACTGTAATGATCACGCTGTGGATTAATGCGTGGCCTTGAAATGAAATGAATTTGGGCATCATCCGCATATATTCGGTAGATATATATATATGCTCGGCTGTATGCGAGCTGCGGCAGTTTGCTGCGCAAGGAGATATGGGCTCGGATACGGGTCGAGTAGGAGAGAATGAAAGCATACTTATGGTATGGGAGAAGGAAAGCTGTGGAGTTGCTGCAGTGGCGTGCATCAACCTTAAGTGCAATGGAGATCGTCTCTTCGTATTGTTACTGGTAAGTACTATGTACACCAAGCACATACACACTCTAATATAGTTTACTACATAAATAGCGATAATAAACAGGCCGTTGCTATGTTGGCGTCGTACCGGTTCTGTCAGTTCGCGGCTCTCGGTGAATACGCCGAGGACGATTTTTGTAGTAGCTGGTGATATATGTTATACATCGTTCTGTCGTGTCTGATTATCCGTTGATAGGTTCAAAACGGGACGGATGGTGTTTCCATCTTGCTTCTAAAGTAATAAACTAACTCCGGAGGGAATGTTTATTATATTGAATACCATATGATTTAATTAGTTGATAATTATTATAATGTTATGGTTACCATAACCTTACTTGTCAACCCAATTCTTGTATGTAGCTACCAATACTTTTACATAGATACATACTTTGTTGTGTCCGTATTAGGTAAAGGCACAGTTTAACAATTGTATGGGTATAACTGCTGAGAGTTTTATGGTGATTTATGCTGATGGGCGAGTGACAGTAAAGTTATGAAGTAAATAAGAAATTAAAGATTATTAGGCCAAAAGAAACGATAAATTTTTCATATTAAATTTTGTTTAAAATGTCTTCAATTTCTTATTTTCTCCATAACTTTATTCTAAATTAAGCAATTTATGCTTTTTTTCTCAAACCCTATCTACTTGAACTCAACTTTTTTCTGGTTTTTGGTTTAAGTGCCTATCTTTATTTTTTTCCGAGTTATAAGCAATCATTTTGGAACTAATTTTTACTGATATTATTATTAAATGTCGAATAACTTTCGTAAAAGTGGCCATTGGCAAGGGATAACTTGGCTTTCTTCATATTTTCTATTATAAAAGATATACTAATATTAAGATAAGATTCGTTTCCCGGAGGTCAAGTACATTTGAATCCCGTACCCGTTATATCTCCAACTCAAACGCGACGTGCGGCCTTGGGTAGCCGTTTGATTACCAAACCTAGAGAGGCGAAGGTTGTCTCTGCTTGACCTTTGTCGAGAAGCCTGTTTAGCCGCATGATATTTCTTCTCTTTCCGCGTATGCGCGCAGCACGAACTTTTCGCTTTCCATTCCTTATCTGATTGATAACTCGTTTACCGTTACAAATTAAAATAAATTTTAAATAAAATATAAAAAAGTACATTATTCTATTATTCCCTCCTATTTAGTCAAAAGTATGAATTACTTTATCGAAAATAAATTATTTGTTCAACGTAAAGTATTTTTTACTTTTATTGCTCTTTTTTAAAGTCAGCTTTTGAAATAATAAAAATATATTATATTTCTAATATCACATATTTACGGCTAAACTTAATTCACTAAGTTAAAATTCATATGTCCACACTGCATAACCATGTTTTCAAACTATAAAGGTTAGATTTGTTGTTCCGTACGGTTGCTGCAAGTATTAAAAAGTTAAAAATTCTATTCTAAATATCATCACGCACTAATTTCTATAGGCTCTATAGTCGGAATCAGTGACACATGATTATAAATTTGTAATATCTCACTAAGGAATACCTTTTTAGATAACTTTTTATAATAAATATAACTCAAATTTTCAGGGGAACTTATTCGTGAAAATTCTAGAGAAATTGTAGCAATTAAAATGCTTAAAGATACTGCAAGTCGCGAAGCTGAAGAGAACTTTCAACGTGAAGTAGATATTATGTCGACGTTCCGTCATGAAAACATACTTACACTACTTGGGGTCATTCTACGCGATACGGATAATGGTCCATGTATAGTTTGTGAATATATGCCATTTGGAGATTTAGCTGACTTCCTAAGAGTAAATTCCACTGTTTCAAAATTCTCGACAGGAGAGTTGCAAAGCTTAACAAAGGTTAGTTCAAATTTTTAAATGAATCCCAAACATTTCAAAAGAATAATTTTTGCTCTCGATATATTTGCAAACTAACTTAAAATGCACATTTATTTTTTATACATTAAAATAAAATATGAATTATAAAATATATTTTAGAGCTATGAGGTTTATTTTTTGTGCATCAGACAAGTTAAAAGGCAAGTCAATATTTTGGAAAAAAAATGTAATTGGGGGGGGGGGGGGGAGAGAAAAGAAATATGTCAATCGAGAAATTCTTAGTTATTTTATTGTTTATATGAAATGTGCTGTTATCTCATGTTGCAGATTAATTGAAGGCTACACAAATATAAGTTTTTTAATCATATCACAATACCTGGTACGCTGCCATTAATTGCACGTTTTGTACTTCTATCTGATAGTACAAGAGAAAATGTGCAGTGCTCTTCCTGATGAGAAAGGGTGATCGAGAAGAAGATAGCGAGAGAGATTGATTGATAATATGAACTCGCAAAAGTACAAAAGATACAATGATTTAAGTTAATAATAATAAAAAGAATAAATAAAGCAATATAACAAGATAACAATAACTATAATAAAAAACAACGAATAAAATTTAAATAATAACAAAAAATGCATTCTTAAAATTGATTAAACAAATAAATATATAAATTACACTATGTATCAACTAAATAAAACAGTGATCGCATATAAAATAATAAGTAAGTAAGTAAATTCGTAGATAGAACCATAATGAAGTAATAGATCAAAATAAATATTCGAGACTCACGTCAGAATGGAGACTAAATAAGTGCAAAGACTGATTTGAAGCTACGGTTCGTGGAGTAAGATAAAATAGTGAAGTAGGTAGATGACAAGCATTTGGTGAGCAGATAATTAGTGCTGGAAGCTTGTACGCCGTTTGGTTAGTTCAACTTGAAATTTTGAAGATATCGAAGAGTACTATGGTCAGTAATGACCGTAAAAATGTAGCCTTCGATGTAAGGACTCCTTTTCCGACGTCGTATAGTTTTCCTTGGCCGGCGTTAACACCCAGCTGATATTGGATGTTCTCCATCGTCCTTCCCTTGCGTGAGGACGGCTTACATAGCGAAATTACTGGTTGCACTGAATCGTAAAAGGGTTACTGAAATCCGGCCTTGCGAATACTGGCGCTTGAGTAAGAGCTTTCTTGAGAGCGGCAAAAGCATCTCAGTCCTCGTCTCCCCACGTTCACTCTTGGCTTTTACGGAGAAGTTTTACTAAAAACACTTTTAGCTCTGAATCCTTCTCAAGGAACCGGCGTAATTCTCTAACGTTGCAAGGCTCTAGGTAGTCTACAACCGGCAAAACTTTCTCTGCATCAGAACGTAATCCTTAGCTATCGTGTATGAAACCTAGATAGGTTACACTGGAGCGCCAGAGCTCATATTTGTTCCGATTCACCACTAAACCGGCATCCACGAGCTTTTGCAACACTAGCTCCAACCACTTAAGATGTTCATTAAAGTTTTCTGCTACGATGATTATATCATCTAGGTAACCGAAAATGTACGGTTCCTACCCCGGCCCGAACAACGCGTCCATTAAGCGCTGGAACGTTTTCGGCGCATTAGCAAGACAAGAGCGGCATCCTCTTAAACTGATTTTGCCCTGGTTCTAGTACGGCAAAGGCGGTATACTTCCGGCTGGTTTCTTCCATCATTATTTGAAACAAACGACTGCTTCAGGTCAATTTTCGTAATGCTCTTTGCCCGACGCATTTTATCAAGGATGGAATCCATAGTAGCCATCGGATGTTCATTCTTCCTTGTCACCTAGTTTAAATATCGGCAATCTATACAAAACTGTATTGATCCATCTGGTTTCTTTACCATCACCGACGCATTCCTCCAATCAATGGTGGACCTCTCAAAAATATCATTACGCAGCATCTTATTCACTTAATCTCGTACAATCTGCAACATTCTTGGCGACAACAGTCGAACTTTGTGTATTATAGGTGATGTTCGGTTAGATCGATTGCACCGAAAGTATCTGATGGTTTCGGCAACACACGTTCCCGTTAGTCTTCTTATAATTCTAGGATGTCGGCGCATTCAGCATATATTGTCGCTCCTCCATCTACGGCTGTGGAGGTGAAGGTTTTCTATTTTCCTTCTTTTGCGCGTTATTCTCCTTTGAGCGGAATTATTTCGGCGTATTTGTCTATCTCTAGGCTGCTATTTAACACGTCTGCTGTGACGTTTTCGATTATTGTTTACATGGTTCTAACATGCTCCTAAATTTCTCCATTACATTCGGTTGAGCGAGCGAAATCATAGCTCCCGGATCAAATAAAGCTTATGCTTCTCCTCACTATTCGGCGGCGGAATACTCAATTCCATCCGGGTTTTTTTCGGAATCGCTCCTCTACTAATTGAATTCGGCGTTGGGCTTCTTTGCACCTCCATCTCTACCGACAAGTCGAGGGGTGATTGTGCTGAGAGCATCTCTACGGCGCGCTTCACTATATGCAGCCTCGGGAATTCCCGTTCTTCTTTGAGATTCTCACTTGGCTATAGTTGCATGGCGACTTCGCTCTCCTTCTGCCTCACCCTCTCACGAAACGTTTGTAGATTCTTCCACGAATACTCAGCTTCTCCGATGGAATGATTCATAGGATGATGCATAGGAGAAACGTTTCTTCTACCGTTTCATGTCTACGTCCGGCGTAACGTGATTCTGGGCTCGCGTCTGTTAACCTCCTACGTCAATTTCCTGAGTCTCGACCGGCGACTTACTATAGTATTTTCCGGCGAGGTTATGGAAGTGCTGCTGGGGGATTAGCAGATTCACTGACCCCTAGTCAGCAAATTTCCTAACTTGACACGAACCTCAGCACAGCCAGGGCAAAAGCTTGATACGACTTCTGGCTTTCCTCACACCTGACACGACTCTTGTGGTGTGTATGATGGTGGCTGCGGTCTAAACACCTTCTGTGGATATTCCGCTGCTCTATACTCTACCATCTGGAAGTTGAAGCAGAGACTATAAAATTCCCGACTACCCGACGTCGTCGGCTTGAATTCTCCTTGTTGTAGACACGTTAGGCTTACTCTTCTGTCTACAAGCGGAATTAACCTGCCGATTTGGCGAGCCTCGGTTCGCTTCCATTGCGTAAGTCGGCTGCGGGGCTACTAGCACTTCAGCCGCTACACTCGACAAAACGTCCAACTCATGAAGCTTCGGCTTCTCAACTACCTCCGTCTTTATTGGCGTAGGGCTCTTGATGATAACAAAGGTGGCTTCTTCCACGTCTACATCCAACAGCGCAGCGACCTTGGATTTCGTCGATCGTCCCTTGTATACTGTTCCAGGGATTCTCGTCCTCTTAATCGACGGTAGCGGGATAATCCGGCTATTCAATTCTTGCTGGCGTTCCTATTTCCACCCGTAATATTCCAAATCGTTCAAATCTTTCACGAGTTTACGATGTCATCTGTCATATCACCGTGGAACTTCAGTCCCCAACTCTTTAGCAGCTTCATACTGCGGAGACTCATTGGACTGGACGACTTTCATTTTTGAGATTGTACGCGCGTGAATCCCTCGTCGGAATCACTTTCCGAATGGCTGGAATTAATTTGCGCTGCTTCTCGACTCTTCGATCCATTGCTCACTATACTACCGGCGGAAGTGGTCTGCTTCTTTTTACCGACTTGTTTCAACGCTTTCTCCACATTTCTGAGGTCAATCGGCTTTATCGCCTCGCTGCACCTCGTAGAGTTGGTCATGCTTAATGGCTTCTTACTTTTCAATTTCTCAGCCTTCTTCGACGGAGTAATAATTTTTTTTCTCTTATGACTCGCTCCCTCCGCACTACAATACCTAACTCAGTGCCGGATTGGCTTGACGGTATGAAAGCATCTGATTCAGTGAGAACTATGCTCTTCTTCTTCGTATTCGATTTCTTGGAACCGTTCGAACTCAATGCAGTCTCTCGATCACTCCTACTCTCTACCGGTGGAACCTGATTGGAGCTGGCGGAAATTACACATATTTGCGTCATTAACGTAGTTCATTCGGCTGGATGCTAACAAATATAATCACACAATTCCGGCGGAATGGTGAGCGGTGCTGGTGTATAACTAGACGACGGTAACGCCAATGATGATGTAATCGACAAACCCATGCAGGCTGTGTCGTAAACGTATTATCATACGTATAAGTAGTCTGCGTGACGACTGTTGTGTACGTAGGTCCTATTTCGTCGGTAGCAGTGCCTCTAGCAGTTCCGCTTGGTGGTAACTCGCTGTACACCTTACTGCCAGCACAAGTTACGTCATCAGATATTACCATTTCTCTATCATCGGCTCCTTCATCTGAGCTAACAGCTCTCTTTTCCACCTCTGCTTCTGCTTGGCGGCATTGTCAAACGCCAACATCACCTTGGTTCGGTAAACACCAACGCTTCCCGACTCTTTACACACCTCCGCATGTTCCTTACCTCATTGGTACCACGGAATATGATCATTATCTGTCCCGCAATCGGGCACACAATAATCTGTCCCGCAGCGTAGCGCCTGAGCCGGTAGCACGCAGCCGACGTAACGCTAATTCCAGACCGACTTGCTCATCCGCTATCTTGGTAATCGTCGGCTTCATATTACGTCTCTCTAACGTGTTCGGTAACTTTTATTAATAATCCGGCGGTTAAATTTTTAAAATTGTAAAAAACCGACCTGGATTCTTCGAACGGGATATTCGACACGGCAAACTTCATAAACTACTATTACCACCACCGCAACAAATTATCTACAAACCTCGTACTGTGAGGTAACCAATAATCAATAAAATAATTATTCGAATATAATTAAATGACTGCTTCGCGCTTTTACTCTCAAGCACAATATATCTATCTGTCTATATAAATGGCGGTTTACAAACTGACAACCTGTAACAGAATAAAGTCTGGCAAATTTGGCAATTTGTTTCAATTACAAGCAGTTAATACTGGCGGTTCAGGCATAATTGCTCTACCGGTGGTTAATACCGGCAATTCGTTGTATTATGAATAAAATCTGGAACAGAAATAAATCTAGCGGTTTTGGCGAATATTCACAACTACCGGCGGTATATATCGGCGTTAATATAATGGACAGTTACTGAAACAGAAACACAAAGTCTAGCACAAGGTTTACACAAATAGAAAAGCCCGCTTAATTGGCAATAGACGCACGGATATTCAGTCATACACTTACTTTTCGTTGGCCGAATTATTAAAATAATTAAGGAACCGACAAGTTCCGTCGTAGAGCTCTGCTACTCGGAATTTAAAAAATATACGTCGAAGTCGCGACAAATCTTCTCTTTAAGAACTGAGACGCATTGCCTGTATCTAAGTGCCTTACTCAAAGAACTACGACTTTGACATGAAGCAATCATCGAGCTTCATACTCATACGCATCTAACGTCGGCATCTGCAAGTCTAGCGTGATATCACTAAGTCCCTCTTACCACCGTTACCTACGTCTGAGGCAGCCGTTCGTTCCTCACCATTTATTTGGGAACTAAGATGTATCCATACGCTTTCCCAAATACGTAAAGATAACATCATATTTTGTATTATTTTATTTAATGAACGATCTGCATTTTATTTATAATAATATGTATTTTGTATTTTAAATAGTAATGGTTGTAATAAAATAATGTTACATATATTATATTCGCTAAAGAAGATAATTAGTTAACTGTCTTGACCATGAAATTATGTGTATTTTTTTTTGTTTTTTTTGAGTCTGTGGCAATGACATTTTACGCACAACCGGCAAACTATCCACCCCCTCACAAGAGCAGACAGTCCACCGAGTGTGGGACTCAGTAGGAGCAATACCCACTAAACCCACAAATCTCTGTTCGCACCGACACCAGCCCGGAACTATTATTCACATTACTTCAGACTGGGCGGCTGTCTTGCGTGTCCAAAAAACACATTCATCCTTTTACTCTTTTCTTCTCGAATCACATTTACTCGATCTATCAGACATCCATCTGCTTTTTTGCTCCGCAATACATTCGTAACGTAATTTGCGGTCAGGCGCCGGTTGTCCGCGTTCGTCGTCATAAGTCTCGTCACGTTTTCCGGAGTGATCGCTTCTATGTCCATTTCAAGTCGTTGACGTTGATCTGCCCATCGCTTGCAGGCGAAGAACGTATGATCAGCGTCATCATAGACCCATCCGCAGTAATTGCATTCAGGTGAAGCAAGTCTGCCCATCTTGTGTAGATAGCCGCGGAATTATCCGTGTCCAGAGAAAAATTGGGTGAGATAGAAGTCTACCTCACCGTGCTTTCTCCTCTTCCACGGAGCAACCGCAGGGATAAGTCTACGTGTCCATTGCGCCTGTTGGCTATTTGTCCACCGGGTTTGCCAAAGTTCCATGGTTTTAGTACGTTCGTTTGTCGCAGCGTAAACCCGCCCCGTGTCCGCGCTTCGATCGTATATGCGCTTTCGTTCCATCGCGAGTAGGTCGATCGGAATTACGCCCGCGGTAACAAGAACGGCGTTTTCGGACACCGTTTTGTACGCGCACGCGATTCTTAACGGGCCCACCCGCTGTACGCTAGTCATCGCTTTCGCCCGTCTCTTAACGTGTAATGCGTCCGCCCAGATTTCCGCCCCATATAGCATGATCGAGTGGGTAACGCTTATAAGTAGACGTCGGGTGCTCGGTCTCGGTCCGTTCATATTAACCATGAGTCTGCTCAAGGCTTTTGTCTTTTCTTGTGCCTTTTTAGTCACCGTGCGTATGTGAGGCCAGAAAATCAGTTTCGTATTCAGAGTCATCCCTAGATACTTGACCTCGTCTTGGACCACCACGCGTTCGAGTCCGACTGTTAACGGTATCCCCGTGTCGATTCTTCGTCTATGTGTAAATTATATAATATCGGTCTCTCCGAACTAAATGCTTTATTTTAGAATAAAGCAGGCCTATCGTACTCTTTGTCCACTATGGTTGGTGAAATTTCCCAGAGCACGGCCTTTTTAAATAATTAAAGGCGTTTCGTTCTCGATTCTTCGTCTACTTAGAAGCACAAGTTCCGTCTTTTGTGACGCAAGTTGCAGTCCGTGGTCTTTCATCCATCCAGTCACTCGACGCATAATCTGGTTCAGCTTTAGCTGAATCAGGCGTGTGTCACGGGCTACGATGACCGCAACGTCATCAGCGTAAGTGACGAGGGATGTGTTCGTGGCATCTACATTCGGAGAAGACTGTCATACAGTACGTTCCAGAAATCTGGCCCCAGAATGGAACCCTGGGCGACTCCTGCGGTTATTTGTCTGTCTTTTTGTTCATCAAAGGTCTCGTAAGTAAGACGTCGGTTCCTCAACTAGTCCTTCAGAACCCGGAGAAGGTAGTCGGGCACCCGAAATGCTGTTGCCAACGCTTCCAGGATATCCACCCACCTCGCCGAATTAAAGGCGCTCCTAACGTCCAACGTAGCCAGCAATACCAGAGGCCTGGTCGCGTGGCACCTGATGTTACGTTTGTCAAAAATGGTTTTCACAAAGGTTATCGCTCCGATGGTTGAGCGTCCTTGTCGAAACCCGTGCTGTCGGTCTGATAAGTCCCCTGCGTCCTTTATCGACTGTAGAAGCCTTGGTCTAAGCAATAACTCGTACAGTCCGGGATCCTTCATCCATCCAGTCACCCGCCGCATAACCTGGTTCAACTTTAGCTAAATCTATGACGAGGAATGTGTACGTCGGCATCTCCATTAGGAGAAGACTGTCATATAATATGTTCCAGAAGTCTAGCCCCAGAATGGAACCCTGGGCGACTCCTGCTGTTATTCGTCTGTCTTTTCGTCCGTCAGTGGTCCGTAAGTAAGACGTCGGTTCCTCAACTAGTCCTTCAGAACCCGGAGAAGGTAGTCGGGCACCCGAAATGCTGTTTTCAGCGCTTTCAGGATATCCAACCACCTCGCCGAATTAAAGGCGCTCCTAACGTCCAGCGTAGCCAGTAAAACTAGTGGCCTGGTTGCATGGCACCTAACGTTATGTTCGTCAAAGATGTTCCTAACGAGGGCTATCGCTCCGATTGCAGAGCGCATGTGCCACGCTACTCCGATTCATATTGTAGTTGGACAACGTTGGAGAACAGCTACCGGCATTTTATTGTCTTGGTCTTCGTCGTCGTCAGTGCTTCCTTAAATGCTGCACACGAACCCGAACCGTGTGCAGCATTTTGTGTGTTTTTGCACGCCCGTGCATCGTGCCCCTCTCAGCCGCATCGCCAGCAGCATCGGTGTCTGTCGGGTCCTTTGCAGTCTTTTATAATATGCCCATATCCGAGGCATTTGTGGCACCTAGGTACACGAAGCCTAGGTCTCACGCGGCAGTTAACCCAACCGATTTTTATTCTTCCTTTTTTAAGGATCTCGGTCGCATCCCTCGTGTCAAAATCACATATCACAAGGGCCAGGCCTCGAGAGTTGGACCCAAAAACATCGACCCTTCGTTCTGCGGTTGTCCCAAGTTCCCGGTTAATAGCGTCATTTACGTCGTTCTCGCTTGTAATGCAGTCTAGATCAAGGAACTCTAGCGTTGTCGTAGCTGTCAGATCTTTTACCTGGGCACTTTCTCCAAGGGCGACATGTAAGATCCGTTGGAAATCCTGCCGCGACTCTTGTTTACCGAGTCGTAGCAGAACTCCACCCTCTTTCGTTTTGTGGATCTGTCGCACGTCCGTCTTTGTCTTTGCGGGATCCACCTTCAAACGAATGGTCTGTAAGACATTTGCGTACGTCTGTCCCTCCGCCGGTTTGATCAGCATCGTGCCTCTTCCCTGTTTAGGATTGGGCCGATTCGATTGCCGACTTTAGTGGGCAGTAGATGGTCCAGGTTGCGAGTCCGGTCGTGGGTTGACCGCGACCGTCCTTTTTTTTTCTTTTTTTGGACGACCGTCGACCAACTTTCTATCTGAGCTGCGTCTATGTGGTGAACGGTAGCTTGTTCAGGTGTAGGGGTCTGATTTACCCGTTTCCGTTTCTGTTGTTGCTGAGGAGTAACTTCAGCCATGCACACGTCAGAGTTTGTGATCGTCGGTTTGCGGAGCAGTTTCATTCGTTGCAATTCGTACATCGCGACTTCAACCGATTCATTTATTTCACTCATTCTGTGTGTGATTGCGCGGCTTACAGTTTTGGATATTCGTTCTCCCGGTCATCCTAGCCAGGCTACTGCGTATGTTGAGCAGCTGTTCGTGCAGCTTACTCTCGGTTGCCTCCCTGCTAGTTGGTGACCCTCCGATGTGTCGTGCGAGATTTCCTGTAGCAGTTTCCGCCACGCCAGTCAGGTTACCTACCGGCGTGATGGGGGAACTGGGAAGCCTTCGTGACTCTCCTGAGTCGGATGACGCAGACATCACTCAAGTACCTGCAATTTTAATAGAACTTTCCATCATATTTTATTAATCCCCGTCCCCCTATACGTGTATGTCTGTGTAAAGTGATCAGATAGTGACCAGGCGGTGGCTTGCGCGGTCTGTCCTAAGCTGTGCCGATAACTTAGCTCCCCTACAGTCCGGTGGCATCGACCGTTCCTCCCCCACGACTGGCAGCAAGGTCCTATTCGATCGCCAGTCGACATTACTACGAGAAGCGAGATTTGCGCCGTTTCCGACGTTTAGCACTGTAAAGGGCAGCCTCCCATGCTGGCTAAGCCGGGTTTCGGCCCAAGAACTAGTGGCAGCCCAGGAGTGCGATACTGGTGTTAACGACAGCACTCTCCAGAGTGAACGAGCCTGCAGTCACGAGAAAGCTCCCTGTTGATCGCTCCACCACCCAGCTGATAACACCTGCTGTGTCTCCGCTCTCCCCAGCATAGAACCCAGTGCAGTCATGCCACGTTCGAAGCACACCCATTTATAGGGGTCTCCCCATTCACGCAGATCGGTCTCGTTTATAGAGCCGCCTTTCATTCATATCCCGCTTGGAAAATATCAGTTTATAGGGCCTCCTACTGCCGATGGGCTCAGCTAGCTCGAGCGGAAGTGTATGTGTGTTTAGTGTATAAGTAGATGTCAAAACAACAACTTACCACTATCAGCTGCGTTTGTATCCCACTGTCCGCGGTCGCGTATTCAGTATATTAGCGACTGACCAGAGAGACTGGTTATAGTCTCCTATGACCACTACTCTCTCTGGTCGTTCCACTATCCGCAACCTGTGGACGCGTCCGGTAGCATGGAAAAGTGCTCTGCCCTCCAAAGGGAGGGTCCCGGGGAAATTATGTGTATTGTTAATATTGATTATAAACTTACGTGATTGCTTATAAAATCGTGCGCTTCTGTGTGTACTTTTATATATTCCCACGCAGCCTTTCACGTCGTGAGATATATATCCTATATATAGGAGGGAGCATCCTCCTTCCCCCCCCCCATCGCTCGTGACAAATTACGCCCGGTTAAGTAGTTTGCGAGAGACGGCAAGCGTGACGTCGCAGTGTATGACGTCGCCATTAGGTTGAGTAATTGATCGTTTGCGGATCGGTTGCTGATTGCGTGGCTAATCGTAACTTTTAATTGTTCTTTTCCCGCTGACCTCGGGGTAGATATCGATAAGACTTCTTCTTATTTGTTATTGTCCAGTTGTTATTATTTATTTATTTAGTCTTATTTATTAAGCTTGTTGTTCAGTTTCCTGGTCGTTGTCCTTCTCAATACACTGATTTAAAGCCAAACAAGGTATTTGGTGTTGCTAACGGCATTGGTATTGGTACCGGGTACGGGGCCTAATAATCCCCAGTACCTACCCCGTTATAATGTATGCTAATAAATTTATTTAAGTATTTCGCGGATTGGTTAATAAACAATTTAATTGACTATTATTCCACTAAAATCATTTGTAAAAATTTATTTCAATAAATAATGCATGTTCCAAAACCTCAAATTTTAAATTAAATTCGAGCAACAGCACATTTACTCATACAAATATACAACACTCGTTATTTCTTATATTGTTCACGCGCACACATACACAAACACAGTGTTTACGTTTAGGCAACGTTTCTACGCTCAGACTTGTACTCAACGCGGACGTAAACGCATGTACGACAGTGTAAGCGCGGATACACGATTCATGTACTTTCTAATATTTTTGTACAGTTAGTTATAAGTAAAGTTAAATACGTGACAATTGTGGAGTTAATCATTTCTCAAAGCACCTATTGCACCTCTTTCTCCAACTTGCCTTTATTCTCGTACTTTTCCAAGACTTTTCGCAACATTTGCTGGTCCTTCGAGCCGGATTAGGATTGTATTTTCCGGACTACATCGTGACTTGGGAATCTACAGAGGCAAGTTTTATTGGTTATTAATGCATTTATACAATTGTCCACATCTGCATCAAAGGCATTGAACAAGGTATTGCTTCATGAAGTTCAACTTAATAGGCATCAATCTACTCAGAAAAATTCAAGGAATCTAAGTGTGGAAAATACGATTTTTTTCGATAAGTGACTCGTGTGCAACCATTGTTTTTAAATATACAAATTAAGTTTTATTTCAGTGCCTTGTGTAATTACATCTCTCTCGAATTCTCGAAGTGCTTACAAGGTTTTGGCAAAGGTATCGTGTGTGTTTACGTTCGGGTATTAATTCTCATAGCGAGGATCGCGCGACTTTGTTTACGCGTTGACTCTCGAACTCTCATCGCTCTCTCTCTCTTATTTTCGAACTTTATCGTCACGTAAAGCACGATAAAGTTTACAGTGAATTTTCTCAAACTCACTCAAGTCTTCACGCGTTTATTACGTGTCTCTCTCTTACTATTAGATAATCAATCTCCGAGTTATCATGTCGCTTCAAGAGCTCATCGAAGAGCAAACGAATTGCCTGATGGGCATTTCTCGAGCGTTTATCAATTTGAAAAAGAAAGGACAACCGACAACGGGTACCATCGAAGCTCGTCGAAATGCTATGCGCGCAAAGTGGGACGCTATCGTAACCCAACACAAGAAAATTCTCTCTATCAAAGCAAAGGCAGATGACGGCTTAACTTATTTCAAGGACAATTTTTTCGAACATGCTGAGGAAACGTATTTAGACGAAGACGCTAAATTTATCGACGCTGCCTTAACGTTGATTCCGCAACAACAATCGACATCATCAGTCGGTAATGTAAGAACTGTTTCAACCGGCACTCCACGAAAATTGCCTGCTATTGAGCTTCCAACGTTCTCAGGAAAATACTGTGATTGGACATCGTTTAAAGATTTATTTCAAGCTCTCATCGAAAATTGTAATAGTTTATCCGATGTAGAACGTTTGCATTATTTAAAGGCTAGCCTCACGGATGATGCGGCTAAAACCATCAAGAATATTTCCATCACAGCTGAAAATTATCGTCGTGCCTGGGATCGACTCGTCGCGCATTACGATAATAGAAAATCACTTGTTAATGCCGCTTTGACTTCCTTGTTTCAGATCAGCAATCTTACATCAGAAACTTCAAGTGAACTTAGACGTTTAAGAGATTCCGTCAATGAATCCAAGGAAACATTGGAAGCGCTTCAACGACCGGTGCAGCACTGGGATGACATCTTGGTATTCATCGTGGTTCAACGCTTGGACTCCCGCACGCGCCGAGATTGGCAAACGTCTCAAAGTGAATCAACGGAACCTGCTAAGTATGGCGATCTAGATAAGTTTTTAAAACATCGTATCGAGACGCTCGAACTTGTCGAACCTTTCAAAAGGTCGATAACCACTGATCGTGCGTCGTCTCATAAGAAGTCATGCGGTTCTGCCTTCAAATCGTCAGATGCTAATTCTCGAATTACGGCACATGCTGCAACTCACAAAGAACAGCAATGTTCTTATTGCAAAGGAAATCATTTTATTGCCTCATGCAACTCTTTCCATTCGATTACTCTCGACAAACGCCGTTCATTTGTGAAGGATAATAACCTTTGTTTAATTGTTTAGGCTCCCACCGAGTTAAGGACTGTCACAGCAAGAAAACCTGTAAGACATGTCAACATCGTCATCACTCGCTACTGCACATTGCCTCGGAGTCAAATGAACCTCAATCAACTACATTGAAGGCGGAGTCTTCAAGCAAATCGGAGAACGTTCTCTCAACTTCAGTCTCTTCTCATGCAGTAAAGACAACTTTATCTAGACGGACGATTTTGCTTGCAACTGCGCGAGTTATAGGCTTCTCTAAACTTCAAAGGCAATGTGAAGTAAGAGCACTTATCGACCCGTGCTCAGAAGCATCTTTCATCTCTGAATCTCTCGCCCAACGGTTGAAATTGACTCGTCAAGCGGTACTCGTGCCTGTTACTGGAGTCGGCGCTACTCGGTGTCAAACAGTTAAAACACAGGCAGCCGTATCAATTTCATCACATTTTGATACCTCTCAATCATGAAATTTCAAAGCATTAATTTTATCTCGTCTTACAGACTACTCACCATCTCCGTTCGTGTGGAAAACTTCAACCGAACTAACCGATGGCCTTATCATGGCGGACCCTCGACTAGAATCAATGGACTCGATAGAGATGATTATAGGCGCAGACGTTTACCCGAAATTAATTCTTGATGGTCTCAAGAAAAGCACGGACGGAGATCTCATCGCTCAATCCACGCATTTAGGTTGGGTTCTCACCGGAGCAGTGCCTCAATACACTATTGAATCTCAAAGTCCTCGGTCGGTAACTAGTCACCAAATAGTAGTCGATCGAGATCTATCAGAAATCTTGGAACGCTTCTGGCAACAAGAAGTTGTCGTGCCTTCATCTCAAGCACTCACAGCAGACGAAGTTGAGTGCGAAAATCATTTTGTATCTACCCACACTCGAACTTCTGAAGGAAGATATATACTTCGCTTGCCCTTTAGGCCAAATAAATCTCATCTAGAAGACTCGATATCAGCAGCTACCTCGATGCTACATCATATGGAACGTAGATTTGCTTCAAATACAGATCTACATAAACAATATCAGAGCTTTATGCAATAATATGTTGCGCTTGACCACATGCGCGTAGTTAACGATTCAGACGACAAGTTACCTAGAAAGAAGAGCTTCTACCTGCCTCATCATGGTGTTTTCAGAGTCACAGGAGACAAGAAGAAACTAAGAGTCGTTTTCAATGGTTCTGTAAAACTCAATCAAGGATTGACCGTCAACGACTGCCTTCATGTGGGTCCGAAACTGCAAACGGAGACTTTCGATATTTTGCTTCGTTTGAGGATGCATCGATTTGTCTTCTCAGCTGACATCGAAAAGATGTTGCGTCAAATTCTTATCCATCTTTTCTTTGGCGTTCAACAGCTGATCAACCTATCAAGACGTTTTGCCTCTCAACCGTCACTTATGGTCTTGCTAGCTCTCCATATCAGGCAATACGAATTTTACATCAGCTTGCTCAGGACGAATCTAATAAGTATCCATCAGCTTCTCAAACTCTATTACGTAATAGTTACGTTGACGACATTTTAGCTGGAGGAGACACCCTCGAAGAAACCATATCTCTAAAGAAAGAGTTAACTGCTTTACTCAAGGCGGGCGGCTTTCCATTAAGCAAATGGACCGCCAATCACCCAAAGATACTATCGGCGCTGCCTTCTCATCATGTAGCTCCTTCTCTTCCACGTACTTGGCATCAAACAGAAGCTTTTCAAATGCTAGGCATTTCGTGGCAACCGATTGAAGACTGCTTTTCATTTTGCCTGACTAAGGAGCCAATCAAAACCGAAACAACGAAGCGGAGCACGCTCTCATTTATCGGGCGTCTTTACGATCCAGTTGGGTGGATTACACCAAACACAGTCACCTTCAAGATTTTTATGCAGAGTCTTTGGCACATCGGACTCAATTGGGACGACCCACTTCCAGGTGATTTACAGAATCGCTGGAATCAATGTTTAGAAAAATTGGATGATCTCAATTTTTATCGAATTCCTCGTTGGACTGGGTTGACATCAACTCTAGCATTTACTGAACTTCATGGATTTGCAGATGCCTCTGAACGGGCTTACGGTGCAGTCGTTTATCTACGTACTGTAAACGTGTCAGATGAGGTGAGCTGTATCATTTTAACCTCAAAAACCAAAGTTGCTCCACTTAAGCAAGTCTCGTTGCCTCGTTTGGAGCTTTCTGCCGCTCATTTACTCGCTAGACTTATAAAACGGGCGCAATCTACAATCGAACTAGGTGAGGTTGCCTGTCACCTATGGTCAGACTCAACGATCACTCTCTCATGGATCAGAGGTCATCCTACTCAATGGAAGACGTACGTCGCAAACAGAGTGTCCGAAATACAAACGACACTCCCTCAAGCTTACTGGCATCACATTGCTAGTAAGAAGAACCCAGCGGATCTTGCCTCTCGGGGCACATCAGCGCAAGAGTTGATCTCATCTACCTTATGGACAAATGGACCGGATTTTCTAACGTCATCTACAAATTCTTGGCCTCCAGATGTAAACTTTTCGGTGAGCCAAGATCGCCCTGAAATACGTTCAACATCAAGTCTTAGCTCCAAGATAATTCATCAAGAGAACGAGATCCTAGTAGATATCTCAACTCTAAAGCGGCTGTTACGTGTTACCGCTAGGTGTTTCGAGTTCATTCAGAAACTCAAAAAGCAGGCTACACAAAAAATGTCTCAAAACATTTCATCAAATGACGGCATAGTGGAGTTGACTCCGTGTATACTCCTCAATACCCTCAATTTTTGGATCCATCAAACTCAAGTTTTGTTTTTCAAGGAGGAATTGCGCTCATTGGCTCGTGGATCATCAATTCCAATCAAGAGCTCTGTTAGTCGCTTATCGCCATATCTCGATGATGAAGGATTACTTCGAGTGGGAGGACGACTTCAACACTCCCTTTTACATCCGGATGAAAAGCATCCGATCATTCTGCCTTCGTCATCACACCTATCACTTTTGATAGTTCGAGATGCTCATAACAAGACATTACACGGTGGAACACAGACCACCCTCAATTATATCAGGCAAAAATTTTGGATACCTCGTGGAAGACAACTTGTCAAAAGGGTACTGTTCCAATGTTTGCCTTGTTGGCGTCATCGATCAATACCATCTACTCAAATTATGGCCAATTTACCTAAATCAAGAGTGCAACCATCGAGACCATTCCTACATGCAGGAGTAGACTATGCAGGACCCATCAACGTGAAGTGTTCTCCAGGAAGAGGACAAAAATCATACAAGGGATATATAGCCGTATTTGTTTGTTTTACGACGCGTGCTATCCACCTCGAAGCTGCTTCAGGTTACTCCACCAATGATTTTTTACATGTTTTTCGCAGATTTACCGCACATCGAGGCATTTGCGCGACTTTATCAAGTGATTGCGGTACCAACTTCATCGGTGCGGATCGAGAACTTCGCGGTCTTTTCGAGACAGCTAAACTTCAAAATCAAGACATCGCTCGTCATCTGGCAAACGACGGAACTGAATGGCGACTCAACCCCCCTTCGGCTCCTCATTTTGGAGGATTGTGGGAAGCGGCGGTTAAATCGGTGAAGTTTCACCTCAAACGAGTTATAGGTGAAGCTTTGTTAACGTTTGAAGAGATGAGCACCATGCTCTCTCAGATCGAGGCATGCCTTAATTCAAGGCCATTACAACCTCTCACGGACGACCCATCGGATCTCTCCGTCCTCACGCCAGCACATTTTCTTATCGGGGACACTCTTACCACCGTGCCTGAACCATCAACTCTAGACATTGCAACTCCTCGTCTTTCTCGTTGGCAACTGCTTCGCCAAATGTATGAACATTTTTGGTCGAGATGGTCTACAGAATATCTTCAGGAACTGCAGCAAAGACCAAAATGGCGAACCCAACAACGCAACGTCGAACCCGGAAAAATGTGTCTTATACGCACAAATCTCCTGCCTCCATGTAAATGGTCACTTGCACGAATCATCGAGACATTACCAGGGAAGGACGGACTCGTGCGAGTTGTCAAACTCAAAACAGCAACATCAACGCTCATTAGACCGATATCGAAGATTTGCATTCTGCCTTTCGATCAGGAAGATACTGATTCACCACGGACTGGTGAGGGCGGGCGGGATGTTCCAAAACCTCAAATTTTAAATTAAATTCGAGCAACAGCACATTTACTCATACAAATATACAACACTCGTTATTTCTTATATTGTTCACGCGCACACATACACAAACACAGTGTTTACGTTTAGGCAACGTTTCTACGCTCAGACTCGTACTCAACGCGGACGTAAACGCATGTACGACAGTGTAAGCGCGGATACACGATTCATGTACTTTCTAATATTTTTGTACAGTTAGTTATAAGTAAAGTTAAATGCGTGACAATTGTGGAGTTAATCATTTCTCAAAGCACCTATTACACCTCTTTCTCCAACTCGCCTTTATTCTCGTACTTTTCCAAGACTTTTCGCAACAATGCATGAATTCTATAAGTCAAAATATGTATTTATAATACCACACTATATCCTGAAATTGCTGTCAAATGTTTGCTCGATACTCCCAGAAACGTACGGCTAGTCCTAGTCATAACAAGAACGAAAGGAACGCGAAATGTTTATTAACCATATGCCTTCTTGTAACATTTTTATAATGATTGTTCCAAGTCTGGACGTGACAGATTGTATTAATTATTTTAATAGCTTGAATGCATCGGCCAGGAAACTCTTATTTTTAAGAGAAAAAAAGATTAAAAGATAAGAAGAGATTAATGGAATAATGTGTTTAGAAAAAAATGTGAGGTTCACATAAAAATACTCATTATTATTAGTAAATAATCAAAGAAACACGAATATAGAATTTTTTATAAATGATACATTATTAAATTTATACAAAGAAAAGTTCAGACTTTCGATACTCTCAATTCAATTAAAACACCTACGAAACAGTGCAAAATTTGACAAAAGAAATAAATTATTTAAAGGATGGACTAGAAACAAATACAGCAATTACTTGATTATCTATAAAAATATCTCACAATTTTTCATGTAGAGACCCCTTTTTTCCAACCCATCTTTCTAATACCGAAGTTAGTGAACACGAGCAAGAAGATACGATAATTACTGCCACGCGCGTAAAACATTTTAGCTTAAAACACGCTGTTTTGAAATACGAAGAACAAAAAGAACTTATCGCGAATGATCCTATAAGTTTTAGTGCGCCAGCCCCAATTAATCGTTCTTATGAACCACTGATTTTAACACCGGATAATGTTGTAAGCTCGGTAAGAAAACGGCTTGCGACTGAAGTAAAAAAAGAGTTGTTAGATTTTTAACTCGAGGAACCTAAAATCGTAGGAAGTTTACAAGAAAGTGTCCAAAAGGGACAACTCTTAAAGGTATCATTAATAAGATTAAAGGCGCGTTAAATATTATTTCCGCTCTGATTGAAAAAGAGACTGAGGAAGCAAAGGTTTTAGTGACAGACACAGCGGAAGTACTCGACGATAAGCTAATATAAGTCGAACAAGCAAACTCTTTAAGATTAAAGACGAATTGACATCTCAAATTCGAGATCCATCGCTAAGGGAAGCTTTAGGTTTAATACCGGGCTTCAACGCTCATAACATATCAAAGCATACTACGAGTGGACTGAAGATCTTGCTAAGTTAAAACAGAAACACAATTAGACAGTCGTTGTAAGTGAAATTGACGAGGAGTCGGATCTAAAGAATTATGCAAGTGAAGTAAGTGAAAATTGTTATGATTAATAAAGGAAGAACGATTACAAATAAACGATGAAAACATGTAATCATGAGTCTGTGATGCGACTAAACCAGGTATTAAAGGACAAGTTGGCGAAATTACTGCAAATTATGATATTAGTGAAGTACCATTGCGCGATAGGATGGCTAAGAATCCATCTTGTGTTAATTATGAAAATGAAATAAAATATGAAGAAAATTTATTCGACAAAACAGTTAATAATTGTCAAGTACAAGTGGATTATGAAATCGAGGTGGACGATAAATGCGAACCTCGTGATAACAATATTAGTTCTATTTGTAAAATGAATAAAAAAGAAATAATTACGTCTAGGGAAAATGTGGATATTTTCCCGAGAACTGAAATACTATGGATAAATGAAGAAGCAACTGAAGAAACTGAAAATTATATAATAAATGACAATTTAATAAGTATATTTTATAAGTATACAGACTTTAACGATTTTTTTATTGAATAAACGGATAATTTGGATACGGCATGCAATACAAACTGCCATGTCAAAGTTTTCAAGCACATTGGCATAAATTTGAATAGTTTCCAAACAAAATTTTTTCCACTAGGTTCTTTACAAAATATTAAGCCCACTACTTTGCTAAACTGATGTTTCTTATAATATTGGAACTGCTCTATATCCGATCCAGACCTAAATTTTTCAACAATATTATCTTCCTAAGATATTCGGAGGCTGAATTTGTCGACTTTTTATATTTGATAAACTTTTTATATTTATTAAAAAATCTGTAATAAAATTTTGTGATAATATCATTTTTTGCTTTTCATCGATTGATACAATTTCTATTACTACGAAAAGTCTTTTAATTTACTGCAATTAATACATCATAAAATTAATCATCTAGTAGTAATTTATTATCAATAAAATACAGTATTTTTATATACGGAATGATAATTTAAGGACGATACAACTTTGAATTCAATTATGTGTTGAATTAAGCGAATGTAAGTAATCCAACGAATTTAGACTAATCGTATTGATAGAAATTGAATGGTCGACTCAGGATTTTAATACATATAATATTGAAAAATAATAAAATTAGCTTTTGAGAAAATAAGGTTTTATGCTAAAATTTTGTATCTACTTCTTCAGTACATCAAATTAGTCTTATCTGAACCAGTACCGTATAAATTTAATCATCTACCTATAAATATATATCTATATTATATTAAAATGCTTTTACTTTATTGCTAACACATTTTCCAGATAAAATTTTCTTCGCCGCCGTCTGTGATGTTACATCCTTGTGATCGATATTATACCTATATATATTTTATTTTATATATTGTATTTTATATATTTTATTTTACATAAAATTGAATTTTTCATAAAACACGATTATTAAGAGAGGGAGATGATTTAAGGGAGAGAAATCAAGTTAAATTTACAAAAATTATGCAGGGTCTAAACATGTCGTCAGTTGTATTGTATCTGACCGAAGGGAGTCCATGTAAGTGAAAATGAATCTCGATGCGGCTTATATAGTCAACGATAGTGCTCTCTACATAATTATATATATATATATATATATATATGACAGAGAGAGAAGATACGTACTTTAGAACGAGCAAGAGAGAGGTTCGGGTTATGACGTCAGGGCTCCATAACCCGCCCACTCCCATTCCAACCAGTGGGTGGAAGGAGACAGAAGATACAAATTTATTATGTCAGGCGTCATAAACCCCTATTGGGAAGTTTATATATATATATATATATATATGTAATGGGGTGGATACTGGGGCATGTAAGGCCCCCGGGTAAGCCCAATCTGTCCCAACTTACCAACCTAAGTGTACAGTCCCACGATGCGGCCGGGAATCACTTTGATTCTCGTGCAATGTCGTTAACAACGTCAAACACCTCGTTAGACTTTAATATTGTGTGTTGGGCCCTATGACCAAAATTGCCAAATAGGATATACGCCGGAGAGGGCGGTATTCGTGGGAGAGGACTATGACTGGTAAAACGTTATCAACAACCGAGATATTATGTTAATCGGCGAGAAAGATCGTCTCGCCGAGTCAATTTATTAAATAAACAATCACGTAATAATAAATTAACAATCATTAATTCAAGAGGAGTCGTACCGATGACTACCCCCGAGGTCAGCCCGAAAACAAATCGTTAACACTTATTAATGAACGAGAACTGAGCAACCGATCCGGGAATGATCGGCTGCTTAACCTGATGGCTATACGTCACACCGTGTGACGTATGTATCTCTGACGCAGGGAGCTCTATCGTACAAGCTGCCTACGTCACGCGCGCCTTCTCTTGTGAAGTGGCTCCCGCGAACCACCGACCTGTCTACCCGGGCGGGGTTTGTCACGAGAGGGGTAAAAAGGGGAACGCTTCCTCTCATGAACCATACGAGGTAAATCGGGATACGAAATATTAATAAGACACGCGGGTCTATATGTGGTGCACTACTTAACGCGAATCTGAGTAAGTCGTATCGGCGGGAAAAGGCTGGGCGACTGAGAGAGCTTGGCCTCGGCACTATCTCTCTCTCTCTCACTCCATTGGTCGGGACGACTGCCGACTCCTTGCTTGCTTCTTCTTTGTACGGCAGGACGTGCTACTCCGCACACCGACGTGGAGGTTGGTGGGGAGCAATACCTCACACCCACACACAAACAGATTGACACCTTAGTTCTTTTATTCACAACAAAAAGATTGTCGGACCTGCTCGACATAAGGTTGTCTCACCGTGCGCGCGCGATCTTGATACCTTTCTCACTTTCTCCCGCACAATACTCACGTTCCTGCGCGCGCATCGTTCCCTATACTCTTTGCTGTTACTCAAGGGTTACAAAGGGGCGACAGCGCCCGACGCAAGTATAGACGCGTAAGCCTTATTATAAAGCTAACTCAGTCATCGTATTTTTCCTTTCATAACCGTTTATTATATACTATTTATTTTTGTGAAATTTATAAAACACCGTTTTTCCTATTCATATATTTTTGGTTTACATCTAGTTTTGAGCGATATAATTATTGCATAATTAAGACAAGTCGCGATAAAGAAATTGGATGTCGAATTCCTTTACTTGATTTTTACTTCCTCCCTTTTCACATTACCCGTATACATCTATATTTATACTTGGAAAAAAGTTGAAATTGAGCGATAAGTGAACATATAAGAGGGAAAGAAAGACACTCTTTTCCAGCCCGTGAAAGAACGCGCACAGTGGTAAAAACATAGAAGAAGTTATAACGTGGCCGTAAGAGGGAGCTAGTATCAAGTAAATACTTTCATCACAGCTGTATCGTCTGGCCGTTTTTGTTGTGAAAAGTTATGAGTTTCAATTAGTTGTTTACGTAATTTTTCCAACACTATTCCATTTTGGTATTATTAGTTGTACAACATTGCAACGGACTATTGCAAGATTAAGACTTCATATTCACCCGAGAAACGAGAACGAGAAAGGGAGCAAGAGAGAAAGAGAAAGTGATAATATAAAACTCTAACCATAAAAACTATGCTTATATTTTTATGCAAGTATTGGTATTTCCTTTTTTATCTTAAGTTATAATATTATTTAATCTGAACAAACATATAACGATTTGTACAAAAAATAAATTTATATTATTACATATTTTAATTATATTTCTTATATTATATTACTGTATCATATTGTATTTACATAATGTAATGTATACTTGCATTAAACTTCATTATTTGAAGGTATTTATACTTGTATCTTTATAATAAATCTATCTTGATCTCAATGTTTTTCACATTGACCAAAATAAATTTAAAAAATAATATAGTATAATTAAATTGATGCTTTATCGTTCTCTATTTTTTATTTTCTATAAAGCCGATATATGTGTTCGATACTTTGGCAAGTGCATAATATTTAATAATTATATGAACTATAACACGTATAGGATTCTTTTCTTTCGACGGTGATTTATTGCTCCCACAAAAAGTTGAAATTTTGTTACCAACAGTTGACGAGTTAGCATATAACTGTACATGTACAAAATGCTCGACAGAATCGTGCAATTGTGTCTCGACCGGAGTTAAATGTATTTCGTTTTGTTCGTGTCAATGAGAAAACACGTGTAAAAATGTATAATACAATGAAGTAGTTAATAATATAAAAGAAGAAAACTAAGATTTGTGTTATTTCAATTAATCACAGCATGCAGATTATAAAGTAATATGCGACAGAAATTTAACAACTTAGTTATTGCATATTTTTTTATAATTGTAAAAACAATTTATTCCTATAAATACATTAGATTTGATAAGCAGTGTATATTACTTGGAAATAGAAAAATATTTTTCAATATAATTTTGATACTCTGCGACATATAAATTTTTAATTAATATAATAAAATATACCTACTTAATATTATTAATAACTAATATATGTAAGTGTAAGTATCTATAGTTTATTGAAAAATCATTAAAATATCGTATTAGTAAGTTTGGTATACACAAAAAGTGTGAAAACGTAATCATGTGCGAGCGTGAGCGCGTACGTCGAGCTTGGAATTGTCATTTCAGTAAGCGTCAAATATGCGTCACGCTAATTTTGCATTTAATAATGGGTATACGGGGTGATGAGCAAAGAGAATAAAAAAAAATATAAAATCTTTTGATACTCATTTACCAATAATCAAGCGTGTTGTTTATTAGTAGAAATAAATAACTAAAAGCATACAAAAAGATACTACAACAGAATTGCTGAAATCGCAATGGAATAGATAAGTATTTCTATTGAAAAATAAGACATTTATTTCAGAAAAGTATGACCTACACTATTTGTTATACTTTAATTTTTTTTTATTATATCAAACTTTATGTAATATATAATCTAATCGTTAAATATCGTAAAACACCTTCTGCGAAGATGTAAAAATACGTGAATATGGTATAATTCCAATAACACTTTTACCCTAGATATCTAACATTTAATAACCTAATTTTAACCAGGATTGCCAGATAGAGGTACTTTTTCTTCGTTGCACTCACACGGTACGATTTCATTTATATAACATACTAGAGGACAGAAAAATTCTAAATGGTAACCCTCACTTTAACGCATGTTTTTTTTCTACTTAAGACAATAACTTAATTTCTTTTTATTTTCAAACAACTTCCGCAGTAGAAATTACTGAAATCAAAATGGAATTGACAAGTATTTCTGTTGATAAATGTCTTATCGATTCCAATTTGATTTCAGTACTTTCTATTGCGAAAGCTTTTTAAGAATTTAACAAATTTAATAAGTTATTGTTTTAAGTAGAAAAAAGTTGTGCGTTAAAATTAGATTATAAGCTATTAGATAACAATTGTAAAAGTGTGATCGGAATAACACCATACTTGCAAATTCTTACACCTTGGTAGAAGGAGTTTTTCGATATTAAGGGGACGCCAAAGCCACTTTAGAAATTCAAATTTCGCGCTAAAAATGTAATCGATTATTTTGTGTTTATTGTAAAACTAATTATTTTAAATAAAAAAAAGAGTTGTCCCCCCTAGCTATCATAAAAAGTAAAAATTCCGCCAAGCGAGAGTAAATAATATTGTTTCGTTTTTCTGAAAACTTTGAACTACTAAAAATGGTAAAACATAACCTCTACGTTTAGTAGGTCAAAGTTTTGAGAAAAACGAAACAATATTATTTACTCTCGCTTGGCGGCAATAGTCCTTTTTATGACAGCTAGGGGGGACAACTTTTTTTTTTATTTCAAATAATTAGTTTTACAATAAACACGAAATAATCGATTACATTTTTGGCGAGAAATTTGAATTTCTAAAGTGGCTTGGGCGTCCCCTTAAACTATTGGATTATGTACTACATAAGATAGGATTTATTCGAATACATAAATAATAATTAGTATAACAGGGCATATACTATTCTGAAATAAATGTTTTTATATAAATCTATGAATCGGCAGTTATGCGGACTCTATCTTTAGTATAAACTTAGATTGTGTTTTTAAAAAATAATTATCCGTCAGGTTATCGACTTTAACGGGATCGATCTTGCTTTTTAGCGCCAAACTCGCTTTTCAATTTCAAAATAAAATGAAATTTTTAATTTTTTAACCCAAATTTGGTTAAAAAAGGGTATGTATAACAGTCCGCATAAATCCCTAAGTCAGCATAAGTACCCTCGCGTGTAGCTGAATTTACGCCAATGTCGACATAAATCCGCAAAAGTCAGCATAAGAGGGTGCCATACTAGATTATTACCGACCGAGTCAGATGGATACATTATTACACTTGATGAACATATTATGGTTTTATTTGCAAAATGCAAATACAGAAGCACTAGATAATCACATAATACGCATTTATACGAAGTTTGAAGTCAATATATGAAGGACATCCTAAAAAAAGTTTGCACGGAAAAAATAGTCATTTTTCCGTGCAGAAATTTTTTAGGGTGTCCCTGTTGTATTGATCTGGAACTTTGTAGAAAGACATATTGCACCATTATCTAGTTCTTCTGTATTTGGGTTTTACATAATATTGACAAAAATAAATAGTTTATATTATTGACAAAGTTATCTTAGTATCAATTTCGCCGCTAGAGTGCACGACGTGCTTAGTCTGTACTATGTATTGTATACTTAACGTGGAAGCACATGAGCAAATGGTTGTAGCAATATGGCGTTAAATACCATAATTCATACACCGGCCTTATATCAATAAAAGACGTATAATAAAAGTCGTGCTTATGCATTGAAGAATGACGACATTCTTAGCTTATTTAATCGGGAAAACAATGGAAAACAAATACAATAAAAAAGCAAAATATTTTTATTTAGAGGCCACGGTTGGCTTGCATGCTTCCATCTCTTTCCCTCTCTCTCTCTCGTTACACCAGAATACGAACGCGCATGCGCACGCGCAATTTTCGGATAACTAGTGACGGCTTGTGTGCCGTTGCACGATTACCAAGTTTGTTCGGTACAGAAAACACGACAAAATGTCAGCTGGAGGCCTAGGCGGCCGGCTCGCCGGTCGAGTCGTCGAGTTAGCCGGCCGCGTAGGCTATATTCGTTGGTGTGTAAGGCTAGAAATGGTTTTTCCGGGGATTTTTTTTTAATTATTTTAACGTCGCTCTTTTCATGCTCCCAAACCGGTGCTAATCAGCGACGGAGGTCATACGATGTCTTGGTGAAGCAAATGACAAAAATGTTTAGATGGTTTATTTAATAAAAAAATAATTATTTTACTTGGTTATTGTTTAACACAACACCAATTATCTATAGACTTTAGATATATTTCTAAAAACGAAAACAAAACATAATATTTAAATCCGTTTTAAAATGCGATAGATTACAAATAATATCAATTGTTTATTTAATAAAAATAATAATTATATATGGTTATTGTTTATGCAAAACCACACATTCATAGCCTTAGATAAACTCGAAAAAGGCTAACAATAATCAAGCTTGTTTAAAAAAGCGAAAAATTGTCAGCTGGAGACCTAGGCGGCCGGCTCGCGCGTCGAGTCGTCCAGTTAGCCGGACGCGTAGGCTATAGTCGTCGTTATGTGAGGTTGAGTATCGTATAATTTAGAAAATTTCATATATTCTTTAAATTATTTAATATTAATAGTTTTTATTTAGTTCTGATTGTTATTTCGTAGATTGCTATGCATTAATGGAAGCTATAAAAATTAGTAAAAATTAATAAGAAATCAGGGCCTTTATCAAGGCACGATTGTCGATAGAACGGGCCGCGTATGTCTCTCGTTCGACTAGAGTCCGTGCGCGCATGCGCAGTTGTGCTTCCCGGGTCGATACTAGTGAGGTTCACGTTGCCAGGGTTGCCAGATGGCGAATTTTTCTCCTTGTTGCTCTTGATTAATATACATCAATATACGTAAGAGAGAAAAGGAAAAAAAATCGCCAACTGGTCACTCTGCACGGTGCTCGTGACCGTTTCATTTGGATAAAAAAACGGCTTGTAAACATTGTTGTGTTTTTTCGTGAGCATTGTGGTATATAGTGATAATTTCGAAATACTGAATGTTGATTTTCCTGACTACGTCAATGTTGCGGAGTTCACGCAATGGCTCTTGTATAAAAAAATACCCAGCTATCCAGCGTTTGGTGGCGTCCGACTTCAAGGTTATGTTTGATACCATATAGCTCGTCATCTTTGAAAATAATATCCAACGCCAAACAATTATACATAACTTTAATCTCTAGCCAAGGAACTGCAAACAAATCATGTGTGATGGATGTCGGGCTGTCTTGTAGGTGAGAAATTAACTGATTGACCGTAATTATAAGAGTTGTGTTTATAGGTTAGGTTACTGTTTTTTCTCTTTGATTATTGCATCGATTATCTTCTGTTTGTATGAATGATTAGTTCATGTACAACAAATTTTTTAGATACGTCCAGGTTAATTTCAAAGTGAAGTGATGAAAATTCATTTGGTCTTTCTTAATACAAGTAACCTCCAGTTACTAATAGATAGCTACGACACTCATGAAATTTTCGAATTAACAGTAGATCTATGATGTCATTGTATCCTCTAGCTAATGCTGAATATAATTGCCAATTGGACCTCGAACAGCTGTCTATAACAGCAATGGAATTTCCATCTAACTGCTGGTTACAGTAGCCATAGGATCTCTACCTGTGGGTTGGTTACTGTCTTTATTTACATCCACTAATCATCTACCAAACCCAAATACTTCAATTAATGCACCAGCTTTTGTCTATTTAGTAATTAAGCAGTCCATATACGAAAAATTTCAGGTACTCCTTGCATAAACATAATAAAGGTTATGTTTGATTGCATACATATTATTGTCTTTGGAAATAATACCTAACGCCAAACCATTATGCAGATCTTATTTCCTATCTAAAGAAGTGCAATCAAATTATATGTGAAGGATGTAGGACTATCTTGTGAGTGAAAAATTAACAGATTGACCGTAATTATGAGAGTTACGTTTGTAGATTAGGTTACTGTTCTTACTCTTCAATAAATGAATCGGTTTTCTTTTATATGTGTAAATGATTAGTTCATGTAAAAAAACTTTTTAGGTACTTACAGGTTAATTTCGAAGTTTAATCAAACATTCATAGAATCTTCCACTAAATGCAGACTGCGATGACAATGGATCCTTTATTTATCTGCTGTCTACTAGCCAACTAGTCCTGCATCTACCTATCGTTTGCGATGCTTATGTCAACACCACATAGCGCTTAGCTACGATACCAATATAAATTTTTATTAAGTAGATTTGAGTAAAATAAGGTAATTCACATAATGATTGCATTGAACAGCATATCAGATGCAGAAAACGAATGCATAGAATTGTGTATAGCAATAGTAGTTTAATTGATTATTGAACTAATTGTGGTTTCAAAATTCCTGCATCGTCTGCGTATCTAAATGCAGATAACGATTGCATGGAAAATGTGTAGAAGTAGATGCCAAAACGATTATTGTAAAATTATTTGGTAATAATTCGTGCATCGTCTGCCTAACAAAATACAGAAAACGATCGCATAGAATTGTGAACAACAATATTGTAAAATTGATTATTGTAATAAATTTGGTTTTAAAATTCCTGCATCGTCTGCGTATCAAAATGCAGAAAGCGATTGCATGGAAAATATGTAGTAGTAGTTGTCAGAACGATTGTTGTAAAATTTTTTGGTAACAATTTGAGCATCGTCTGCCTGACAAAATGCAGAAAACGCTCGCATAGAATTATGTATAGCAATAGTGGTTTAATTGATTATTGAAATTATTTTGGTTTCAAAATTCCTGCATCGTCTGTGCATCTAAATGCAGAAAACGATTGCATGGAAAATGTGTAGTAGAAGTTACAAAACGATTGTTGTAAAATTTTTTGGTAACAATTCGAGCATCGTCTGCCTAACAAAATGCAGAATACGATCGCATAGAATTGTGTATAGCAATATTGTAAAATTGATTATTGCAATAAATTTGGTTTTAAAATTCCCGCATCGTCTGCGTATCAAAATGCAGAAAGCGATTGCATGGAAAATATGTAGTAGTAGTTGTCAAAACGATTGTTGTAAAATTATTTGGTAATAATTGCTGATTTTCACTATTTAAGGTTTAAATGGCTTACAAGAGTGTACAGCATACATTTATGTCTTTAAAAGTATTTTTAATGAAAAGTTCGGAAAATTTTACAAAAAAAGTCATACTTATGTTTTTAGTGAAAAATGCATCCCCTGGGAGCTAAAAATTCATGAAAATGGGCATATAATGCGAAAAAGTGCTAAAATGTCAACTTTGACTCTCTCTAACTTAAAATAATGGCCCAGAAAAAATCTGAAAAAATTCAGGAGAACTACTGGATACCTCTAAAACATATTCCCACAGTTATAGCAATATTTATTTTTTTCATCTTCGATGTGACAGAGAACCACCCATATACATATATATATATTATAACGAATTAATATAATATTCGATTGTATTATATTCTCTCTCTCTCTCTCTTGGTAAGTAAACAGACGTATTATTTTGACTGCTCTTTCTACTTATCTGTTTACTCTTTATTTTAATGCTTGTTGGGAGAGATATTATTTTGCAGGATTTCTAATACCTGGGAGCTCACTTTGGCGCAATTACTTTGTAGTTTTTTATGCTGTGAGCAACTCAGGATCTAATTAAAACTGTGCATTATTTATCGATACTTTTGATGGGTTGACTACCATCTCGTACGAGGTCAGTATCCCGTCGGTGACGACTGGCGTGACGTCAATCGCTTTCCTGGTGTGACGCTGCTGCTACTACTTCTTCCATGCTGGAAACCTGATCCTGACTGTATGGTGCCTAGTCAGTGTTGTTTATATTACCTCATATCTAGTATAGTGACTGTTTTTACATCTATACAGGAAGTGTAGTAGTGCTAGTGCCTAAACTCGAACAGTGTATTTTTATATATTTACCGGTGATTTTTAAGGATTTGACTTTTGTGAACTTTCTATTTTCGTTATCTGACACTTATTTGTTTATATTTCAATTAACTTACACTCTGTATTTTTAATTAATTTAGGTTAGGTAAAACATGTGCTTTTCTCCGAGTACTCTGGGTACGTGATTTCTAAGTTTACCGCTAGATGGCGCCACACACACGACTTTCGCGTTAAATTATCTGCTTTTAACAGTTATCTACTTTTAGCTTATAACCGAATTCAATATTGTGATTCTTATTGCGAGTATTATTATTACTATTATTGTTATTGTTATTGCAAATTAATTAACTAGTAGTCTTGTTATGAATAATAATGATAACGGTGCATAGTTGTTATAAGTTCATAGTATTTTTTCTTTTTTCTTTTTTGTACTATTAGAGTGTTCTTGGCACATTTGTACCTCTACTTTGTTCTGTGTTTTCTTCACTTCTAATGAACACCAGTTCCAAAACTGGTTTTACAAATTGTTGTAGATGTGCCAAGAATGTTTCTACATTTATAAGAATTTGTAATGTGTGTGGTAAGCTTTTTCATCCGGGTTGCGTAAATATATATTTAAGAAATAAGCCTAGCGATATTTGTTGTCGTACTAATTTAAGTGACCCGATCTTAAAATCACAATTAATATCTTGCTCGAACAGTAAAACAAATTGTGCTTTTGATGCCGCGCGTGATTTGGATGGTGCTCTAAATTCTTCTTTTGGCAACTCGTCTTTTGTAAATCAGCTTGTCGCGATGGATTTACCTGATGATTGGGAATCTATGTCCCAGTCCCAGCAAACTGCCTTTCTTTACAAAAGCTCTAAAGCTGATAGCGATCTCATTAAAGACAAATTGGATAAGTTAGATAAAAACTTTGATTTATATAATGATCGTGTTACTGCATTAGAAACTGAAAATGCCGCTCTACGTGCTGAAATCCAGCAACTCAAAGATTTGTATGTTAATGCGACACCTAGTACCCAAATTAAGGTTACAGGTATACCATCATTATGTCTGACACCCCTAAACGAATTATCCAGGAAAATATTGTGCCTTTTAAAATTAGAGCATTTACTAAATGACATCCTTGAGATCCGCCCTTTTAATGTTTCTTCCAATAGTTCTACTAGAATCGCAGGTCCGTCGACTCAAAATGCTGGTAATCTGACGAAATCATTTGTAATTAGATTTAAATCTGCTGAAATTCGTAATTTTGTTTTGGAAGTAAAGCGTAAATTTGGTGTAATTACTTACGGTAATATTGTTGATAATTCGGGTATTTTAGCTAACAAACCTATTAATTTGTATGAGATGTTACCCCCATCTATCCATGAGTTGCGCTTGCTTACCAAAAGCAGGCTCGAACCGTTAGATTATAAATACATCTGGACTCGTGAAGGCAAACTTTATGTCCGCAAAGACGACAAATCCGAGCGCATTCAAATTATCACTTTAGCTGATCTCGAGAAGTTATCTTGACTGCCTGCTAACCATATTTGTAACAAATCGAAATTTAGCTGTAAATCGTCACTACGCGTTGCCCAAATAAATGCTAACTCTATAATGAATCATTTGGCTGATATTGAATTTCTTCTTAGCACTGAAAATATTGATATTTTGTCTATTTCAGAATCTTGGTTAACGCCCAATCGCCCAGATTCATCTTACACTATACCTAACTTTACTTTAGTTCGTAATGATCGTGGATTAACCTCGTCTACCGGTAAAAGGGAGTTTATCCAAGGAGGTGGTGTAGCATGTTACCTTCGTGATGGTATTGGATTTAAAATTTTAGAGGCTCCTCAGATTAATTCTATTAATGAAACTGAATATTTGATTTTGGAGTTATCTTTGACAAGTGCTAAAATTCTCTTCGCCTCTGTATATAGAAGGCCCAAGGGTAATGTTCTTACTAAATTTTTTAATGCTTTGCAAGATTGGTCACATCTGTACAAAAATGTCATTATTGCCGGTGACTTTAATTCAAATTTACTTGCCGATGATTACTATAGTAAGCACTTTAAAGATCTAATTACTGAAAACTTGTATCATTTAGTGCCTTTTGAAGCAACGCATCATAGAGATGATACCGACACATGGCTTGATGTTATTCTTGTTGATTCTAAGGAGAAAATAAGTTCATTGAAGCAGTCTCACAGTCCCTTTATAAATGGACATGATTTTATTGTTATTGATTTTATTATTTCATCTCAGATTTCGGATTATAAGATTTATACTTTTCGTGACTTTAATAACTTTTCTCCTTCGTTATTTACTACTTCTATTACTTCTGATTTGGATGCAGCATGTGTTACATCTTTTGAGTCCTACAATGTTGACTCGTATCTTGATCTTGTACGTTGTATCTTTATCACCAATGTAGACAAACATGCACCTATTACAACTAAACGGGTTCGCCAACGTTCTGCTCCTTGGCTTACTCCTACACTTAAATCTAAATGTAAATTGCGCGATCGGTTATATAAAAGAGCCAAAAGACTTCGTGATTCACTTTTACTCAATGAGTATAGGAATGTGCGGAAATCGCTTAAATTTGAACTTAAGTTAGCACGTGATTCATTTTATGAACGGTCATTTTCTAGTCTCTCAGATCAATCTCAATATTGGCGGTTACCCAGTAAATTAGGGATTACTAGAGACACATCGAATTCTCCATTAAAGTTTTTCACTGCTGATGAACTTATTAACACCCGTGCTGCACTTCCGACCAGTTGCAGGAGATCTTGAGCTTGCTTCCTACCCAGAACTATCCACTTTTCTCATTTAAACCTATTTCTGCTACTGAAGTCAGAAAAGCTCTTTCTTCCTGCCTTCCTAAGGCGAGAAGTCGTAGTTTAGATGGTCTTTCCTTATCTTATTTTCAGAATGTTTTTGATATTATTACCCCGCCACTAACTGTTTTATTCAACCTTTCTTTATCGACTAATAGATATCCTCTTATTTGGAAGGCAGCAACGATCATTCCTCTTAATAAAATATCTAAACCGTTGTCGCCTTCTGACACTAGACCTATTGCAAATTTACCTCACTTTGCTAAGGTGTTTGATAGGTTGGTAACTCAGCAGATCACCTCCCACTTAGAGTCTAATAGCATTTTATCACCGTATCAATCTGGGTTTCGTAGTTCCTTTAGTACTCAAACTACCTTGCTGAAGCTTACTGAAGGTATACGGTTGGGTATTGATCAGGGATTGATTACTCTCCTTATCCTTTTCGACTTTAAGAAAGCATTTGATACGCTAAATCACTTTGAACTCTTACGCATGCTCAAAAATCTGAATTTTGATAATAATGTAATAGAGTGGTTTCATTCGTATCTTACTGGGCGTATTTAGGCCGTCGTTGACCAAAGAGGCGTTCTTTCTCAGTTTGTCAATACTACTTCAGGTGTACCCCAGGGATCGACACCTGGTCCTATTATTTTTCTTATTTTTATAAACTCGATTCTGGATGAGTTGACTTTCACTAAGGGTCTTTTGTTTGCGGACGATCTACAGTTATATTTACATGTCAAGCCTTGTGATTGTGCCATAGCTATTGATAAGATTATACACGATGGGTGTAGGATAGCAAATTGGGCTCAAAATTATGGTTTAGATCTAAATTTTTCTAAAACCAAAGCAATGTTTATAGGATCACCCCAACAACTTAGGTGTATTAGACGTGATCAGCTACCGCCTATCGTCATTGATGGTCATACTATCGACCTAGTTAGTTTTACGCGGAACTTAGGTGTAATATTTAATGAAAATCTCCAATGGAATTCTCAGGTCTCGAATGTAGTTACTCGTGTGCATGGTGTATTGCACAAGTTGCGAAACAAGGGAAATTTCCTGTCTTATAATGTTAGGAAAATGTTAGTTGCGGCTCTAATATTGCCCCATTTCGACTATGCCTCTGTTGTGTACAATGATTTGCCCGATTATCTTAATGTTAAGCTTCAACGATTACTTAACACATGTGTTAGGTACGTTTTTCGTCTCAGAAAGGATGCTAGGTTAATGCCATTTTATTCTAAACTTAAATGGCTATCGGTAAATTCTAGGCGGCAATATTTCTTAGGTATCCTAGTATATCAGATTCTTACCACTCTGAAACCCGATTATTTGTATGCATTATTACCTCCGCCAAGGAATGAATTACGCCGTTCTGAACGCACTAAATATTCATGTTTTGAGCGTCCTATCCCAAATACGAGTACCTACCAACATTTGTTTACCATTAAGGCGATGGATCTGTGGGATTCGTTACAAACGGAGATTAGACTAAGCCCTAGTGTAGCTATTTTTAAGAATCGTTTATATGCGCAATTACTAATGTCTAGTTTAAATTCTCTTTAATAATTCTGAATAATTCTGTATATTTGCCTTTAGCCTGCGTTATTGTTAGTTTTATATTAGCGTTGTAATTATTAGTATGTATTATTACCATTGTACAAATTTCTTTCTTGCCTTAAGGTTAAATCTTAACCTAGGCATCAATAAATTGTTTTTCAATCAATCTCTCTCTCTTTCTCTCGGTGAGTACATGACAGCTTGTTTTCTTGCTCCGTTTTTGCTTAAACTTGGCGCTCACACACAACTGCCTCGAGTATGTTTCAGTAAACGTGGAAAGGACGCTCACCGACTGCAGCGTCTATTTTTACAAATAGTCTTGCTTTGCTGCAGCCGGCAGTTCAATAATCTTTAATTTCGCAAAACGTTGTTTTTGGAGGTTAGCTTGCGAGAGGGAATTCGCGGCTCTGCGGGGAGCAGTACTCTCAACTTAAAACTGCTTTCGCACTATATTCGCACTACTATTTGTGACCTTCACCGGCGGACGTCGATTAGCAGTAATGGCATCATCGCGCGGCTGCTTTGTGTGTGGCGGACGTCTCACGAGGAAAGATTATACCGAGGTTTGTCCGGTGTGTAATAAGATTACACACTCTTACTGTTTTGAGGTTCCGTCGGGCTCTTCCGAGCGCCGCTGTTGCGAGATGGCAAAAGCTAAAGCGTTAGTCGTGGCTGCCACTGATGTGAGGGCGCCACCGCCTGGGTTGCCACGACAAGTTAAGGAGATCTGTGCTACCGAGCCATCTGCCACGCCCATACCGACTCCTTTCAGTGTCAAGCGCGTAGCCTCGCCTCCGTCGCCATCATTGTCGCAGGTTGCTAAGCAAGCTCGCGGCGCCACGCCCACTGAGTGCCACTCCGGCCTACCCGCGCAGTCGACCGGTGCCGTTGATATGGCCGCGCTCTTAACTGAATTCGCGAGCCATTTAGAGTCGAAATTGGCAAATTCGGTCTCGTGCATCGAGTCATCGGTACAAGGATTGGCTAACGAGATTCGGGAGCTTAATTCCCGGGTTTTACTATTAGAGGCTGAGACTGATGAAAGGTTTACGGGTCTTTCGAGTCATCTGGGTAGTCTGGAGGACGCGAATGTTGACATTCGCGGTCCAATCGAAGAGGTTAAAAATATTTGCTTGGGGAATACCACGATGCCGGTAAACGATACCTGCGAAATACTGTTGCTCGGTCTTCCGGTTAATTTGGAAATTTCGGAGGGAGAGGCCGTTGAAAAGGTATTGTCAACTATTAAACTCCCCCGGGCCAACTCGCACATCATAGTCACCAGACCTTGGCTTGCCCGAAATAGAGCTAATAATCAGATCGAGCACGCGACAACATCGTCAACCATTGCTTCAAGTAGTAACAACGCCAGTAACGGTATCGTGGTAAGGTTTTCCTCTCCCTCTATCAGGGATCTCATCCTTGAGCGAGCGCGTCTCTTAAAAGGCGTTACGGCGGACTCTTTCTCTCTTCGGTGCGGGTGGTACGAGCTCAATATTTTTACGTGCGTTATGGCCCAAGCAACTACACGTTTTATTATCTAAGACTATTCGTCCCTCTTCTGACTTATGCGAGGCCTATAGTCAAGAATCTTAATGTATATATGCGTAAAACCAAGGGAGTGCAGCTTCTTCTCATACATTCAGAATCGGACATCCTTAGTTTCTCGTCCTCTAATTCCACATCGTCGAAATGAGTGTCGGCTGGCCAGGCACCATCTCTCACTAACACTACATTCTGCATCTTTCATGTTAACATCAACCGACTAAAAGCTCATTTCTCATCCGTTGAATCATTAATTGCACCTTCAAGTCACGATATCTTTTCCTTTTCCGAAACTTTTCTTAAGGATTACGACTCCTCCGATATGCTGGGCCTTCCAAACTACACATTATATAGATTGGATCGAGTTGCAAAGGAGTGGGGGGGGGGTGTTGAGCTTACATTAGGAGTAACCTTGATGTTATGTTAGTCACCCACTCGGACCCTGTTTTTTCCGAGTTTATGATTTTTCAAATTTATGGTTGCTCCAGTTCGTTACTCTTTTGTGTGGTTTACCGGAGGCCCACAGCGGCATACCCATTCGAATTTTTTAAGTCAATATCAAAGTTCTTACATACATGCGATCAAGTGGTAATCACCGGAGACTTTAACATCAATATGGGCAAAAAAGATGGGTCGTCCGCCATGTTGGAGTCCTACTTCGAGTCATTAGACCTCTCTCTAATTGAATCCGACCCTACTCATCATACTCACGCAGCTAATATTTCATCCCACACATGGCTCGATTTATTTATTGTTCGAAATCCTCCGCCAGTTTACAAGTATACGAAATCACTCGTGCCCTTTGCAGCAGGGCATGCCTTTATCATTCTCGAACTAGATTTTAGTAAACCTTTGCCGAAATCAAAAAGGTTCTGGCCGCGCAACCTTGCGTTGATCGATCTGTCGGATGTGGCTGCACTGTTTTCGAATACTTTTGATCGAGCTTCATCTCATCTTAACACCACTATTATGTCATCTTATCGATCATCTACTCATTTGTCGCATACCTCGCCTGGCCGCACAATCCTTCCTTCTCCTTCTCCTTCAATCTCTCCGTTTCAGTCTAATTTGCTGTCACTCTCTTCGTCGCCCATCATTATCAATAACCTCCTCTCCAATCTTGTCACTTCTATTCTATTTACATTTGACTCCCTAGCACCAGCAAAGCTCACTACCATTAAATGCTCTAATAAATCTTGGATCACTCCACTCATTAGGCAAAACATTAAGGCTCGAAACATGGCTTACAAGAGGTACTTGACCACGGGCCTGAGCTCTGACTACCACATTTACAAGGACCTTCGTAGTCTGGTTAAAAACTCTCTAGACTCGAGTAAATTTACTTTTTATAACCACCAGGAACATGGGTCTTGTGGCTAAACCATCTCAGTCACCTCTTAGTTTGTTTTCACTCGATCAGCTTAATAACCATTACGCCTCCATATCATATTCACCCTCTCGTTTCACTTTGGCTCATCTTCAATCACTCATCGCATCTCAGGACTTTTTACCCTCTCATTATCCTTCAACTTCCTTCAGTTTCGCTCCTGTTACGCCTCATAAGGTACTTTCCACCATATCCAGGGCTTCCTCTAAAGCCATAGGCTATGACAGGATCTCTGTTCTCGTGCTAAAATGCTTGGCACCTCAGATAGCACCTCACCTGGTTGATCTATTTAATTCTTCTCTTTTAACAGGTTCCTTCCCGGAGCCCTGGATTAAATCCTTACTTTTTCCACTGGCTAAGTCGAACAGGGTGATCTTGCCGTCTGATACCAGGCCCATTGCTAAGCTCTGCGAAATCTCCAAAATTTTAGAGAAACTGGTTCATGAACAACTTAATAAATATATTAATTCCAATAACTTAATTATTAAGAGACAAGGGGCTTTCGCCGAGGGCACAGTAACCAGACGGCACTAATTGGTGTATTGGATGATGTTAGGGGAGCGACTGACAAGCGCATGATTACCATCCTCATCCTGTTCGACTTTTCCAAGGCGTTCGATTCGGTGCCGCATGATATTATGCTCCGTAAACTGCGTTCTTTGGGGTGCTCGGATACGGTTTTAACCTGGTTCCTTCACTACCTTGTAGGCCGTTCTCAGGCAGTGGTGGATGAACTAGGAAATACCTCGGCCTGGCTTGACACATCCAGGGGGATTCCACAGGGCAGTGTCCTGGGCCCACTTTTGTTTTCAATTTTTATTAATAACCTGCCGAGCGTTTTAAAACATTCTAACCACATGATTTTCGCGGATGACACCCAGATCTATCACTCTTTTTATCTGGCGGATCTCGGTCACGGAGTCCAGAGAATTTCAGAGGATGCCAACGCGGTGGATGAACGAGCGAGATCAAATGGGCTAAGTCTAAACGTGAAAAAGACGAAGGTGATGATCTTGGGGAGTCAAGCTTATACTTCGCGCATTCAGCTGGATTCTGTTCCGAAGATTAGAATTGGAGACAACCTACTGAATTATGAATTGCAAGTCAAATCATTGGGCATCTGGATTACTCCTACCCTGGATTGGTCTCGTCAGGTTGCGTCATTCTCACAGCGCGTTCATGGAGTCATTCACTCCTTGAGATTTTTCCGACGGGCACTCTCGCGCCAGAACCGGAAACATCTAGTCGAGGCGCTTGTTCTCCCACACTTTGATTATACGTGCGCAGTCTTTCATGACTTAGATGCGACTAACAATCTGAGACTCTAACGTCTCTTGAATGTTTGTGTTCGCTTTGTGTGGGGGAACATACCCTGGCGCGAGCACGTGACGCCTTATCGTCTCAAGCTGGGATGAATGTCGGTTGAGCTCAGGAGATCCCTTTTCATTGGCTGTAGCGCATATAATATCATTTCTCACAATTCCCCGTCCTACATTGCACGTCATTTCATCACACGTGATTCCTCATTTTTATCCCGCTCATCCTCTCGCCACTCTCCCTTGTCCCTTTTTGATCTCCCTCCTAGAACCGAAGCACTAAACAACTCCTTCCTAATCGAGCTGGTTTCGCAATTTTCGTTGATGGAAGCGATGACGGAGGAAAAGTTCACCGGCATGTCGAACCAATTAGATGCTCTCGAGAGCGCAAACGAAGAAATTCTCGGACAGATCAGCGAATTACGGGGATCGAGTCTGGGGACTACCACGTCTTCAATTATTGATGCGTTGGAAATTCTCATTCGCGGCATTCCGGCTAATCTGACCATTCCGGAAGGGAAAGCTCTAGGAAAAATTTTTAAAATTTTAAATCTTCCCAGGATTAGTTCTCAGATTGTCGAAACTCAGCCCTGGCTCGTTCGAGACAAACCTGGCGATCGAAATTCGGGATTCGGCGACTTCGACCTCTGCCGCGAACATTAACATTAACGATAATAATACTAATAATAATTATAATATTAAAAATGGAATTGTTGTCCGGTTTACGTCGCCCTCTACTAGAGATCTTATTCTCGAGAGAGCGCGCCTTCTCAGGGGAGTCTCGGCGGATTCTCTGTTCGGTGTGGGTGGTTCTAGGCCGATTTATTTGCGTGCGTTATGGCCCAAGCAGCTTTACGAACTGCTAGCTAAAGCGCATCGCCGATTCACTGATTTGGACTTCGCGAGGCCCCTAGTTAAGAATTTTACGGTTTTCATGCGTATAACCAAGGGAGGGCAACTCTTCCCGATTCACTCAGAAGCGGACATTTTTAAGATTTCGTCTCCAAATCCTCCCTCCCCGAAATAGGGTTTGCCTGGCCAGGCATCATCTATAACTAACTCTTAATTCTCCATCTTCCATGTAAATATTAATAGACTAAAAATTCATTTTTCATCCATTGAATCATTAGTTTTGCCTTTTAATCATGACATCATTGCTCTCTCCGAAACATTTCTCACTGAGTATGACTCCTCAGACATGTTGGGCCTTCCGAACTATACACTACATAGATTGGATCGTGTTTGATAAGAGGAGAGGGGGAGTGTTGCGGCTAACATCAGGAGTAATCTTGAGGTTAAGCTTGTAGCTCACTCTGACCCTGTCTTTTCCAACTCCCCGGAGTTTATGATTTTTCAAATCCATAGTCAAACTAGCTCGTTACTCTTTTGCGTGGTTTACAGGAGGCCCTCAGCGACCTACCCATCAAATTTCTTCGATTCAGTAACTAATTTCTTGCACACTTGTGATCAGGTTGTCATTACCGGAGATTTTAACGTTAATATGTGCAAGAAGGATGGGTTGTCCGCCATGTTGGAGTCGTACTTCGATTCTTTAAACCTTTTCCTGATCAAATCCGATCCTACTCATTATACTCATACCTCAACTACATCATCTCACACATGGCTTGACCTGTTTATCGTACGCAACCCTCCGCCAGTTTTCAAATACTTTAAGGCATCTGTGCCCTTTGCAGCAGGGCACGACTTCATTGTTCTCGAACTCGAATTTTCTAAACCATTGCCTGTTGCAAAGAAGATCTGGTCGCGTAAAACTGCCCGGATTGATCTGGCGGAGGCCGCTGCGATTTTCTCGGTTGCTTTCGATCGTGCTTCATCACTTTCTATCACGTCCACTACCTCATCTTGTTCATCTGCATCTCTTACGTCACCTATTTCGCCTGGCCACACACTCTCTTCCCCTCTTCCTTCCTTGATACCGCCCTGTCCGTCTCCCATTCCTGTCAACAACCTCCTTTCCAACCTCGTATCTTCTATTTTACATACCTTTAACTCTCATGCACCGGCAAGACTCATCACCATTAGGAACTCCATGAAACCCTAGATCACCCCATCTATAAGGCATAATATCAAAGCTCGTAACATGGCTTTTAAGAGGTACTTGTCCACGGGCCTGAACTCAGACTACCAGATCTTTAAAGATCTTCGTAGGCTAGTTAAGAACTCCATAGATTCTAGTAAATTTACGTATCTCAGTAGCAAAATCAACTTGGCACCCAATTCTGCAGGTTTGTGGAGAGAGCTCAGGAACATGGGTATTGCGACTAAACCATCTCAGTCACCTCTTACCATGTTTTCATTAGATCAGCTCAACACTTGCTATGCATCCATTTCCCATTTATCTTCTCGCTACAATTTTACTCATCTTCAGTCACTCATCTCATCCTCGGGTGCCTTGCCTCCCTTTTACCCCTCCACTTCCTTCCACTTTGTTCCTATCACTCCCTACAAGATCCTTTCTATCATCTCCAGGGCTTCATCTAAGGCCATAGGCTTTGATGGCATCTCTGTCTCCATGCTAAAATGCTTAGTACCCCAGATTGCACCCCATCTTGCTGAGTTATTCAACTCCTCTCTTTCAACCGGATCTTTTCCAGAGCCTTGCAAGAAATCTCTCCTTTTTCCTTTGGCCAAGTCGAGCAGGGTGATTTCACCGTCCGATACTAGGCCCATCGCTAAGCTCTGCGAAATCTCCAAGATTCTTGTGAAAATTGTACATGAGCAACTTATGGATTACTTAAACAAAAATAATTCAATCATGGAGAGACAAGCGGGCTTTCGCTGGGGGCACAGTACTTAGACGGCCCTAATTGGCGTACTCGATGATATTAGGAGAGCGATTGATAAGCACATGATCACCGTCCTCATCCTATTCGACTTTTCTAAAGTGTTCGATTCGGTTCCGCACGATATCTTATTGCATAAATAGCGTTCTCTGGGCTGTTCCGACACGGTCATGTCCTGGTTTTTCCACTACCTCGTAGGCCGTTCCCAGGCAGTGGTGGATGAACTAGGCTCTAGTTCGGCTTGGCTTGACACATCTAGGGGGGTTCCACAGGGAAGTGTCCTAGGCCCACTTCTTTTCTCTATCTTTATCAATCACTTGCCGAGGGTCTTAAAACACTCTGATCACATGGTTTTCGCGGATGACACCCAAATCTATCACGCTTTCCTTCCTGCTGATCTCGCCCAAGGAGTCCAGAGAATCTCGAAGGATGCAAAAGCGGTGGATAACTGGGCGAGATCAAACGGGTTAAATCTAAATGTAAACAAAACGAAAGTGTTGATATTGGGTAGACAGGCCTTTATCTCGCGCATTGATTTAGATTCGGCTCCTAAGATCAAGATCGGTGACAACTTTCTCGAGTATGCTTCAGAGCTCAAATCACTGGGCGTTTGGAATACCCCCACCCTGGATTGGTCTCGTCAGGTCGCGTCGATATCGCAGCGTGTCCATGGAGTCTTGCACTCTCTGAGATTTTTCAAACGTGCTCTCTCGCGTCAAAATAGGAAACATCTTGTAGAGTCGCTTGTTTTCCCACACTTCGACTATGCGTGCGCAGTCTTTCACGATCTAGACGCCACTAAGAATTTAAAACTACAACGATTATTAAACGCATGCGTTCGCTTTGTGTGGGGAAACTGGGCTGGTTGTCGGTCGAGCTCAGGAGATCCCTCTTCATCGGCTGTAGTGCCTATAACATTATCTCCCATAAATCCCCATCCTATATCGCTCGACACTTTATCCTTCGCGATGCTTCCTTTTCTTCTCGTTCGTCCTCCCGTCACCCACCCCTGTCCCTTTTCTACCTCCCTCCTTGAATCGAAGTTTTCAATAATTCGTACCTAATTACAGCCTCTCGACTCATTAACTGTCTACCTTTTACTAACTTCGACCCGCTCCTCTTCCCCTCCTTTAAATCCTCACGGCACTACATCTCTCTGAGCTTGATTGACGGGCGTGGGAGTCAAGAGTGGTCGATGCAGGTTTGGAGTGCCCTTGCTCGATCTTTAGTATTCTTTTTCTAGTCATGATTTATTTATTTTACTTCGTCCTTTTTATATGTATTTATTTCTTTAACTTTGTTTTTTACTTTTGCGTGCGGCGTTATATTCTTATTTATATTTTTTACCATGTTTTATGCGTTTTTATTATTTTTCTACGCTCTTATTTTATTTTATTCTGTATGCGACCACGATTTTAATCTGTTTTCATTTTAGTTGTTAAGTTAATTTATTTTATTTTATTTTATTTTATTTTATATATATATATAAATTTTATGATTTTTATCATTTTACTTTGTTTTATTTTATATTGTATTTACTGTTATATTATTTTGTTATATTATTTCGTTATATTTTATTATTTTTCCGTTAATTCTGTATTCTTATATTTTATTTTTCTATTGTTTAATGTTATATGCGCTTATGTAACTGCTGTGTATACGGGGATTTCCCCAAAATACCGAAATAAATAATCAATCAATCAATCAATCTCTCTCTCTGTCTAGCCTATGTATTAATATTTACAGCTGTTAAAGGTCGGCGTTCGACGATTTTCGGCGATTCTCGCGGACCTTCGTCAAGGTAAATGTAGGGAGAGAGAGAGAGAGAGTTTTCTGTTTGTAAGTGCGAGAGCACTTAGACTTATTTCAACCTACGAGATTATTATTTCGGTTTCTTTGTTTTCCGTCACGCGTGTCTATATTGACAGTAGCTTACGTTATTTTCATCTGGATGCTTTGTGGGTGTTGAATTGATTGGTGCAATTAATTGTTCTCCATATATCTCTTCTCATTGGTTTTGGTTGGCATCCCCGCACATCTGTATACGAGAAGGAAGGGCGTCTACGCGGACTCTGTCTGGAATTAACGGATTCCTTATTTCGATCATCGCAATGTAAGTGCCATCTTAGTAGTCTCTGTCTCTCTTTTTGCGTGCAGCGGCATGTATTGCGTTATTGTTTATTTAATTTACTCCTTCCCTTTCACGTTCGCTAAGTAAAGGATACCGCCTCCTCCGCCTATACGACTACTTCTACCGTATTATTTCTGAGTGATTGATCGCGTTCTGAGACTATTTGTTTAACGGTTTAAATTGTTATTGTTTTATTTTATTTATTATTAAAAATAGCAAATCCGTTACAATATATATATGTGTATGTGCGTATATTGATTTTGTGTACTTTTTCTTTTCAGAAATTTTAATGTTCACTTTTATTCCGTAATTTTTTTAGAATTATACTAAAAGTAATTGTAACAAAAGTATAAATTTACAGTACAAATAATTAAATTTACAAATCAACAAAAAATATGATATATACTAATTTTATTTCATTTTTTAAATATATAAATCTACTTAAAATGTATATTTACATTTAAAATATAATTAAATTATTATAATAAATAAATTAATAAATGTATGCTACGTTTTATTCTTTCTAAAAATAAACAATATGTTTGCAAATGCAAATATTAGTAATCCATTATTTATCCTATATTGTGGCCCATCATTTAATTTAAAAATACACAGAAGAAATAAATTATAAAGTGCAACCACTAAATTTGAACAGCCAAAACCCTTTGAAATAAAAGTTTAAAATATTTAAATAATTCTATTGTGATAAAATTTTGTATAAATAATATATATATATGCGGAATTCCATACTAAATCAGCAAATGAAAAATTAAAGATAATTCATATTCTGCTAAACAACACCTTTCTGAACCTAGAATATGTAAAAAAAATTTTAGATGCTTTACTTAGATATGACAAAAGTTATTAAAAACCAAGAAATACGTATTTTACTGTTTTGCACTTATATGACCAATTTTCATGACTTTATAACTCAAAATATATGCATCCTACAAAAGAAATGATACATACTTTTAAGACTGGAAATTATATCAAGATTTTAATGAAATTTTAATTACAAACATTAATTGAATATTATTAGACTATTACTGATCTTCAGTCGCTGAAAAATCAAATATTTTGATTTTCGACATTGTTTGGCTCAATTGATGTTACTGAAAAATAATCACAGATACTTCTAATATTACATGTCCTTTGTGTGTACCAAACCGCTTAGTAACATAATTAATATGACAATTGTTTTATACACTTTTTTCTACAAAGCTAATTACAAAAATAAAAAAGTTCAAAATGGCATATATTTCCTACTCCTGTAATTGCTACATATTTATTATACTTACTCACGTTGAATTTCTCACATTCATGTTAAAAAATAGTATACGATACTCGTGTGCTTAGGCGACTCAAACAAGGCGTGAATCACCTGTTTCGCACACTCATATTGTAATGTACTATTTTGCAATTCATTTTAAAGCACAACTATTTGGATTATTCACATACTTTTTCATAGCTAACATACACAAAGAATGTAGTTGTTGATTATGCTGCATAAAGTATAATTTTAATTAAATTAATTAAAAAAAGAGACTGTAGAACACTGTGAAGTAAACTGATTTAAAAAAAAGATTAATATGCATTGTATTCGTCTTTAAAAATTAGTTCTTATGAGCTGTACCACTTTTTTTCTCGCTAGCTTCCCGGATGTGCTATATTTACCTAAATGCGGTCCGTCGGATTCCATACCATCAGAGTACTCGTAATTTTTCAGAATGTTGCAAATAAAAATAATATTTTTACAAGATATGTGGAAACACAACGACTTGGCTTATTCACTTATTTTTCCATAAATGAGATATGATAAGCAGAGAATAAGATTGTTGATTATGCTGCATAAAGTAACTACAATTAGATTTATTTCACAAAGGGACTGCAGAACACTGTGTACTAATCATATTTAAAAAAGTCGCGCTGCATTGTATTGGTCTTGGAAAATCCGTCCTTATGACTGACCCATTGTTTTTCTAGCTAGCTTACCAGATATACTGAAATTACCTGAATGCGGCGCGTCGAATTCCATAACATCAGGGTATTCGTAATTTTTTAGATTGTTGCGAATAAAAATAAGATTTTTTGCAAATCATTTAAAAGCACAACGGCTTTGATTATTTACATTTTTTGCCATAAATAATATGAAATAAACAAATAATAAATTTGGTGATTATGCTGCATAAAAATTAATTTTCGGCGTGATATAATTAAATAGCTAATAACCTTCTAATACTGCCTGCGTATACATACAACCAACCACCGGCAAGTATATACACGTACACACGCTACACTTAAGTCTATCGCTTCGCACACACTTCTCCATCATCCCATCGTCTGTCTCATCACTCACGCTCATTGCGTAACCAGCATTCCCGTTACTCGAAGAATAATATTGATTTACGTGCCAAAACACGAAAATAAATTTATTGGTATCAAATAAGAAGCGGCAGCACCCGCAGTGAGAAAGTTCATATATCCAGATGATTCTTAAATCTTCACAGAGAAGATTTATAAGCTTTTAAGGTGTCTTCCGTGTAATCCCAAGGCTGAAAAGAGGAAACATATCCATCAGGATCAAATATGATGTGGTAGCAACTGCAAGATCAAAGTTCAGATATGATGTAAATTTTATATCTTTTTAAATGACTATAGGCTTTTAAGAAGTCCTTCGTTAAAACTTAAGGCCAAAACACTAGAATAAATGCATCGGTGTCAAATAGGAGCCAGTAAAACTCTCAGAAACAAAGTTCAAATATCTGCATGATTTTTAAATCTTGCGGATCGACTTTATAAGCTTTTAAGGTATTCTCCATCGGTATTAATTAGGAACATCCGTGGGAACAAAATTCAGGTAGCTAGATGAATTTGAGAAAATAAATCCATCCATATAAAATTGGAGCCCGTATCGTCCGCAAGCACAAAGTTCAGATAGCCAAATAAATTTTAAATCTTATCCAACGATTTTATAGGCTTTTAAGGTATCTTCCGTGAAAACTCAATGCTAAAAAGCGAAAATGGATTTATCAGTATTCAACAGCAACTGATAGCACTTGTAGGAATAATATTCTGTTTGCTAACGAAAAGTATAATTTTCTTAAACGGTTTAATAGGTTTTTAAGGTGTCCTCGGTGAAAATTCAAGACCGAAACGAGCACATAAATCGATACATATCCAATCGCTGCCCGCAGCCCTCGCAGATATATAGTTGTGTGTTAATTCTGGAGGTAGTATCCTTAAAATTGGTAAAATTAGTTTTATCTTTAATAAAATGTTATAAATAAATATTTTTTTGTAATATGTGTTATATTTTCCTATAACTATAAAAATTGAAAGATTTTGACATAGATAAATCCAAATTTCATACTTTGAGTCTTCGTATACTATGCATTTTGAGCTCTACGGTAAGGTACTCTTTGACTGATTAACCAATTTGGACTCAGAACCTCTCTTCTTGTAGTTAAAACATCTCACTTTGGATTTAAGCTAGTTAGATTGTGATATTTTGAAATCCTAAATTGCTATGTTAAAAACACGTCAAAATTTTATTGTCAAACTAGACTTTATCTAGACTTTCCTTAGCCTTCATCGAGACTTGAGTTAAATTTTATTTTACACGTATTAGGAATTATTACACTAGCAATATTATTGCCAATTTATTTCCAAAATTAACCAATATATTATCAATATTTTGCGATATGCTTTTATGGTAAACCTATTTATTAACTACATTGTACTCAATACTTAATCGTATATTAAATTAAAGTGAATCATCATTTTTCTCCGGTTCTTCGGTTCTTTGGTTCTCCGGTTTTGATGGTACCTTTTTTATAAGTGAATAATTTTTTGTTATATGGGCATTACACATTTCTCATGGGTCTCATTTTTGGGCCTTATTTTTGGGGGCCCTATTTTTGGGGCCTTATTTTCCGGGGCCTAATTTTAATTTTGGAACTCAATATTTTTTGGTCTCAACATTATGGGTCTTAATTTTTGTTTTATAATTTGATCTTACAAGTTTTGGGACTCAATATTGTTGGGCCTCAAAGTTTTCGGCCTTAAAAAATTTTGTTCTGTAATTTACTCTTAAAACTTTTGGAAGATAATATTTTTTGGTCTCAACATTTTGGGCATTGAAACTTTTTGTTTTATAGTTTGCTCTTAAAACTTTTGATAATTAATATTTTTGGGCCTAAAAATAAAATCAATAGCTAATAAATAAATACCATACAATAACACTTATATTTTTTCTTAATATAAAAAAATAAGATTGAAAGTAAGATTAGATAACAAAAATCTAGTGGAACTCGCAAAATATATAGAAACTCTTCGACAGAGTCGAACTTAAACTTTTGTCGGAGTGTTATTCTGTTAGTCGAATAATAGATATATGTAGATGATGTCGATTGAATTTACAACCTATAAAATACTAGTTTCTATCCTTACAGCGTTAGCCAACATAGTTATGTTGTTATCCGACTCTTACGACGTGCTGGTAAGGTATATTTTTAAAGAGTCATATAATTTTTTAAAGTATATTCTTTATTGCTGTTTTATTAATTTTTTTCAATTATAGTTAACAGCGCATATATATTATATATTTTAATGCTGCAGCCGTTGTTCATAGTATTTATATTATAATTTATAGTATGTTTTTATTAAATGTTCTTGTTTTATTTAAATGTTGCAACTTGTATTTAATAAAATTTTTTTCAATTTTCAGCTTAATCATTTATTAACTTATTACAGCAATTTTACAGCGCATGCATATATGCTGTTGCCGTGATAAGTTTTAATATAAAAAACAGTTTTGATTTTTTTTGTTTTTTATGTTTCATTGTTATTTTTTTCTATTTATTACACTATTACAATATTTCTTTATATACAATATTTTTAGTGTAAGCTTTGTGTTTATTCTTTAATTTATCACTCTCTATTTTTGCATTGTTTAATAATAAAATTTTTTAATTTTTTCTACTTTTAACTCTTGAAAGAGCAACGTATAATTAACCATGGCTAAAAATTGGTGTTGGTAAATAGATACCAACTTGGTTATATGATTGTCCTTGCGATTTATTGATAGTCATTGCAAATCCTAATCGAATGGGAAATTATTTTCGACGCATATTAAATGGTATTTCTTCTTCATGTGGTCGATAAAGTTATTCTCGGTATTAGAACTGTATTTCCAATTCTTTTTCCACTTATAATTTCAGCTTGAATAGAATATATCATAAGCTTTTTTACTGATAACCTTGTTCCATTACATAGCCTTTCGTTTATATTAGGATTTCGTAGAAGTATTTAGTTTATGTGGAGGGAGTCCATTAGGTGTTAGTGAATTAAGAAATTCTATAGGGAACATAACATCTAGATTTTCTCCATTGTCATCTTTTGCTGTATCGATACTCGAATATTCAACTGTTGGCCCTTCCATTATAGTTAAAATTTTATTATTAATTTCAATAACATCGCTATCTGTAGGAGCCAATATAACTTTATCAATTAAATTATTATTGGCATTTAATTTTATTTTATTACCAAATGTTTCTTTAATGATGTCATTTTCATTTGCTATTGTATCAACAGGAATTTCGAGCAAATCATTTTCTTCTTCAAATTTATTGGTATGTTTTCCTTGGTCTACATCTAATAGCCATTGTCTGAATATATTATCATTATCGCATATACGAAGATTCTCAGTTAAAGCCATGCGTATAAAATTTGTTCATAAATAACTATTTTTAACCGAATTTTCTATAATTTCAGTTCGACTGCCATGTCGGACAACAGGTAATGTTTACCTAAAATCTCCTGAAACAAGTAATATCTTACCACCAAATACTTCTTTAGTATTATATACATCTTGAAGTAGTCGGTTGACTGCTTCAAAAGCAAATTTTGATGTCATGGATCCCATATTATAATTTTTATTTTTTTCAAATTTTCACCATCCTTTGAATTAGATTTTATATTACATGTTGTACTATCTGTTATATTGAGTGGTAATTTAAATGTTGTGTGCACCGTTTTTCCATTTTTTAATAAATTAGCTGCAATACCTGTCCCAGCAACACATAAAAATGGTATATTTGAAATTTTCAGATAGTCTATTAAAACATTAAGCAAGTAACTTTTTCCACTTCCTCCTGGTTCATCAATAAAACTCCATATTCTCTTTGCATTTTTTATACATTTCAAAACTGTATCATAAATATATTTTTGTTGTTCTTTTAATGAACTTTTATTGTAGAATGTTGATACATCATCGGTTTCTTGTGTACACATAGATATGCTTGGTAAATTAAAATCATTTAAAGAATACCCATTGATTAGTAAATTTTTATTAATTGCATTTAGTGCTCAGTTTTCACCGACACATTTTTCATCTTTTGGGTGATAAAATAAATGTTTGTATTTTTTATATAAATTTCTTGCATATATAGGATTATGAAAAATGCAAATAAATGCAAGTAATTCGCAAGGGGCAGTAGGAAAGTGTAATTGCGTTGCTTCCTCTAAACATCTATCCGACTCCTGATCCTCATTAACCAAATGCTTAGATATAGCCGCCTCATAAAATGTGGGATATATTATACCATTAACGTTACGTAAATCTTCAAATGATGATGCACCTTTAATATGTTGTAACAGTTTGGTTGCCGCACGGATGTTTATTTTAATATCGCGGCTGCTCGGCGGTACGGTTAAACTTACCGTATTTAAATAAACATATTTTTCCCGCGTTGCGACGGCAGTTACCAGTCCGCTCTACCAAATTTGTTAAGTATTAGTCTGAAACCGAGTTACTGTTTCAGATGACAACCAGGTAAAAAAAATCAAATCTGAAATTGACCGCGAAACAGGGATATCGCGTTGAGCACTTGTCAACCAGAAATATACGAGCTCTTAGGATTACGGAAGGAATCGTACGTGGGTTAAAATTTAATTACTCGAATACCGAATTGTATTGTAACAATAAATTGAATTTATTGAAATAAATATAAAGGATAAATAATAAACAAAATCTCTAGTCGTCGCCGAGGTCTACGCTTTATTACAAGTCGGTAAACGGCCGGCTTGTAGAGAGAGGGGGAAATATATCGCGAACTAAAATAATATACCTAGTCAACGGGACTGGTATAAAGCAATATGATTATTTATTAATTGCGAATAAAACACGATCGCGTGAAGTGGTACCACTTACTTTATACGCTGCTGTAGTCGTTGGTAAACAATGACCAGCCGATCGGTTGCTCTCTCTCTCTCACTCTCGCTGCGGTATAGGACGGATTGTCCGCTCGCCCGTGCACCGAGGTTGTGTGGCTGCAGGACGGTTAACGGTGTTGCGCCAGTCACTGCAAATGCAGGATCGGCCTGCAGTCGAAACGCACACACGAAACGCACGGCAAAACACAGCACGGCGAAGCTGAACACGAGACGCGGGGGGATCACACCTCTAGCGTAACAAAGCGGCTATATCTCCTTCATGTGGCCACGACGAACCGAGCCGAGCCGAATCTTGCCGGCTCGAGCCGATGCGAACATTACGATACTGTTTGCTCGTGTTGATTCAATTCGTCAAACGGTAAACAATACCTTACCGTTAGAATGTAAAAGCAAGAATCTAATAAAATATTTTTCACGATCTTTGGGATTAACCAAATACATTCTACTTAATATGAGTTTGTTTTTTTTTATTTTACTCCACATTTTTGTTTTATTATCAAAATACATAATGCATTGGTATATCGGAATATAAATAATTTCGTGCTTTAGTATCAACTTGATTTAATTTAAAATATGTTGTTAATGTAGTTTCTATATTTTTATTTTTTATTTCTTCTTCCCTGCCTTCTTTAAAGTAAACTTCCTGTTCGCCTTCATTATGAATAGCTAATCGTATTATGGAATGTGACATTTCATGTAACGGATATTCCAATAAAATCTGTGCATACTTTCTGGGGGGCATAAATATCTTGTATTAATGTATTGTTTAATCTCAACGTATTCATATACATTATTTTAACTGTTTTCTAAACTGTCAGAATTGTCTTCAAATTTGATACCAGCATCTTGTATTTCAATAAATGCACAGTCATGTCCTTCATAGCAATATTTAAATAAATATTTTATACATTGCACAGTAGAAAATACTTCTACGTTAATGTGGTATTTAAATTTTAGTAGTAAATAGGGGTTATATGGAACAACAAATCGATTATCAGTTACTCTTTTATAATTTTCACCTTTGTAATTGGTTTTTTACCATAATTTCTTTGTATATAATGTGGATAACCAGATAAACTAAACGTTGTTTGTTATTATAATTTTTGGGAAAATTTTTCATACATGTTTTTGTGTTTTTATTCATACAAGGAGAGCTCATGTTTTGTTCTCCACAAGAACCGTGTATCATAAATTGTTTTACAATATTATACCATCGTGGATAAATATCTTCATTCGGAATTTCTGCACTTATAAGTTCATTAACCTTATCAGGAGCATTGATTTTGTCATTTTCATGTAAAAATAACAGCATATGCATATGTGGTAATCCTCTTTTTTGAAATTCAGTAACACAAGTGTAAGCAATACACTTTCCTAAAACACCTTCTTCAACTACTAGTTTTTTAAATTCTTTTACTTTTTGTTGGAAGACTTTAACAACAATATCTGGTCTGTCAATTGGAGTTTTATATTTTTCTAGATTGTCTGTTATTTCTCGCCAGTTTGGATGGCATGTCATTGTTATAAATAAATCAGGCTTTCCATAACGATTTACTATACTTATTGAATCAATATAATTTTGTTTTAAAAATCTTGGGCTGCCGGTAAAATTTGAAGGAAGAATAAACATTTTTTAATTTTTACATTTTCAGTTTCTTTTTTTATGCAAATAATCCATTACGCCTTTATAACAATCTTATAAATTCTTATAAATTCTTATAAAATATTATCTTGCAGTTTCAACATTTACAAAAGCATCAATTTCTGCCTTTTGAGAAACTTTTCCCAAATTAAGGTATGGATTAAAACTATTTCTTACGGAAAATCTATAATTATAAAATTTTAAAGTTGAAATCTTATTATTTCTATTTTTACATTTCATATTAGGCATCCATCCGTATCCTCCATTTGGATACATAAGTGGATAGGTCATAGGATCAGTGTGTTTACATATTAAGAGTATACTAACTGGATTATCATATCTTGAATATATAACAATATCACGTTCTGCAGGAGGGAGTCCGTTTTTTCCTACAAATACCATTGCAACTTCATTACATGTAGCTTCATTGTAAATATTTTGTCTAATTTTTCGTTGCGTTTTATAGACATGATTATTGTTTTCGAAGTACACTCTAAACCTAATCTGTAAAAATCGACGTTAGAATGTTTAAATTCGTGATTTTACAGTTTATGAAAAGGTTAAAATTATAAAATTACACTTTACAGTAGTTAAAATACATAATTTACACTTTAAGCAATGGAAATTGTGATATTTACAGATTTGAAATGTGTAAAATATGAAATTTACAGCAGTGAGAAGTGCGAAGATCCGACGACTAAATACAAAACTGTAAATTCAAGATATACATTTACCAAATGAGTAAAATGGTAGAATTACACATCTAAAAAGTGCAAATTGTAAAAATTAAATGTTTCAAAAGCGTAAGATGTAATAGAAGGAAAAAATAGAATTTAACTCTTTTATAAAGGTTAAAAGTACTCATCTTACGATTTGGAAAGTGTAAATATAGAGAATAACGATTTGGAAAACTGTAAAATCTCGTACATTGATTTAAATCTATAAATATTAGATTTTCAACTTTTTGGAAAGAAGAAAATAATAAAAGTTTTTTTATATATACAGTATAAGTAGAGGGTTTTATTTAGAAGAATTATAATCTAAATTAATATTTAGCTTGCGAAAACGATTCTCATATACCACAAATACATACAATATTTCAATTTATTTTAAACATATGGAACGGCATACTTGTATACTATGTATGTACATTTGTATACGTATGCTGCTTGAAAGCAGCGAATTAATAGAGCCTCCTATTTGCGATTTTCCTCATAGCATATGTTCTACTGCGACATACGAGGTCCAACTTTTGATTGTATATCTGAACATAAAGTTTTTTGTATATAGATTCGTATGGTTATCACCTAAATTTATTATGTGCGACGATTCATTCCCTCGTGTGAGTATTTCAACGTAAATTATAAAAATATATATAGTAATTTAATTTATATTGAGAACTGAAAATATATGCTATTCATCGATAGAAGTAAAATGACTTTACTATTATTCGTATACCAAAACACCAATTAAAAAGAAATTGTATTTTCAACACTGACATTTAAATTAGTTAATGTATCTAATTCATCGGTAAAGTGCAAATATATATTACTGATGTTTGTGTATAAAAACATTACTTCAGAAAAAATTAAATTTTTAACATTATCACATTTGTTTGTACAATTTTAGAAGAAATTATTTAAATCAAAGAACTTCTAATAAATGTATTGTAATATGTCTACCATTTTACTCATTTGGTAAATGTATATCTTGAATTTACAGTTTTGTATTTAGTCGCCGGATCTTCGCACTTCTCACTGCTGTAAATTTCATATTTTACACATTTCAAATCTGTAAATATCACAATTTCCATTGCTTAAAGTGTAAATTATGTATTTTACCTACTGTAAAGTGTAATTTTATAATTTTAACCTTTTCATAAACTATAAAATCACGAATTTAAACATTCTAACGTCGATTTTTACAGATTAGGGTTTAGAGTGTACAACCACTTTTAGCACAGCGTTCTAATTCTTCTTTTTCTACTTCGTGCATCATTTTATAAGCTTTAGCGTAAAGGTTAATATTTCTCAATAAGCTATCTATTTGACTTAGCAGTTCTAATTTTGTAAGAGAATTATTTTTGTATCTTTTTCTTTCAATCGTAGCTAATTCATTATCTAAAACATATAATTGTCCGTATTTTCGAGTTTCATTTTCGTTTGAATGCAAAGCAAAAACGTTGTGACATATTTGACCACAAATTCTAAGAATTTGTGGTCCAGCACTTGGCAATTTGTCATAATTTGCTCCAAAGCTTGCAAAAGCTAAAGCATTATTATATATTCGAATGTTTTTACGAAAATTATTACTATCTTCTGACTGTCCAGTAGCTAATTGTTTTAACTGATCTGGATAAGAAGCATTTTCCGGCAAATTTATTTTTCCTTTGTGACAACAATTAGAGAATGCTTTATCTTGCGTGCATTCAAAAGCAAAATGTTTAGCGTCATAATACTTACAAGTTTCAGTCATACCACTTAAATTATTTTCGTTAATTAATTTTTCATCAAATTCTACATTTGCAATTCGGCCTACAAATTTTGATTTACTAATTAATTTTAAACTTTTTTCATTTTTAATTAAAATTTGTTCATTTAATTGTTTTGCAGTTTTCTCATTTATTACAGTTTTTGAATTATCATATAAATCATAAGATCTTTGATCGTATATATCTTGGCTTACAACAAACTTAGTATGTACTGAATTAAATTTAATGTAGTTAATTTATTGTCTTATTGTTCTCAAAAAATAACGTGAAAGGATTGTATGAGTGAATAATTTTTTTAAATAGAGAATGTTATACATATACAATTGTATGGAAGTTTGTGTTAAAAATCATATGTCCAATTAGTGTCAATGCATAAATTGAAATTTTTGTTTTGATAACGCTGTTTATAACTAATATTTTACAGTTTTGAATTTTGACATATAGATTTCAAGATATTCTGTAAATCAGTATTCTTGAAATAATAATTTCATTTAAAGCATTGGAAATGAATGTTGTTAATTTTTTATTTTGTAGTTTGTAAAAAATGATTTCTTTAAATTTATTAAAAAACTCTTGATTATAAGGTAATGATATAGTGCAAATTGAAGCTGTTTTCTTGTTTCGCTTGTGCCTGTGAATTTAATTTTACATAGTCTATTTTTAATTGCCAAATTCGTGAAATTATCCGGATAGTTATTCGTTTTTAATAAGTTTCTAACAATCATTATATTTTGTTTGTGAAATTGTTGAAGAGATAAGATAATTGCTCTGTCTGCTAAATTATAAATTATGTTTCGTTTTTGTTGAATAGTATGATTTGATTCAAATTGAGTATACGATTAGAATTCTTTGATTTTTTAAACCAATTGGTTATAATGTTATTATCAGTTTTAATCAATGTAAGATCCAAAAAATTAATGCAGTTATTTTCTTCAATTTCATGTGTAAATTTTAAATAATTATTGTAATTGTAAAAAACAGAATTAAAGAACACCAGAAAAATAAAAATCCAGGAACTGTTGTTACTGCACATATTATTAAAAATGCGGATCATGAGTTCAATTGGAACAATGTAAAAATATTAGATAGAGAGTCATCTTACAAAAAACGAATTATTTCAGAAATGTTACACATTAATTATTATAATTCGACTATCAATAGAAAAGAAGACGTACAATATTTAAATCGACAATATAAAAGTATTATGATGTGATTTAAAGAGACTGTTTATATCCGAGTATTTCTAAGAAATTGACTTTTAATTTGTAAACAGACAAACACATATACTCGCAGACACTTGGTTTGTTTTGTATAAATTCGCTCGATTTCGCATACTCTTGTTATTCGACGATGCCTTTCTGGGCTTATTACATCTACGTTTCAGTGTATCAATGGTAATATTTTATTCCGTTAATTTATTCAATATTTCGTCCGTTAATTTGTAATTATTAAAATTGTTATTTTGTGCTCAATAAATTTATAGTACCTGAAGAGGTCTGCAAACCACGCAGACGAAACGTTGTACAACAAAATTTAAATAAATAGTGTTTATTTATTTAAAAAACTGACCCTCGACATCGATTCCTTGTAACGAATAATTCGTGCGTTTAAAAACATTTATGACCAATGTTAATTTACTATATACAAAACATAAGTTGTAAATTGTACGTTTTATGGGTTTTAAGAAATATGAATTAATTTTATACAAAAAAATTCTTTAAACAAAGATTGAATTTTGTATTATGCATAGACAATGAAATTAAATTAAATTAAATTGACACGTAGACTACTACTTTATTTAACCCTTTGTTGCACGTATTTTTCTATTTAATGATTTTATTATTTGGAAACTCTTACTCGGGGGGTTTTTGGGATCGCTGATCAGAAATCTGAAGTCAGAATTTTGAAATTTTCAATTCAAGATGGCGATTCATGGTGGCAATATAAATTGAACTTTATATTCTTAATCAGCGATCTTAAAAACCCTTGAGTAGAGATTTTCAATTTGTTACAATGGTTAGATTTGTCAAAAATGTTCAATAATTATAGCAGAATGGGCAAACTACTGTAAGTACTTGACGAGCACGTCCTTGAGCTAGAGCCGCTGGGTCACCTCCTCGGAAAGACCAAGACTATAATTTCGCCAGACATTTTTTCTGAACGAATTGAGTTAGAGTGCCAATAAGACCACCATATATTCGTAATATGTTAATAAGTTTCTAATATTCTAATAACGTTGAAATGTATATGTGTCTATTGGTCATTTGATGGCATTTTCTTTTCCAATATATCGCTAATTTTTAAATAAATAATAAATAAAATTACTTTTAAAAACCATTAAACTTTCCAAAATATTTAATATGACTTTAACTAAATAAATTGTAATTGAAGCAAAAACATATTTTTCGAATACTTATGCTTTCGCAGTGCGGACGTCGGAGATCGTCCGCGGCAGACAAACTCCGCGAATGCAGATTTTAATAAGCGGGAATGTCGAAGAGCGCCTGCAGTGACATTATGTTTTAAGAGGAGAATCGATGGCGCGCCGATGTCGGAGAGCGTCGAAGTATTAATTTATTTAAAACCAAATGTATTTGATAAACACGTTTATCTATTTTCCTCGTCTTTGCTTCTGATTTTAATACAACATTATTAGAGGTTAGTTGGATTAAGAAAGGCCAAATGAACTTCAATCCGAATCCGACCACTGACAGGGATTAACAAATGCAGTTTGATATTGATATTCTGGAAGTACCTGGAAGGTTTCTCATATATAAACTGATCAATTACATAAATAGAGGGAAACCAGTGCAATAATTGAATAGTAAAAATAATAACCTAACCTGCAAATATAACTCTCATAATAACGGACAATCAGCTAATTTCTCACTAATAAGGTAGCCTGACATCATTAACAGATAACTTGTTTGCAGTTCCTTGAGTAGAGATCAAATTATATATATTTGTTTGGCATTGGATATTATTTCCAAAGACAATTATCTGTATGCTATCAAACATAACCTATTAATCGGACGCCGTCAAAAATGTGGATTGCTGGGCATTTGTCATATTACAAGAGCAATTGCTTAAACTCGGCAACATCGATGTACTGAGAAAAATCAACATCCAGTATCTCAAAATTATCACTCTATGCCGCAAAATCTTAAAAAAAACGCAACAATGTTTACAAGTCGTTTTGTTATCGAATTATAACGGTCACTAGTGATGTGAACCTCACTAGTAGTATCGCGTAAAGCAAAACTGCGCATGCGGGCAAGGATTGTAATCGAGCAGGAGACTTACGCGGCTCATTCTCTAAACACTCGCGCCGGCTAAAAATCTTCGCATGCTAATTGGCCTTGTTTACTTATTAATTTTTAACTCATTTTTCTAGCATCTATAAATGCACAGTGTTCGACTAAATAATTAAAAACTTTTAATAGCAAATAATGTAAATAATACGTAAAATATGACGCATGCGGAAGGGTCGAAAATTATATTATTACCGAATTCTTCACAGGTAACGAGAGAGGGAAAATATAGGGATATTATTAGATTGAGGGAGATAGAAAATCGAAGAAGTCTGGCATGGTTCTGAAAACGGATCCTCGCCATTCTGATTCGATCTATCATAGGTCATTGTGTTGGTTTCTATCTCTACCAGTCATTAGGTTTTGGTATATTCCATTATTCAGCATTATATTTTTTATTAAGGAGGATTTAATAGTTATATTCGCCGAATTAATGAGACATATATATTTTTAAAGATAATTCTATAATACGGAGGAGTTAAAGCATATAAATATTTATATACACAAATAAATGATACCGAGTTCCTAAGCACAATTCCTTGTATGCTATCAAAAACCGCGATTAAGTGGTTCCGATCGGTCAAGGAAAAGATTAAGACGCTTAAGGAGTTCAAACGCGCATTTAGACATAGATTCATGGGAATTCTAGATAGAGAGGATTTTATGGAAGAATTGCGTAGAAGGACTCAAGCGAAGGGAGAGGACATAGCTAGTTATTTATCGTGTGTTAGATTGATAGTAGGGTATTTTAAGAAACCGCCGCCGGAGTGTCAGTTTGTCCAATTAGTATTTCGTAATCTGTTGCTGGAGTATCGTAAGGCAATGGAAAACGAATATCTCGATACCTTGCACGACGTTGAGAAGTGAGGGAGGAAATCTGAACGAAAGAAGGAATTGGACAACCGTTACATTTCTCCGCCACCCAAAGAAAATACTTGCATTCCAGAAGCCGCATATCCAGGGCCTACAGTAAAAGGCAAAGTGACTAAGGTGGAAGAAAACGAACCGGGTTTAGTAGGTTCGGAAGATAAGCTGAAGCCAACGAAGGTGGATAAAGAGTCGAATACGCGGTTACGGCCAAAATGCAGGTAGAATCGCAGGAGCAGCCAATCACTGCTGCAATAGTTGTGACCAAGCAGGCATCCCAACAGAATGCGAGACTACCGGTACAGCAACAGACTAGTTGGTCAAAACCAACAGCAGCTGGCCAACGCGTAAACTATAAAGAGCAAAATCTGGACGATATCATCATAGTCACCGAGTCGTTTGAAGAACACTTGAAATATCTGAATTTGGTATTAAGGAAATTAATAGATGCAGGGTTAACTGTCAATAGGGACAAATGCGAATTTTGTTGTAGTAGGGTGACTTATTTAGGATTTATTTTAGATAGGGACGGACTTAGAACAAATCCAGATAAAGTGTCTCCAGTGGGCAATTATCCAGTACCCAAGACAATCAAAGAATATGAAAATTCTTTGGTATGATCGCTTGGTACTCGCAATTTATTGTAAATGAGGCCGAGTTAAAGATTCCATTAGTAAAGTTGTTGCGTACAGGACAAGAATGGAAATGGGGACAAGAGCAGCAGGAAGCTTTCTATGCACTAAAGTAGGCTTTAACTATTGCACCCGTTTATATATATATATATATATATGTATATTTATTCCAAGATACTCTTTGATTTCTCCTAAGTCTTTCATTTTAAATTCATCTGACAAGAGTTTCTTAACGCTTTGAATGTTTTCCTTACCTTTACTGCAAATTAACAAATCATCTACATAAATCAAAATATAAATTTCATTTTTCTCTTTACCTTTTTTATATAAACATAAATCTACATTATTTCTTTTGAATCCTAATTTTGCAATACACTCAACAAAATACTCATACCAGTCTCTCGGACTTTCACGTAATCCATACAACGCTTTTGACAATTTGTATACTCTATTTGTTTTATCTTCGTAACCTTTTGGTTGATTTACATATACCTCAGAGCTTATTTTTCCATTAAGAAATGCAGTTTCTACATCCATTTGTTCAATTTTGAATTCATTTTGACAACAATAAGAAAGTAAAATTTTTAAGGTTTGATTCTTTGCTACTGGAGCGGATATGTCATCAATTTCATCTGTATGTTGAAAACCTCTTACAACTAGCCTAGCTTTATATCTATCATCAGATTTTCTCGTATAAACCCATTTAACATCTAAGACTTTTTTGTCTTTTCTTCTTTCTACTTATATCCAGGTTTTATTTTTATTTATGCAATCTATTTCTTGATTCATTGCTTTTTCCCAATTTTTACTATCTTTACAATTTATCGCCTTCTCAAATGTGCCAGGCGTATCTATTCTACAGTAATTTACACATATGTTATAAGAACTACCATTACTAAATTTTCCCGAAGGTTGATTTAGTAATGAAATTCAAGCGCTGTTATTCGAATACCTAATCGGACTTTTCTTTTCGCGTGTAGATCTACGCGGCAATGTTAGCTTTTTATATTTTTTATTACTTTGTTTTTCTTCATTTTCATCCGCGCTTTCAAAAACACTATCATTTAACTCGTTTTCTGTATTTTCATCGTTTTCTTTTTCATTTTCATTTTCATCAAAACTAATACATTTAATATTTTCTTCGATAAATTCAACATGCCTTGTAACTAATATTTTATTATTTAACAAAACTCTATAGCCAACATCACTATAGCCTAATAGAATTCCCATATCCGCTTTTTTATCCCATTTTGAAAATCTTTTTTGTTCTGGCCTTTTTACAAAAACTTTACTCCCATATAAGCGTATATGTTCAACATTCGGTTTCTTCCTAAAGAAAATTTCATACGAAGTTTTTCTCTCAATAGTATTAGCGAGCGTTCGATTTTTCAAATAAGTAGCCGCACATATTATTTCAGGCCAAAACCGTTTGTGTACTTGTGCCTCTGTTAGTAAACATCGCGACATATCCATTATCGTTGTATTGAATCTTTCCGCTGTACCATTTGACTCGTGTATATAGGCTGGACAATTATTCAAAATAATGCCTTTCTCTCTCGTAAATTTATAGAAACGATTATTTAAATATTCTTTCCCGTTATCGCATCTCAGAATTTTTACTCGTTTTCCGGTTATATTTTCACTTTCATTCACATATTGAATTAAACAATTATATACCTCATCTTTAGTCTTAATACAATAAACCTTAGCTATTTTGCTATAATCATCCATAAAAGAAACAAAATAATTTTCCCCATTAAATCCAGTAGTTTTAAATGGACCGCAAACATCAGTATGTATAATCTCCAAAATATCGTTTGCTCGTGTTCTATTATTTTTAAATGGAAGATTATGCATTTTATTCTCTATGCAAATTTTACACTTCAAATATTCCGATTCAAGTTCATTAGGAATTCCCGTTAGCAACTGTTGTTTACATAATGTATTCAAAATAACTAAAGTTTACGTGCCCTAAGACTCTATGCCATCGTTCCTTTTGACTCATATTTTTATTTTTCTCGGCACTATTTACATACGTCTCATATTTCAATTTACTTTTCATTTTGAATACTCGATTTTCTTTGTAAGCTACAACTATTAATCTATTATTGTTATCTATAACTTTTGCATAATTTCCTTTTGAAACAATCGTATTTTCGTTATCGATTAATTTCCCAAAACTAATAAGATTCATTTTCATTTCTTTAGTATAAAATACATTTTTCATATTTACTTCATTTTGTTTTCCATACGCATCAAAATAACTAACAACATTTCCAATCTTTGTTGCTTTTATAGACCGATTATCGCCTAAATAAATATTTATCGGTTCTTTCAATACAATACATTTTTCAAAGTAACTTTCATCATTTACAATATGATCCGAACACCCGCTGTCTAATAACCAATGTATTTCGTTACCTGACCTAACGTCAGCTTGACTATGTTGCGCTGCATGAGCTGTTGCTGTCCAAGCACTCGAACCAGGTCCGCTCTGCTCACCTTAGTTTAAAACTTGTTGTCGACGAAAATTTCAACGCCCTCTGCTGTAGTTGCCTCTTGTGCCTTGCCGTCCTCTGTCTCTACTGTTTCGACCTCGAGTTGAAACTTGCCATGTTCCGCTGCTTTGTGCTGCTTGGCCTCCATCTTGGCATTCTTTTGCGAAATGTCCAGCTTTCCCGCATTTATAGCAATTTCCTTTTTGACTTTTCTTCGCAGTAAATACATTTGATCTTTTTTCATTTTCTTCATTTTGATTTTTCAATTCAGCTAGTTTAATTTTATTCTTTACATAATCTGTCGTTTGATCTTCTTCTTTTAATGTATCGATCAAATCACCAATATAACTGTATGATTCTGGAAACGTGTTTAGAATATAATTTAATTTCTCTTTTTCACTTATTTTGGCTCCTGCGCTTTTCAATTCGTTCACAGCTTTTTCAAAGTCGGTGAAAAATGACGCTGTATCACCATAATTATTCAATCTTATTTTTTCAATTCTGTTTCTGCACACAATTTGTAGTGCTGTGGATTCTTTCAAATACATGCCGTCTAATCTCTTTATTATCTTGTAGGCTGTTGTCTCTTCACAAACAAATTCTAATTGCCTATCTGAAATCGAGCTGTATATTATATTAATGGCCTTTAAATCTTGTTCGTCCCAATTTGCTGCATCTGTAATAGCTTTTTCCCTTGTAATCACTGTATCACATTTTTTCATCTTCATAAACATTGTGATTCTCTTTTTCCACATGCTATAATTTTCTCCATCAAACACTGGGATATTTATCTCTTTTCTCTCCATATCATATTCTTGAATATCGAACTTTCCTTCGTGTTCAGATATACTTTCTTCTTTCTTTATCTCTTCTTCAACAATTTTGTCTTTATCCATAAACGTCTCGAATGTTCCTTCGGATTCGGACTTTTCACTTTACTCAGACACGTGGCTTCCTTTCTTCTTTCTTCTTAAATATTTCCTTATTTTCCCGAAGGTCGATAAGAAAATAATTAAAAATACTAACCATGCTCTGCTACCATGTTGAGGTGTGGATATAAAATGGAGAGAATTTTATTTTATAATAATGTGGATTTATTTAACTACTACTTCTTATATACATCGACATGTTTATTCGACGAAGGCTCAAGCCAGATAGATCGAGTAGCAGAGAGAGCATCGTATTGTCCGACGTCTCTCGCAGTATAGTCGTACTCCCCATATGATATTTTCACCTAAAAGTTTCACCTGATAATTTGTAACAGTTTGGTTGCCGCGCGGATGTTTATTTTAATATCGCAGCTGCTCAGCTTAAACTTACCGTATTTAAATAAACATATTTTTCTCGCGATGCGGCGACGGTTACCTGTCCGTTCTACCAAATCTGTTAAATGTTAATCTGAAACCGAGTTACTGTTTCAGATAATAACCAGGTAAAATTCAAATCTGAAATTGACCGCGAAACAGGGATATCGCGTCGAGCACTTGTCAACCAGAAATATACGAGCTCTTAGGATTACGGAAGGAATCGTACGTGGGTTAAATTCAATTAATCGAACACCGGATTGAATTCTAATAATGATATGAATTTATTGAAATAAAGATAAAGATAAATTAACAAATAAAATATTTAATTGTCGCCGAGGTCTACGCTTTTATTACAAGTCGGTAAACGGCCGACTTGTAGAGAGAGGGGAAGAAAATATCACGAACTAAAATAATATATCCAGTCAACGGGACTGGTATAAAGAAACACGATTAAGTGCGAATAAAAACACGATCGCGTGAAGTGGTACCACTTACTTTGTACGCTGCTGTAGTCGTTGGTAAACAACGACCAGCCGATCGGTTGCTTTCTCTCTCTCTCACTCTCGCTGCGGTGTCGGACGGATTGTCCGCTCGCCCGTGCACCGGGGTTGTGTGGCTGCAGGCAGATGCACGGTGTAGCACCACTCACTGCAAATGCAGAATCGGCCTGCAGTCGAAACGCACACAAAACGCACGGCACAAATCACGGCACGGCGAAGCTGAACACGGGACGCAGGGGGATCACACCTGTCACGTAAGAAGGTGGCTATCACTCTATCGAGTGCGCGCGAATCTCCCCCTTACCTCTCTAATAAGGTGCGTGCGCGAATCTTTCGCGCGCGAAGTCGATCCCGCCCGTGTAGCTACGACGAACCGAGCCGAGCCGAATCTCGCCGGCTCGAACCGATGCGAACATTATGATACTGTTCGCTCGTGTTGCTCGAATTCGTCAAACGGTGAGGTAAACCGTACCTTACCGTTACACCCCCCTTCCAGATTCCACATACCCGTGATGTGGTTTCTGCATCCCTGACGAATTTGGGATGGGAAGTGGCTACACAGGTACAAGAAAAAAATACTTGGTCCAAAAATACGGACACTAACTGCAGTTCCGTCGTGTTCTGCCTCTACCTCGTTTGGCTAGCCCGCGGTGGCTAGCGGACGGAATTACCGTCGACCGATCCCGCGGTCTGGCGACGACCCTCGCGTTTTTACGCGGTCTACCTCTACTTCGTTTAACGGGGGGCACGACATTCGTGTTATCTCGTTCCTCGCGTGGAACGGCGCTCGCTTGCGTCTCGCCGCGTGAGACGTCTTCGCTCGCAGGAACCGTATCGCGTTCGGGTTCCTCTTCCCTCGTAGGTAGATCGGTCTCGATGTCGTCTTCTTGGCCGTACTCATCGCCATGGTCATCCGATAAGTACGGTTTGAGGTACTGGACATGGCATTTCTCCTCATGTCCCTGAGCATCCTGAATCTTGACAGTATTTGGGCCGTATTTGTGGACGATCAAATAAGGACCGATGTATTTTGGAGCTAACTTGGCCGAGACGCCTTGTGCGCTGGATGAGAGGACTCGGTTCTTCTTCCATACTAAGTCCCCGACTCCAAAAGAAGCCGCTCGTCTCCCGGCATTATAGTAATCGGCTTGCCAATCCTGAGCTTTATTAGCTCTAGCTGAAGCTTTCTTGTGAAGCTCAGGTAGTCGTGATAGCCGATCACTCCACTCAAGCAAACGCTGGTATTCCAAACGTTGCTGAGTCAGCTCGTCTTGAACTCGACGAGCAGTGCCGGGTGGCTCAGGCTGACGGCCGTAATTTAACATGGCCGGGCTCCATCCTGTCGAACTCTGTACCGCCGTATTTAAAGCAAACACAAGGTCCGGTAACTTTTCGTCCCAAGTGTTGTGCTTCTCGGTAATGTAAGACGCTACCATCGTTTTCAGCGTCCGATTAGCACGTTCGACGGGATTGGCCTGAGCGTGGTACGGGGGAATAGTTGTATGAAATATTCCTCGTTCCACGAGATAATCATCTACGAGCTTGTTCTTGAACGCAGTGCCGTTGTCGGATAAAAATACTTCCGGTGTGCCAAAACGCATGACGACTCGTTCGTGTAACTCTTTCACGATCGTCTTAGCGTTAGCTTTCCGGATCGGCACTGCTTCAATCCAGCGCGTGAACAAATCTTGGAAGACCAAAATATATTCAAATCCGTGTGTGGAGCGGGGAAGTGGTCCAGTAACATCTCCTGCTACCACTTGCCATGGCTTTTCAACCACTCGCCTACCCATCAAACCCCTGGGAGGGCGTTGCTCCACCTTGCATTGCTGGCACACCTGACATTTGCGTACATACTCGCCAACTTCGGCATAGTAACGTGGCCAATAATATAACTTTGCCACGCGAGCAAATGTCTTTTCTCTACCTAGATGGCCAGCTGCCGGATCATCATGACATTCTCGGAGGATGTTCTGCCTGTGCTCTTCGGGTACGACCAACTTCCAAGCGTCTTGATCTTCCATGGCGTCATCCAATTCAGTATCCACCCGATACGAATACAAGTTTCCACCTTGGATCTTCCAATCAGGAAATTCTCTCGGCCGCTCACTTACGTCTTTAGTCCACGAAAGGTACCAGGGGTCCTTAGTAGTCTGTCTCCAAGAGACGGAGGATAAGGCCGGCTCGTCTTCCTCATACATAAGAGAAAGTGCATCAGGAACGTAGTTTAGAGCTCCTTTCCTGTGCTCAATAGTAAAGTTATGAGACTGGAGTTCTAACGCCCATCTGGCGAGCCGGCTCGTTGGATTGCGAATATTGCATAACCAATGAAGACTACTATGGTCAGTGACAACTTTAAACTGGTAACCTTCGATGTATGGTCTAAACTTCTTAATCGCCCATACTACGACCAGGCATTCCCGTTCTGTGACGCTGTAATTGCGTTCGGCGGGCGAGAGGATTCTACTGGCGAACTTTAGGACTCTCTCTTCTCCGCCGACAATCTGTAGCAACACTGCACCGATACCAGTGTCACTAGCGTCAGTTTGGACCACATACTCACCATTCTCATCGGGAGTTTGCAGAACGGGTGCTGTCATTAACAAAGCTTTAAGCTGCTGGAAAGCGCTCTCTGGTTCTTCCAGCCAAAGATACTTCTGGTCTTTCTTGGTCAGACGCATTAACGGCTCAGCTATGGTAGCATAGTCGTGCATGAAGCGTCTGTACCAAGATGCCATACCGAGAAACCGTCTCAGCTGCTTCAAATTCTTGGGAGCCGGATATTCTTTAATCGGCTCCGTTTTAGCTGGGTCAGGTCGTATCCCGTCTCGGTTAACTCGCACACCCAAATATCTCACTTCGGGCTGGCAGAAGACACATTTCTCCCGATTAACAGATAAACCGGCTTCTGCCAAGCGAGTTAACACCTCGATCAACAGTTGCTTATGCTCTTCAAACGTCTCCGTGACAATAATGATATCGTCGAGATATGCATAAGCAACCGGTTCGAGTTCGGGTCCAATCACCTGATCGATCATGCGCTGAAATGTCGCGCCAGCATTTGCGAATCCATACGGCATACGAGTAAACTGGAACAAACCCATTCCAGGTACCGTAAAAGCCGTTATCGGGCGCGACTCCACCTGTAGAGGTATCTGGTGGTACGCACAGTTCATGTCGATCGTGGAGATGTATCGGGCTTTCTTGAGCTTGCGTAGGATATCCTGCATATATGGCAAAGGATATGCATCAGGTTTCGTCAAAGCGTTGACTTTCCTAAAATCGATGCAAAAACGCCTAGCATTCTCACCCTTCTTCGCCATCACCACGGGGCTGGACCAACCGCTTTTCGAGGGTTCAATAACGCCAGTCTCAAGCATCTCGCGAACTTGACGTTGCATTTCCTCTCGAATTTTATCAGAGACGGGGTAATACCTCTGTTTGATCGGCCTGGCTGATCCGACGTCGATTATATGTTCGACATCGTAAGAACGGCCGATCTTTGGCAAGGTTGTGGACAACACTCGGTCTAGAAGTTCGCGCAATTGTGTGCGCTCTACTTCTGTTACGTCAGCGACACCTGCTGACGATAATGAAGCATTGCCACTTTCCATACTTGCCACTTCCAGCTGTAGGACTTGATCTGTTCCCTTTAGGAATAAACGGTCGGAATCTGGGTCTAGGACGGCTCGGAATGCTCGGATAAAATTTACTCCGATGTAGCATTCAGCATCCAGGTTCGGCATTATCGCAACACGTATTTCTCGAGTCTCTTTACCGATGGTAAATGGTAGCATCACATGACCACACAACGGATGAGTACTACCATCAGCGAGCTTGGCATTGCCAGCTCGCGACTCGAGAAGCGACCTGCCTAGAGCGGTTGCTAACTGCAAACCGCTCGGACCCATTACGGTTGTCGATGCACCTGGATCGAACAACGCACGGATCCGGAATCCATCTATGTCAACCTGACACCACCAGCGCGTCTCGTCCTCAGGACGATAACTTCTTCGGCTAGTGCTCGATGTCACTAACTTTAGGACATCGTTGGTCTCCGGATCCATTCCGACTTCCTGGGATCTATCAGAAATCAGTCCTTTCCTTTTCTGCTTAACTGCAGCTGGACTATCTCGGTAATCGGGAGTCAGACCTTTGTCCTCCTTGGGGACTCCCTGTACTTTGGGGTATGCGGTTGTCCCCTCTAACCGCTTCCCCGCGCGTTTTTTGCGCAGTCAGGGCACGTCCTAACGGTGTACCCCAACTTACCACAAGTATCTGGTGGTACGCACAGTTCATGTCGATCGTGGAGATGTATCGGGCTTTCTTGAGCTTGCGTAGGATATCCTGCATATATGGCAAAGGATATGCATCAGGTTTCGTCAAAGCGTTGACTTTCCTAAAATCGATGCAAAAACGCCTAGCATTCTCACCCTTCTTCGCCATCACCACGGGGCTGGACCAACCGCTTTTCGAGGGTTCAATAACGCCAGTCTCAAGCATCTCGCGAACTTGACGTTGCATTTCCTCTCGAATTTTATCAGAGACGGGGTAATACCTCTGTTTGATCGGCCTGGCTGATCCGACGTCGATTATATGTTCGACATCGTAAGAACGGCCGATCTTTGGCAAGGTTGTGGACAACACTCGGTCTAGAAGTTCGCGCAATTGTGTGCGCTCTACTTCTGTTACGTCAGCGACACCTGCTGACGATAATGAAGCATTGCCACTTTCCATACTTGCCACTTCCAGCTGTAGGACTTGATCTGTTCCCTTTAGGAATAAACGGTCGGAATCTGGGTCTAGGACGGCTCGGAATGCTCGGATAAAATTTACTCCGATGTAGCATTCAGCATCCAGGTTCGGCATTATCGCAACACGTATTTCTCGAGTCTCTTTACCGATGGTAAATGGTAGCATCACATGACCACACAACGGATGAGTACTACCATCAGCGAGCTTGGCATTGCCAGCTCGCGACTCGAGAAGCGACCTGCCTAGAGCGGTTGCTAACTGCAAACCGCTCGGACCCATTACGGTTGTCGATGCACCTGGATCGAACAACGCACGGATCCGGAATCCATCTATGTCAACCTGACACCACCAGCGCGTCTCGTCCTCAGGACGATAACTTCTTCGGCTAGTGCTCGATGTCACTAACTTTAGGACATCGTTGGTCTCCGGATCCATTCCGACTTCCTGGGATCTATCAGAAATCAGTCCTTTCCTTTTCTGCTTAACTGCAGCTGGACTATCTCGGTAATCGGGAGTCAGACCTTTGTCCTCCTTGGGGACTCCCTGTACTTTGGGGTATGCGGTTGTCCCCTCTAACCGCTTCCCCGCGCGTTTTTTGCGCAGTCAGGGCACGTCCTAACGGTGTACCCCAACTTACCACAAGTATGGCACTTGATCGGTTTGGGGAAGTCTTCTTTTCTCTTTATCTTCTTTCTTGAATCCGACGATTCCCCAAGCTTCGAGGATGAACCACTCGATGTCTCCTTCCTCCTTTTAAACCGAGGAGGAGACTTGTGGGTTTTTTTCCTAGGTGGCGTATCTTTATCCACCTTAACCCCAGCTGTCTGGCTACTCGTTCGCATGGTCCTAAGGGTTTCTTCCAGGACTTTTGTGAGCCGTTCAATCGGATCTTCCCGACTCGACTCACTCACCTCCTTAGCCACGCTTGCTACCTTGGGCTTGGCGGTCGGCCGCTTTTTGGACTTTGCCTTGTACGCAAGTTCCGGCAGCATTAAATCTTCCTCTGCCGGAGGCGGTCGATATAACTTTTCCCGCTCGAGCGTTTGCTCGGCGTCCATCGCCAGCTCCAATAAATCTTCAACCGATTTGGCTTCAGCCCTCTTAAACAACCGCTGAAGCTGAGGTAGCATGTTACGGTAAAGATGGTCCAATTGCCTACGCTCGCTCGGGATCGGGTTGAGTTTTCGCATGATTGCGATTGAGCAGGTGATATAATCTCTCACCGGCTCATCCTCACCCTGTGTCCGAGCATTGGACTCCTCGATGAGCCTTTGCTGGAAGCTTTGGCTCATACCGTACCATTTCTTGGCAGATTTCACAAAATCTTGCCACGAGTGCCATTTGTCCTTCTCATTCCGGTACCACGTAGCTGCGGTTCCAGTGAGAAGTTCGGACAAGGACGGCAACACCTCGTCCTCGCTGAGGTTGTCGAGAATCCTACAGTCTTCGACTCTCGCAAGGAAGGCATCGATACTCTGGCTTTTGTCGCCAGAGAATCGGACTCCCCACTTACGAACCACCGCACCAACATCGCGCGGTGTCCCGGCCGATCTCGATGCTGATTGGCCGGACTCGTAAAAGTCCTTCAGATTAGGGTAGGGAGAGCTTGAACATGGAGGCTGTCTCGGTCTCCGTGTGTCACCCCTCCCCCAAGCTCCTCCAGCATCTGCATGAGGTGCTTGAGACCCCTCAGGCTCTACCTGCACGTGTTGTGGTCTGATGTCCGTCTCGTCCAGGGTGTAACGCGTATAGGTGTCCTGGAACTGGACATGTTGGGTTGGCTCTCGGGTTTTGTTTGTGCTGGAAGCTTGTGCACCGCTTGGTAAGTCCAACTTGCTGTTGACGGTGAGCATCTGTACTTCCAGCTCCTTAACCCGTTCCGTCAAGGTGGATAACCTACTTACTTGCTCCGCTAACATCGAAGCAAAATCCTTTGGTATCTCGAACTGAGCGCCAGTATGGGATACCAAAGTTATCCATTCTTCCTTGTCGGTTTCTCAGTCGGAGGTGTCCGACTGCCCATCTTCCTCTCGCTCGTCCGTATCTTCTACTTCTAGAGCGAGAGTCCTCTGTAGCACCTCTACTACATCTGGGTCAGAATCCGGGTCCGGAATCTCCGGATTCTGGGCAACCATGGACTTAAACCAATCTGTCCTCCGCCTGTTCCGCCTGACACGATCCTCATTTGAGTTTGTGTCGGCTGCGAACTCTTGAGCCGTATAATTGCCCAACAGCCACTGTTGGAGTCGTTCGGCTTTTTTATATACAGAACCGTCTGTACGCATCTCTAACGACTCCAAGTGCGCCTGGATCTGTTCGCTGGATTGCGTACCAATCCACTGATCGACTTGCGTGGTCATCGATTCCGCCATTTTAATTTTAACAAAATCACCGCTACGATTATTTACACAAAAAAAACTCTGAGTCGCTTTTCGCTTTACCTGTGCAAGGTATGCTTTTCTTCAAATTATTAGGTGGCTTTAAATAATAAAACTATTGGGCCACTAAGTTGAAGAATGAATTCTTTTCCCTTTATAATTACAAGAAGAAAAATTAAGCACACCTATTTGAAATTTGCTTTCCTGCCTAATATCAAAAACTAAGTTAAAGAATTATATTTCTGACTATTAATTTTACAAACAAATCGGGAGAAAAAAAAATTAACTATGTTACACGCGGGATTAATTTAATTTATTATAAAACAAATAAACATACAATATCAAACGTAAAAAGAAATTTTACGAATTGTTAATAAATTAAATTAAAAACAAGAAAAAATTTGTTTAAATCCGACTAAATACGAAAAAATCGAATTTACTCCGGCTCTCGGTCACCAACGCACGCTGTATATATTATAAAATAAATAAATAAATAATTGAATAAATAGATAAATAAATATAAATATATTCCTAAACAACTAAATGTGTACGCCGCTGTGACCTCTTACAATCGCAATGTTACAAAAAAATAATAATACAATTTTTATTGTAACGCGAGAGCCGGTCCGCGTTGTCAAAAATATAAATTTAACAAGCAAACTTCAAAACAGAAAAATTTTTACCCTTGCACAGGTGTTACAATTTTTATTAAGTCGGAAAACTAAATAACGCCGATTTTCCGACTAACCTACTCGAAATTAGGGACTCGATATGTAAATTGCGGACCTCAAGGCGAATCGATCTATATTTCAATTTTAAAATTCAAATTTACTATTATTTACGTGTAATTAATTAAAAAAATTATTATTACCGACCTCGGATTTCTTTTAACCAAACTAACCAACAATAAAAGAAAATCCGGTTCAAACTTATAAATTATTGTCTAAGTACAATAATTTAAAGGTTAGAATTAATCGCGAACCGATTAATCTAACTGCCGGTAATAACAAATATACTAATTAACGTAACTAGTATATAATAGAAAATTACACGTAAAATCCACACGTACTTGAAAAAATTAAATTTAAAATAAATTGATAACAACAAAAATCAATTAAATTAAATTAGATTCACTACCGTTTATAATAAAATCCTATTTTATAAGGGCACCTATATAAGCGCAGCTCGTATCACAAAAAAAACGCAATTTAAAAATTTACGTTGTGCGCCTCGTAGGCGCAATTTAGAAATTAACGTTGGGCGTAAAATAACCCAATCTATTAATTTACGTTGGGCGCCATGTAACGGGGTACGGATTGAATATAAGGAATAAAAAAATCAACGAAGGTATCGGGGCGCGAACCCACGATCCCGGGAGCGCGAGGCAGAAGCCTCACCACTGCGCTACCATTCGCAATTATCCCGGCTAGTCGACTTGGTCCTATCGACGAACGTCGCCGATAATTCAGGGACCTAACCTGCGCCGACACTCGAAATCCGTACCCGTTATATCCCCCACCCAAACGCGACCTACGCCCTCGGGGAGCCGTTTGATCACTTCGATCACCTGGGCTAGAGAGGCGAAGGTTGTCCCTGCTCGACCGGTGTCAAGAAGACCGTTTTCTGAGCACCGGGAGCCTCGTTAGGGATAGCCGTGCGTTTGCACCACCACGCTTGAGATCCCAGAAACTCAAGCTCCCCTACGTCTAGTGCCAACCTTGGAGGTGTACTGCGTATACGTATACACACTGTGCTGCGGGACCCACAGGCTTTTCTCCTACAGTCGTACCTCCGCACTTTTTGACGTTCTCGCGGGGAAATCCACCGGGACTGTGGTGGTGGGGATGGGAGTTTATGACCGACTTCGGTCGAGAATTAGCCAGGCGAAGATAAATTTCTTCGTCTCTTCTGGCAAGTGGGTTTTTGAGTTGGGCCCCACGTTGGGCGCCATGTAACAGTTTGGTTGCCGCGCGGATGTTTATTTTAATATCGCAGCTGCTCAGCGGTACGGTTAAACTTACCGTATTTAAATAAACATATTTTTCTCGCGATGCGGCGACGGTTACCTGTCCGTTCTACCAAATCTGTTAAATGTTAATCTGAAACCGAGTTACTGTTTCAGATAATAACCAGGTAAAATTCAAATCTGAAATTGACCGCGAAACAGGGATATCGCGTCGAGCACTTGTCAACCAGAAATATACGAGCTCTTAGGATTACGGAAGGTATCGTACGTGGGTTAAATTCAATTAATCGAACACCGGATTGAATTCTAATAATGATATGAATTTATTGAAATAAAGATAAAGATAAATTAACAAATAAAATATTTAATTGTCGCCGAGGTCTACGCTTTTATTACAAGTCGGTAAACGGCCGACTTGTAGAGAGAGGGGAAGAAAATATCACGAACTAAAATAATATATCCAGTCAACGGGACTGGTATAAAGAAACACGATTAAGTGCGAATAAAAACACGATCGCGTGAAGTGGTACCACTTACTTTGTACGCTGCTGTAGTCGTTGGTAAACAACGACCAGCCGATCGGTTGCTTTCTCTCTCTCTCACTCTCGCTGCGGTGTCGGACGGATTGTCCGCTCGCCCGTGCACCGGGGTTGTGTGGCTGCAGGCAGATGCACGGTGTAGCACCACTCACTGCAAATGCAGAATCGGCCTGCAGTCGAAACGCACACAAAACGCACGGCACAAATCACGGCACGGCGAAGCTGAACACGGGACGCGGGGGGATCACACCTGTCACGTAAGAAGGTGGCTATCACTCTATCGAGTGTGCGCGAATCTCCCCCTTACCTCTCTAATAAGGTGCGTGCGCGAATCTTTCGCGCGCGAAGTCGATCCCGCCCGTGTAGCTACGACGAACCGAGCCGAGCCGAATCTCGCCGGCTCGAACCGATGCGAACATTATGATACTGTTCGCTCGTGTTGCTCGAATTCGTCAAACGGTGAGGTAAACAGTACCTTACCGTTACAAATTTTAGATAACTTTTGTTTCATTTTTTTAAGTAAATTAGGTAATTTTATCAGGTAAAAATTTTAGGTAAAAAATTTAGGTAAAATTTTTTGCTTTTGATTTTTTGATAGAAATTTTGCTTATATATATGAATTTAAATACATAAATATATCACTTCAAAATATTATCCAATTAATTTATGTCGTAGTATAAAATAGTGTTCTTAATATAAATATGATTAACAATATATTACATTAATAACCTATAAAACGTACGTAATAAATTTAAGTAATTTTATCAAGTATTTTGTTGCATAACTATTTATTAGAAAATAATCAGGTGATTTTATTTTTTGAGTGCTTGACTCTTCAAGTAAAGAGAGCATGCGCAGCACGTTAATCGAATTACAAATTTGCGATTAAAAAATAATGATAAATTGCATTTTTATATCTCAGAATAGGCACATATTATAGTTACTGAAGACACACATAAACATTGTTAGAATTGCCTATTCTTAGACCTTTACCAACACACAATAATTACTTAGAGCATCGGTTAGTTCCGATGCGTTGAGCATCAGGTACCTCGTACGTGATACAACACATAACGGTTCTTAGTTCTGGCGCGCACATCATAACACGGTAACCGCAAATACTGAAACTTGTGATATTTCTGAATTGCTGCGTATTTTCTCCACATATAACAGGTTAAGTATGTAAAATATTAATTATAATAGTAATTATAAATACTCATCAACCATTTCCTTATATCATTTATTATCGTTTAATTACTATTGAAGAAGAAGAATGTTTTATATTTACATAACCTAAAAATTCTGATACTAAAATTACTTTAAATTGTATACATATATTAATTTACAATTATTGTTAATTAAGTATAATATCAGTCAAATTATTATTTGGTTAGAATTTAAATTAATTGTTTATTAAAAGGCATAATTTTTTACTTACAAAGGAGACCAACCAAGTAAATACCAAAAAACAATTCACTAGTTTAACTTATAAATATGATATATAAAGTAAAAGCTATAGTTTAAAAAAAATCATGCTATCAATTTAATTAATTTATTTTGTATATTAGTTTCCATGAACATAGCTTTTGAGTTCAAATAAATTTTATGGTTTTTGTAGTATGATGATAATAGTTTTTACCAAGTGCGTATACATTAGAATATAAAAATTTATACTAAAATATTTTGCTAGAAAGAGTTTTTGTTAATTTATAGAGATACATAATAAATTTTTATATTTTTGAAAGCTTCAACACTGTATGTATAAACGTGTATACATATATGTATGATATATTCTCTTAAATATTGTTTTAAAGACTAAACATTCCTATACATATTATGTATTTTATTTCTATACAGTTTTATTCGCAATTTCATCACAGCAAAGGGATGTAAAATAAGTTTTAATATGACTTCATCTAATTCAAAGGACGAGTTGATCTTTCTGTGTGATGGTTTGATACTTTTTATTTGAAAATATTTCAAACTTATAATCTATAAAAATTGTATTTGTAAACTTTGTTTTAATTACTATTTTATAGTTTTATTAAAATTGCATTAATTTAAAGATATTGTACATAATATATACAATTAATAATTTGCTATAAATATATTAATGTTATATAACTATGTACTTTTAATAGTACATTGTTAACATGTACAATTAACATTTAATTTATATTGTATCATAGGATAAATTATGAACCAATAATAGCTCCAATACAAAAAATATTTATTTCATTATAAAAATGTGATTTTAAACTAAAAAAAGCTTTCTTATGTATTATAAGATAGCATCGATTCACAATATACATATATACTATTACATAGTTTAAAATTGAATTTAAGTTTTATCTGGAGTCATAATTGAAATTGTTAAAATAAAAATTTAAAAAAACAACAAATATTACAACAAAATAGAAAGGAAACTATATTACATAAATTAAAAAATTTATTTGAAGGTTTTTTTAGATAGAATTTTTGCTTTTAATGATTTCCTTGATTAATTTCCTTCATGATAATCATCATAATATTTTACAAAAAATAATACAAGATTTAGTTTAAATTGTATTTTTTCTTTACAGTTTCAACAGATACATGTGACAGCTTGGTGTCACATATTGCAGGATCTCCTGAACTACACCAAAACGATAGCATTAATAATATAACAATCCCTTTAATAAATTGTCAAAATGTGTCTCTTGACCTAGAACGTACTTCAGAAAACACCTGTATTATAATTGATTCACCAAATGGTGTATTATCAGCAAAACCTATAGTATAAGGGAATCCAACAGTCTTTCTTTTTCACCAAGTAAATAATTTAATTATTTATCGTTAAATAAATATTAGAATAGAAAAAGGCAAAACTATAATTTTGTAAATAATCTTTATCATATGAATTTTATAATAATAGTTTACAATCAGTATTCCTAAATATAACTTACTTGTTCCTTAAATAAATTTTTTTTCAGTTGTTCCTTCAAACAGTGATAATTATATACAGTTATATATACTATATATAGTTTAAGAAGAAAAAGATATTTCATAAGCAGCGCAGTTCTTTGTAAAGGATATTTATATACAAAATCAAATCTGAAATACTGCAAATAAATTATATTTATATAAAGATTGTAATACGAACATTTATTAGTATTCGAGAATTACAATGCAAATATGTCTGTGATCACTTACTGTATATTCTAGTTTTAAAATTATAAAATTTTCTACATTATTCGTTAAACAAAATCTATGATGAAATACGGCGTTTTCATTGTATTCAAAATTACACCAGTAAATTAAATTTGATTATTTCTTATTACTTTTGTAATATTTCATGATCTTAAGACTTGAAATTTCATAAAAATGCTGCATTTTAGAATATACTTTGCCGTAAATACACCAAACATCAGACTTTAAGTTAACCATTTTTAAAAAACTGTTCATTTTTCCTTATTTATAATTTCCTATCAGAAATTTCAATTTTGTTTATTCTATTATAATGTTCAGTTTCAAAATTTTAAAACTAGAAACAAATAAATATAAGTTATATATATATATATATATATATATATATATATATATATATATATATATATATATATATACTATTTAATAGAACAGACTACTTACATGAAGCAACAGGGGGTCTTACTTTCAGATTTGACATTTAATGTTATTAAGATTATATTTGTAAAATTGTTATCTACATTACTTTAACAAAAGAATTATTATATTTTTACAAAATGGAAGGTGTTATTAAAAAAAATGTATCTTCGCTTAATCACGTAAAATAATTGTTTAAAATAAAGATATATTTAATTCACCTGACTTATGTGTATATTTATGTCACTGTCACAAGTGAGTGATTTACAAATTTTTTAACAAAACTTTATCAGGTGTTTACATCACCAAATTTAACTTTTTAATTATCGAAATGACTAAAATTATTAAATTAAGGGTAGCTTTTTGTCTTTTGACTTATATATTGTAATTTCAAGGTTCGACGTCATATATTATTAAAATACGTGATTTAAAAATATGCTTAAAAATTTGTAAATTAGCCACGTGTCCTGTTCAAAATAATCAAGGATTATATATATTACCTACTATCATTTAACATTTTCTTTAATTTCTTTAGGTAAATTTGGTAATATAATTAGATAATTTAATCAGCTTTTTATTAAGTAAAGTAATTAGCTACAATTATATACCTTATTTTTTACATTACTTTTTAAAAACCTAAGTTGGTAGAAAATTAATTTTTCTTTCATTTGCATAGTTTACAAAAGTTTTAAAACTTTAATTGAAACAAAAACTTAATATTAGATAAATATTTTACCTAATAAAATCACCCGATAAAATTACCTAATTCTATTATGTAATAAAATCACCTGATTATTTTTTAATAAATAGTCATGCAACAAAATACTTGATAAAATTACTTAAATTTATTACGTACGTTTTTTAGGTTATTAATGTAATATATTGTTAATCATATTAATATTAAGAACACTATTTTATACTACGACATAAATTAATTGGATAATATTTTGAAGTGATATATTTACGTATTTAAATTCATATATATAAGCAAAATTTCTATCAAAAAATCAAAAGCAAAAAATTTTACCTAAATTTTTTACCTAAAATTTTTACCTGATAAAATTACCTAATTTACTTAAAAAAAATGAAACAAAAGTCATCTAAATATTCAGGTGAAAATTTTAGGTGAAAATATCATATGATTTTTTTCAACAGGGTGGAGAGGGGAGACTTAGAAGTGTGTCTCCACTCACACTCATTAGCACGCTCACTTATTTCGGCGTGCTTCACACTATACATGATTAGCGTACAATATTGAACTTGGTTTGAACTTGGGTATATAACATGAACTTGGTTTGAACTTAGGCATATAACATGAACTTGGGTTGAACTTGGGTATATAACAATATAAATGTACTTATTATATTTCAACAAAAAGTTATGAAAAACTACAATAGTATATTACGATACGAGTGTGCGAAGCAGGCGATTCACGCACGAGTCGTATTTGCCGCCCGAGCGAAGCGAGGGTGGCAAAAAGACGAGTTCTTGTATCGCCTGAGCACACTCCTATCGTATTATATTTTTTAACACGATAAAGCGAAACGCGTATGATTAAATTAAACCGTGAATGAACCAAAGCGATTCGCATACTGCGAGCGCGAAGCAAAGTGCTTCGCGCACGCATTCAAGAGTGCGTGAATCAGGTTCTTCGCACACGCAAAGCAAGCATGAGAAACCGTGTTTCGCGCACGGAGTGTCAAAAATGCAGTAATGTGAAAGTATGGTAAAAAATGGGAAAAATTCAAAATTTCTTATTAATTGAATTTTTATTAATTGAAAATATTAAAAACGTAGAGATTATAATAAATCAATTTGTATTGCGGATATCACAAAAAACATCTTTTACGTAATAATGTGCCTCCAAACGCTAGTCATTTAGAAATTTTCCCTTGTTAGTATTTTTATTTTAGTTTAAATATTATATTTGTACTATATTCATGTTTTACGTTAATGTCTTTTTTATTTTATAATTTAGGACTCTCTTCACTGGATAACGATACAGATAGCGTCTGGAATGACACATCTAGCGGCTCAAAGATTCGTACACCGAGATTTAGCCTGTAGAAATTGCTTAGTAGGCAATGGCCTGGTTGTTAAGATTGCCGATTTCGGAATGTCAAGGGACGTGTATACTTGTGATTACTACAAAGTAAGTATCCTATATTTTAATGAAAATATCATTTTCTTTCATTATTTATATTGAGTTCAAAATTATATTCAAACGATATTGTGGAGTTTTCTGTAAAGATTATAAATATGTTATAATCAATTCCTATGAGCCATTCACATCCTGCGAAACGCGTTGGATTTTCTGATTGAAGTCTGCAAGAAAAAGCGAATTATGATCCTGAGTATTGTTATTAAAAATCATTAAATAAAATAGAGAATATTATTAAACCTAAAACACTACTCTGAAGTACACCTGAAAAAATTGATCTTAGCTATTTGATAGGTTTGAGTTCGAGTATCTATTTTTAATTATTTTTAAGTTATCAGCAATTAATCGAAAGTATATTTTTCATACTTTTCCATAAGTTACGTGTAATTTTTGCGAAACAGCTTGTGAGAAATCAACCTTAGGAGCGCTCGTGGAAAGCACGAAACTGAAATCTATGCGGAATGGGGATATCCACGCATTCTTATCTCCGGCAACGCTCCACAATTACGCGGATATGTGTGTCAGAACAGGTGTCAAGATTGGATAGCTAAAATCTACATAACGCTAGCTTATTACATGCAGGCCAACACTACAGAATGCCGGAATCACTGAAAAAGGGAGTGCGGCTTAAATTACATAGATGAAAACATCGAGATTGAGATAAGGAATTGTCTTTCATTCTCTCTGGTTTACGACGTCGAATAATACATTCAAACAGCTGCACTTCTCAATCCCAGTGACGGGGACATACAACGAACTTTACACTATCCAACATAGCCATATAAGGTAGTTTATTTTTGTAGGAAGAATTCAGCCATAATTACTATTTATGTAATTTTAAAGCTTATTTTAAAAGCAACAAAAAGAATGTGCGACAATTTTGTAAATGTACATTTTATGAGCTTTATCGCATAATATATAAAGACCGACCTTTTTTAAATTCTTCGATTGAGATATTTTAAAGTTGAAGCTGTACAAAAAAAAGAAAACTAGGGGGGCCGAGCCCCCCTGCGCGCTTCCGCGCGTCAACCCCCCGCGCGCCTCGCGCGCAAGTTTCTGTTCTCAGGCTGCGCCTAAGAGCCGAAACTTATAAGGCACGACCGAATATAGCTCGCGCTTCGCGATCGCACCGTTGGTGGTTTTTGTTATTCTATAAAATAATAATAATATTAAAAATTAGAATTGTAATTATAGTATGCAGAAGTTTTTTTTTTTCTGTTATTTAACGTCGCTCTATTTATGCTGCCAGAGCTAATCAGCGACGGAGGTGAACGGTGTGTCTGTAAACAAAGCACATGTAGTTGAAACAGTGGTGATTGTGTCCATCGGAAGATATCATCGGTCACTGTAATTAGTCTAATAATTACAGTTTCCTGTCCTCCCGATGGAACCACCGCGATCCTCTTTACATCTTCGCGTCCCTAACGTTCCCTATAGTTCAGATGCCCGTGCCTCTCATGCACTGACAAATGCACGAAACGCACGTGCACCTGAACTGGCGTCACATTATAGTGACACGCCGAGCCACTGAGTCGCGGTGTTCAAAAAATGCACATGAAAAAATTTTCAGAGGTACACGTCTGGGATCGAACCCACGACCCTCGGTGTGAGAGTCGGGAGCTCTTTTTACATTAATGTTTCTTTTAAAGAATATTTGGTAAAACAATGTTAATGGCACATATATTTTGGACAGGAAAGGTAAGTAAATGTGATAAAATATTGTACAATTTAAATTTGTCTATATGAAACCATATAATTAATTTATTTATTCGTTATAGAGCAACTTTCATGTATATTGTTTAAATTTGTAAATTTTTTATTAACTGGTATAACTGTTTATGTTGATTATGTTCCTGAAATTGAAATTTAATTAAAGAAAAATAGTTAATATTATTTAATATTAAAGATAATATTAAAGATTAATATAAAAGTTTTTTGTTTAATTATATTTAAAAATGTTAATTAAATTTTAATTTAAAATTTCAGAAACATTTGGACATATTGAAAACATGCTTTATAGGGTTTGACGTTTAGATTTCTTTTAAAATTTTATTGTTTTGTGTGGTAAATATTTTTTATTGTTTTATATTTTTTTTATATCAAATTTTGTTATAAAAATATTATTTTTTTAAATAAATAAATTTTGTTATTATATTTCTTTTTTTTCTATTCGATTTTTTGTATTAAAAAATAAATAAAAAAGAGAATTGTTATAAATAAATATTTTTATAATAAAATAAAAGAAATTTGAAATTCAAATTTGGATACGGGACGCGGGTTACATAAAATGCGATATACATTGTACTTGTGTGTATATGATGGCGCTGATGGTGCTATTTAAACGGACAATAAATATAGCGGATAGTTAGGTTATTTATTTTATTGTGTATATAAAATTATGTATATATATATATATTTCGTATACACATAGTTTTTTTTATATGATTTTCATCAAGTTTTACTGAGTGATATGAGTTATTCTAATATAAAGTTAAGTGAGCATTACAAAATAGCGGAAGCTCTTGTCCAGTATTTGTCCAATACTGGTGGTGTTTGAAAATAATAGAATAATAACTATTTTTGGATGGTAAATAATTTTTATTTATTATCTAGTTAATTTATTTATTGTATAAGATTTATATTTTATTTATTTTTGAACATTAAGTTGTCAATAACTAAGTAACATTTATTTTTTTACATTTTATTTATGTTTTAAATTGTCGAATACATTATAATTAAATTTAAAGATAATTTATAAGATAATTATGAATTATATTATTATTATTATTATTATTATTATATTCCAGGTATAACCGTATAGATACAATGTACATTATATATACTAAATACTGTTGTTAAATATGTCCCTGCCATTTGAATTTGTGGTTGAATTGACAAATCTTATCATGACTAGACACACACGGTGAAAACTTGCACTGCACATAGCATTACTGCACTCCTGTAATTATTCTTGTGCAGTAATATTGTATAAACAAATATTTACAGAAGTAGTGCTGATACAAGTTCAAACAAAGGTTTCTTAGCTAGTACGGTAGTGCTCCGCAATCATTGTCAACTTTCCAACATCCTAGTCATTGGTTATTGAAAGTAAACGGTTTCACTCAACAAGTGCATCATAAATATCATTCACATTGTATAAAAGGTAAGATATTAAAAAATCTTGAATTTACTTTTTGTAACTAACTTATAAATTCTTGATGTGATGATGATTATTATAATATGTTTTCTGTTCTTAGCTAAAGAAATCCTGTTGACATAAATCACGTTGTTGTATTCATTATTTATAAAATTTACATAAAGTCATCATTCACTTTATAATTCATGGAATCTCTTTTTATTTCAGTGTAAATAACAAAAATTCAGACCACAACTTCATAAAGATTTTCAAGTAGAAACAGCGAAAAATTATAAAAGTGGTAAGTACATTTATCTACATAAGATATATATTCGATAGAAATTTATATTTTGAAATTGTTCTATTGAATTATATCATTAAAAAAAATTAAATAAAAAAATATTGCTGTAAAGATTAAAATCATCTTTGTAAATAAAACATAGGTATATAAGATTTAAATTAATTTTATTCAGATCAAGTTTATGGACTGGAAAAATTCTGGGCGTTTTTTAAGTATTATAAGTACATTTAGATCAACTCCTTGTTGACACTAAATTATAAGAATATCTCCATAAATTTAAAACTATCGAAGATTTTAGAGAAGTAAAGGTGAATTAAGTTATTAAAAAATTTTCTATAATTTATTGGAAATTATTGATTTTATGTTAAGATTGGATATTTTTTAAGTAAACTTTAAATGAAAGATTCGTGTTAATTTGCGAATTTTTAAATCTCGATTATCCAAATTATCATTAAATAAACATAATTGTATACTTTATAAATTTTAGCCTTAAATTAAATGAATTCTCGAGATCACTATAGCTGCTAATCGCCGCAACAGAAGCGTATTGGAAAGCGCAAGCGGTATTGAAGCTTCATCATTGGGAAATGGTGTACGCCGATTACCAGATGGATCGAACATAGTAACACTGCCGACTGCAAATAATTCTACAGCGTCTACATTGCAAGCTCAACCTCATCAAGCTCAAAAACAGAACGTAAACCTCTCGTAATATTGCAATAGAACGGGCTACATCGGCTCTGGCAGACTCTGTCACCCCAGAAGACATCATTGTCATCGAACCAACTTCAACAAGCGTAATCGAAAAATAGACACGATTCGGACACTATGGGTAAATTTGAAGAAGTTGTCAAGACTACGAAAAAGTGAATGAGCTTACGAGTGGTAAGTCAACGATGATGGAACACTTTGAGAACACATGTAGATAAAATTTTCTGCATTACTAATTTTTAAAATTTGGTCATTATAATTTAACAGGGTGCTTCGACATCACTACAATTATTACTATCGTTGAGCTCGAACAGTGGTCCCGGTCTACAGCAATCGCAGCAGCTACCACCTCTATTACCAACGAGGCCATTTGTGTCATTAAATAATACTGTTTGTACTAGTTTGTATGTACTAGAACAACAACAGCCGTCATGATTTCAGTCAAAGTATTCGTTATCTAGCGATTCATTTCCTGAATAAAGAAATGCCTAATTACAGAGGCATATACCAGAATTATTCTAACCACGAGGTAGTTTTCATTTTCGTTTGTTTTTTTTTATAATATATCTGTAATTTTATAATAAAACAATGAGAGAATTTGATTTATAGATTAGGAGACAAAGTGATAAAGATATATCGAAAATCAATGTCATCAAATGTACTGAATAATATGAAGACATAAGAAGCAAACGGTTTTAACCAAAAATTCAAACTTAAGAGAAAAAAAATAGATAGTTCGAACGGAAAATGTATTATAAAATTGTAGAAGTGAACTGAAAATACTTCTATAGTTTGCTTTGAATCTACTTATTACAATTGAATTTACTTTTAATGTTTATTTAGTTTGGAATGTGTAATATATAATAAAATAATATTTTATTTTATTATTATTATTCATAATGTTTATAGCTGTATGAACCCTCCTCGGGTTCTTGATAAGCTGAATAATAAAAAAAAATTAATAATGTTCATTTTTTTCTCTGGAGTTTGAATGTTTTATTAAAACTGTTTGCTGCTTGTGTTTTTATATTATTCAGTATATTTCATGACATCGCCTTTCGATATATCTTTATCACTCTGTCTTCTAATCTATAAATCAAATTCAGTAATTTATATATTATTTATATTTCATTATAAGTTTAAAAGAAACGTCTATATATTCCAGGGAAACCGAATCTCCTAACTGGTTTCATACCATAATTAGCAAGTAACCGTTCAACATATCTCGCTCACTATCTTGCAGGTAATAATTCAGCGGCAATGGCTGACAAATTTCTTCTGATTCTCAATTTGATTATTACTTGGCGTTTTACAATGGCTTTTTCTTAGGATCCATACCATTGAATACTGCTTGACTGACTTGTCTGTTTGTACCACCTGAATTTAGTGCTTACTACAAGGAATTACTTGTTACTTCATTATCGTCCTCTATTTTCCAAAATATACTTATGATGATTCAATAACCCACTGCATCAACATCCAAATAAACGAATTGGATTTCGCCTTCGTCATCCCTAGTGGAATCAACAAAAATTTTGTAGCCATTTACTGAGTAGCGTTCTCATGTCAATCTATAAACTAACTAGGACGATTGGCCAGGTCGTGTACAGCAATGAAACGCTTTTTCGAACCTTTCCTGCCCATTGCATGGTTTTCATTCCATTTTACAAACCTTTTCTGAACATTAAAAATGCTTTTGGAATTTTAAGTAGACTAAGAAAAATGGGTCATTTTAGCTAGGAATAATAGCTATGAACAAGCTCCTAAAAATGATTTGGCTCAATTTCAGAGAAAAATGATAAACGTTAAAATATCTTTAAAAGTACTATTTATATAGCGTAAATAAGCGTCTGTATCTATTACAAATAGTAAAACCGATCAAATTTCACAACACGCTTTAAGTTTTGTTTACAGGATTACCCGAAAAGTTGTTTCATATTTGATGAAGGTTATGTCATCCAAGAAATGGTCAAGAAAGGTGTGAAAAGCGTTTTATTTTGAGATAGAACCTGACCAGTTTCACTGGCCATTACTTAACTTCAAGCCCATTTTTGATATTTAAAATTCTACCAGGGATAATGTCATTAAGATATCGTAAGTCAACCAACGTTATTTATTTTTTACGTTTACATTTTAAAGGTTTGATATTATTTCATTGATATATATATATATATACTAATTTATTGCAATTCCTTAAAAAACAAGTATTTTTTTTTATTAAAAACATTTAATTTATTGTTTTTTCTTTTCTTTTACAGCATTTAAGATAATAATAGTATTATCAATAATAAATAATAATACTGATTTTTTTAAAATCGAAAATAGACTTATAAAAAAACTAATGGATAAAACATTATAATACAAAAGAAAATATCCAGATTATTGAGTATAGCACCAAGTTTTCGTCTAGTTACAGCTGAAATATGGTTCTACCGACCTTGTTATAGCACAACAAAAATTTGATTCCACCGATCTTACTGGAAATAGAACCAGCACCATCCGAAGGGTAGAGGAAACTACTTTTAAAATTTCAGCTAAATCAGTTGAAAATTTTTCAAGATATTTGTGGAAGACCGAATTTTTAAATTTCAAATTGATGATATTAGCGACTGCGAGTCTGTAGCGCCAAAAATAGTGGAAAATCATGTACTACGTTACATAGGAAAAAGTTGCGTCTTTGTAATTAAAACATTTTGTTAATAGAAAGTTATTTGATAGGAGTTCTACATTTCGAGTTATTGTGCGAAAATTGAACAAAAGTCGTTTTTAGAGAAATATTAAATTTATTATAGCTTTAATATGGTTCCGCCGATATTGCTGGACATAGAACCAGCACCTTCTTATATGTAGAGAAAACTACCCTCAAGGTTTCAGTCAAATCGGGTAATAACTTTTTGAGTTATTTGTGGAACAACGATTTTTTTATTTTTCAATTTTATGATATTTGCGTACTTGCGAGTCTCTAGCGCCAAAAAAATCAAACATCATGTATTATGTTAAATAGAAAAAAGTTGCATCTATTCAATAGAAACATTTTGTCAATAGTAAGTTTTTCGCTAAGATATGTATATTTTGAGATATTGTACAGAAAATGAATGTAAGTCGTTTCTAGATAAATGTAAACTTTGTTTTAGCTTTAATATGGTTCAGCCGATGTTGCTGAAAATAGAACCAGCACCTTCTTATATGTAGAGAAAACTACCCTCAAGGTTTCAGTCAAATCGGGTAATAACTTTTTGAGATATTTGTGGAACAACGATTTTTTTATTTTTCAATTTTATGATATTTGTGTATTTGCGAGTCTTTAGCGCCAAAACTGTCTAAAAACATGTATTATGTTACATAGAAAAAAGTTGTGTCTTTTTAATGGAAACATTTTGTCAATAGTAAGTTTTTCGCTAAGATTTGTATATTTTGAGATATTGTACAGAAAATGAATGTAAGTTGTTTTTAGATAAATGTAAACTTTGTTGTAGCTTTAATATGGTTCCGCCGATGTTGCTGGAAATAGAACCAGCACCTTCTTATATGTAGAGAAAACTACCCTCAAGGTTTCAGTCAAATCGGGTAATAACTTTTTGAGATATTTGTGGAACAACGATTTTTTTATTTTTCAATTTTCTGTGTAACGGAAATCGTCACACAATCTTTTCGCGGCGAACAAAGCATTTAAAATCCTGTTAAATGTAAGTCGTCGGAGCCTTTGGTATGTCAAGGCCAACCGACGACATTTGTTTACGTCGATCAAAGTGTACAATTACGCGCGCAATGGTACGTAGGGATGAGAGCGCGAGTGTGTGTGTGTTCCCCACTCTCATCCCTTTTTCGAAAATTAGGAGATACCTAGTTAGTACGTCCCGATCCGCCGCTCGAGGCGGACAAACTTATCCGGACCGATCGAAAGTTTTCCGGCTAAGAAAAGGCGCGTGAGGCGCAAAGCCGTCGGAACCCGGAACATCCTCGTGAGTCAGCCGCGAGTGAATCGGTGTGTGTTAAGGACGGGAAGTGTTGGTGTGAGTGCGGACGCGGATCGCGAGGCACTCGCCGCGGCACAGGGCCGTCTTCCACCACCGCAGCCGACGTCGTTCTCCGCTGCCCAGGAGGACAAAAGGGACACGGATCGGCTGGGCCATCCACGGGGCGCACCCCGGTAAGTGTATTATATACTACCGCGCGTTCCCCCCATTACCCCGAGTGTATGTGTGCGTGTACATCGGGAGTGTATTCGGGTACGCCGGTACCCGAATAGCGGAGATCGGGGTCAAGTCAACCGCAGGCGAGGATCTCGATCCGGTTGGCTCCCGATACTTCCGCCCGCGCGAAAGATCATTGTCGCGGCACACGGCCTGGATGGCCACTTGTTAAGCTAAATTAAAATAAATGTTATATTCATTTTTATTTTAATTGTGAGTGCTTATTTTGTTTTCCCGCTCCCGCCGACATCCTTTAATTTTTTATAAATCGTGTCGAGGCAAGGAGGGTTGCCCGAATCCTCCACACCGATCGTCCCAGCAAACTCGCGTTCCTGGCGACAGCCCGCAGTTCGAATAAATAAATAAATAATTGTGTGCGCGGTATTGGGCAACGCGGCCCAACGGTTTTTATTAATTACATTAACTAATTAATTTAATCGGGTACGCTAATACCACGTCACATCTGATATTTGCGTCTTTGCGAGTCTCTAGCGCCAAAACAGTCAAAAATCATGTATTATGTTAAATAGAAAAAAGTTGCGTCTATTTAATAGAAACATTTTGTCAATAGTAAGTTTTTCGCTAAGATATGTATATTTTGAGATATTGTACAGAGAATGAATGTAAGCCGTTTTTAGATAAATGTAAACTTTGTTATAGCTTAAATATGGTTTCACTAATGTTGCTGGAAATAGAACCAGCACCTTCTTATATGTAGAGAAAACTACCCTCAAGGTTTCAATCAAATCGGGTAATAACTTTTTGAGATATTCGTGGAACAACACTTTTTTCGATGACAAAAATATAAGGCTCTCCCGTATAACGGTCGTGCCTAAAAATGTAGCGGTTTGCAAGAACTATCAGTATTTTGACTTAAAAATATACAAAAAATTTGTTTTTACATTTTTTAGGCTTAAAAAATTTTTTTAATTTTAAAAATTAAACAAATCTTAAAATCAAGGTAAATTTATAAAAGAAAATTTAAATAATAATAATTTAAAATTGTTTGTAATCTTTAAAGTTAAAAAATTTTTTAAATTTGAAATTTTTCTTTTACAAAAAGGTTGGCTTTTATATAAAATAGGATAAGGTTCATAAAAAATGAATGTAAAAGATTTTGCCACACATGGTTTTTGACGCTTTTGAAATTGTCTTTCAAATAGTGTTAATAGTTTTTATGTCCAAATTCTTCCTACAAAAGTAAGCTGCGTTAGATTTATTTATTTATTTATTTATTGTTTATAATCCTTTACATGTCGGCTTAGGACTTCAGATTACATACACTTACAAATTATTTGTCAATTATTTATACCACATTTATATCAACACATTCTTTTCTTAATTGAATTACAGATTTTAATAACGCCATTCCACTTGCACCCTGATCTAACACAGAGTTTATCTCACCATCAAATTTTATTTTACCAATACATTTCTTTAATATATGTTCTAAGGTTTCTTTCTCCTTCTTACATAGTCTACATACAATTTCACTCTCATTTAACCAGTACATATTAGCTTTCTCCTCATTCCCTAACCTAAATCTAGCCAATAAACTAACTTCATTACCTTTTAGCCCATCAGTTAAGTATTCAGGAACATTTTCGGTTATTTTATACTTATACCTACTACAGCTTTTCGATAACTCTATCCTATTAAGTCTACACTCTTTGTCAATTAGCTGCAACTTTGTACAAACAACATTAACTACATTTTCATTCTCTAACTTTAGTCTATCTCTTTTTGCTTTACCTAAATTTACTTTTTCCCAACACTTATCTCTTTGCAATTCCCATTTTTCCTTTGTACCTATATGTTTACCTTTTCCTATTTCATCTATATACATTCCTTAACTAATATTTTATTTGCAATTCTAGCCATTTCTTCATAAGTCACCGCTCTTTTTACCGCTTTTATGTTAATAGCTATTTGTTTCGTTTCTTCCATTAATAAATAGTCAGCTGTCTGTTCACCTAATGCTAGCACCCACTTTAAGAATTTTTTTTGAACAATATCTAATTCAGACTCTTTTCTCCATCCCCAAATTACTGCCCCATATAGTCCTACAGATTCAACCAATGCTATGTACATTTTAATTTTCCTGTTGTAAGAATTTTTAAATAATTATTCGCCTATACTTCAAGTGTTTCTCATTACCACCTCAGCTTTTCTTTTTAATTCTTTAATTTGACTTTCACTACCACCATTCTTTTGCAAAATATATCCTAAATATTTTATCTCTTTTACTTCCTCTATCTCCTTATCTTCCCATTGTTACTTTCTTAATTTTTTCTTTCCTTTACCCTTTTCAAATATAATACTTTTCTGGGATTAAATCTAAATCTTTTTTTCTTAAATATATATTAAGTCTCTTTAACATACTATCTAACTCAGCCTTGTTTGTTGCCAATAATGCTATATTGTCTGTATAAGAAATTGACCATATTTTAGATTTTCCTACCACTATACCTCCTTATTGGCCTTTATTTAATTTATTTTCTAAGTCGTATAGATAAATATTAAATAGACTTGGACTGAGAGGACACCCCTGTCTTACCCTCCTTGAAGTCCAGAATTTAGAGGTTATTTTACCATTTATTCTGACTTTATTTATAGTTTCCTCATATGTTTGTAAAATTCTATTTTTCAATCTACTTTATATATTTAACTATTCCATGCAGCTTCATAACATCTTTCTGTTTACTTTGTCAAAAGCTCCTTTTAAATCCCCAAAAATTACAAATAGTGTCATTCCTTTTATATGTACCTCTCTATTTATTACAAAATTCAAAATATAAATACAATCAATCGTCCCCCTGCCCTTCCTAAATTCAAATTGAGTTTCACTTAATTTTCCTTCAATCATTTTGTCTAACCTATCGTTCATAATATCTAAATAAATCTTATAAGCAGTATCCAGTATAGTAATACCTCTATAATTTTTTACATTACTTTTATCCTCTTTTCTAAATACCGGGCTTATTATACCTATTTTTCAATTGTCTACCATACCTCCCTTATTCCATATTAGCCTAACCAACTTTTTGTATGCTTCTGCTATTCCTGGTGTTGCAAATATCCACGCCTCATTTTCAATACCATCTTTGCCTACAGCTTTACTTATCTTGAAACCTACTATTTAGTTATAAAATTCTTGATCCTGTAAATCATTATTTTCAACCTTTGAACACCCTGCTTCTTTAGTCAGTTTTTGTACAATTTTAGTATCAGTTCCTTCTTTTTGTGGGTTTTACTTCTTCTGAATTTTCTTTTACCTTGCAATATTGCGTAAGAAAATTTCGTGATCCCAGCTGTATTTTTTGTATTACAGATAATTGGGTCACTAAATAAGTAGAGCGGGAGTAGAAGTGGACATAGGTGTTCTCTAGGCTTCCCGCCTAATCATCCTTGGATTCTTAGATTTTTTTAGAATTTGCCTCAGCTGCTCAAGTGTTTATTTGCATGAAATATTCGTCTCTGTTCTAAAAATGCTATCCCCATAAGCGTAAAACCCGAAAAAAGAATTGAAAAAGAATTTTAAAGGAATTCATTTAGAATTGACAAATGTCCGAGGACATTCGCAGATATTTTAAGAACTCTTTGAAATCCCTTTTAGATTTCTTTTTTGGATTGTTGCTTATGCGGATTGTTATACATTGGTGGCTCATTCCCGCATAAAAGTATATGGCGTTTGAGACTCTTCTTTTCTCTTGTCTCTTCTCATTTATGTCTTTATTGCTTTGTTTTCTTCCTAGTTCTTGATACTGTAAATGCCGAAATGTCTATTTGCTTTTTCTGTTTTACATAAGTATTAATTCATTTACATTAACTTATTGTTACAAATAATAAATATATTTAAAAGATAAAAATCAATAAATAATATAAATAATAAAAATAATCTGAATTTGAATGTGACGTCCCACATAGACGTCTACATTATTACAAATATTCATTTTTAATAATTTTTATTTAATTTTGATATCTATATATATATATATGTATATATATATATGTATAGGTTAATGAGTGCATATATATATATATATATACTCATTAACCTATAAAGCCTTTAAATAAATTTACAAATTTTGCTAAATCAGTCGTTACACGCAGTAATGTCGGTCGCTGACCTGCAAACATGCCGATTTGACAATTGTTAACTGTCCCACCTACGCCGAGTCTGAATCGCGTTCATCGCTGATTGGCCCGCGACTCTCATATGGTAGAACATTCGTGAGTCCATCTTTCTTTCAAGTCTTTATAAACCCGCGAATTCACCATCTAACGCCTTTAGTCTTCAGTCTTGTTCTTGAATCTCGTGAGACTCGTGGTAACAGTGAGCGAAGTGCCCGCCGTTTTAGATTCCGGCGTAAGTATATTGTGAAATTCATATACAGAATTTAAAAGTATATAAAAGCTTGAAATATAAGGGATCGTCCCCATGCTTGCCCTTTTAAGCTAATCGCGATATAAGATATATAGATCATTTGGAGGCTACTTCAATTTAGAGATTCACCAAGGTTTCTAAACGAGTAGTTAGATTTGTATAAATTCATTCGCGAAATATTTTTCTGACAGAGATTCACCAAGGTCTCTAGAAAAATATATAAAAACTTAGAATTGTATTAAGAGAAAATAAAACTCGAATTTGGCCACGAAGACTATTCGTGTAGTTTTAATCTTATGTTAAAATAAAAAGATTAAATAAATAATCAAATAAACACAAAATATATCTCAATTTCATTAAATAAACCCAAAGAAACCGACAAACACAATATCTTCATCAAGAAGTATTAACGCCGGATAACGTGACACATCATCTACACGTAAGTACAGAATCGTCGACTTAAGGGGATGCCATACCTGAATTAAATCCTACTATGCCGACACCCGTATATTACATGCACTATTTCTCCTATTACTATTATTTAATACAATGACAAACTATAAACGCAGTGAAGGCATATTTGTAATGCATGTATTACATAAATTATAAGTATAAAAGTTTGAATTATGTTAAAATGCTCTTAGAAATTGAAAAATACGACCTCAAACATAACCTCTCTTAGCTAACAGGCAACGACAATTAGATTGAATTTTATAAAAACTGGATAATTTTCTAACAAATACAGTGCAGACGCACAATTTCACGATATTGATAAATGTTGGAATAATAAAAAAAACAGTCAAAAGTGCACGACGAAGAAAAAAATTGAAAAAGAATTTTAAAGGAATTCATTTAGAATTGACAAATGTCCGAGGACATTCGCAGATATTTTAAGAACTCTTTGAAATCCCTTTTAGATTTTTTTTGGATTGTTGCTTATGCGGATTGTTATACATTGGTGGCTCATTCCCGCATAAAAGTATATGGCGTTTGAGACTCTTCTTTTCTCTTGTCTCTTCTCATTTATGTCTTTATTGCTTTGTTTTCTTCCTAGTTCTTGATACTGTAAATGCCGAAATGTCTATTTGCTTTTTCTGTTTTACATAAGTATTAATTCATTTACATTAACTTATTGTTACAAATAATAAATATATTTAAAAGATAAAAATCAATAAATAATATAAATAATAAAAATAATCTGAATTTGAATGTGACGTCCCACATAGACGTCTACATTATTACAAATATTCATTTTTAATAATTTTTATTTAATTTTGATATCTATATATATATATGTATAGGTTAATGAGTGCATATATATATATATACTCATTAACCTATAAAGCCTTTAAATAAATTTACAAATTTTGCTAAATCAGTCGTTACACGCAGTAATGTCGGTCGCTGACCTGCAAACATGCCGATTTGACAATTGTTAACTGTCCCACCTACGCCGAGTCTGAATCGCGTTCATCGCTGATTGGCCCGCGACTCTCATATGGTAGAACATTCGTGAGTCCATCTTTCTTTCAAGTCTTTATAAACCCGCGAATTCACCATCTAACGCCTTTAGTCTTCAGTCTTGTTCTTGAATCTCGTGAGACTCGTGGTAACAGTGAGCGAAGTGCCCGCCGTTTTAGATTCCGGCGTAAGTATATTGTGAAATTCATATACAGAATTTAAAAGTATATAAAAGCTTGAAATATAAGGGATCGTCCCCATGCTTGCCCTTTTAAGCTAATCGCGATATAAGATATAGATCATTTGGAGGCTACTTCAATTTAGAGATTCACCAAGGTTTCTAAACGAGTAGTTAGATTTGTATAAATTCATTCGCGAAATATTTTTCTGACAGAGATTCACCAAGGTTTCTAAACGAGTAGTTAGATTTGTATAAATTCATTCGCGAAATATTTTTCTGACAGAGATTCACCAAGGTTTCTAAACGAGTAGTTAGATTTGTATAAATTCATTCGCGAAATATTTTTCTGACAGAGATTCACCAAGGTTTCTAAACGAGTAGTTAGATTTGTATAAATTCATTCGCGAAATATTTTTCTGACAGAGATTCACCAAGGTTTCTAAACGAGTAGTTAGATTTGTATAAATTCATTCGCGAAATATTTTTCTGACAGAGATTCACCAAGGTTTCTAAACGAGTAGTTAGATTTGTATTAACCTCTATATTTAAATTATTGACCTTTAAAATACGGGTACCTTTTTTAAATTTCTACATATAGCATTCATAACCAACAATTTGTAGCTTTGCTATTCGTGGTGTTGCAAATATCCACGCCTCATTTCAATACCATCTTTGCCACAGCTTACTTATCTTGAAACTATATTTAGTTATAAAATTCTTGATCCTGTAAATCATTTTTCAACCTTTGAACACCTGCTTTTAGTCAGTTTTGTACAATTTAGTATCAGTTCTTCTTTTGTGGGTTTTACTCTTCTGAATTTCTTTACCTTGCAATATTGCGTAAGAAAATTTCGTGATCCCGCTGTATTTTTGTTTACAGATAATTGGTCACTAAATAAGTAAGCGGGAGTAGAAGTGGACATAGGTGTTCTCTAGGCTTCCCGCCTAATCATCCTTGGATTCTTAGATTTTTTTAGAATTTGCCTCAGCTGCTCAAGTGTTTATTTGCATGAAATATTCGTCTCTGTTCTAAAAATGCTATCCCCATAAGCGTAAAACCCGAAAAAAAGAATTGAAAAAGAATTTTAAAGGAATTCATTTAGAATTGACAAATGTCCGAGGACATTCGCAGATATTTTAAGAACTCTTTGAAATCCCTTTTAGATTTCTTTTTTGGATTGTTGCTTATGCGGATTGTTATACATTGGTGGCTCATTCCCGCATAAAAGTATATGGCGTTTGAGACTCTTCTTTTCTCTTGTCTCTTCTCATTTATGTCTTTATTGCTTTGTTTTCTTCCTAGTTCTTGATACTGTAAATGCCGAAATGTCTATTTGCTTTTTCTGTTTTACATAAGTATTAATTCATTTACATTAACTTATTGTTACAAATAATAAATATATTTAAAAGATAAAAATCAATAAATAATATAAATAATAAAAATAATCTGAATTTGAATGTGACGTCCCACATAGACGTCTACATTATTACAAATATTCATTTTTAATAATTTTTATTTAATTTTGATATCTATATATATATATATATGTATATATATATATGTATAGGTTAATGAGTGCATATATATATATATATATACTCATTAACCTATAAAGCCTTTAAATAAATTTACAAATTTTGCTAAATCAGTCGTTACACGCAGTAATGTCGGTCGCTGACCTGCAAACATGCCGATTTGACAATTGTTAACTGTCCCACCTACGCCGAGTCTGAATCGCGTTCATCGCTGATTGGCCCGCGACTCTCATATGGTAGAACATTCGTGAGTCCATCTTTCTTTCAAGTCTTTATAAACCCGCGAATTCACCATCTAACGCCTTTAGTCTTCAGTCTTGTTCTTGAATCTCGTGAGACTCGTGGTAACAGTGAGCGAAGTGCCCGCCGTTTTAGATTCCGGCGTAAGTATATTGTGAAATTCATATACAGAATTTAAAAGTATATAAAAGCTTGAAATATAAGGGATCGTCCCCATGCTTGCCCTTTTAAGCTAATCGCGATATAAGATATATAGATCATTTGGAGGCTACTTCAATTTAGAGATTCACCAAGGTTTCTAAACGAGTAGTTAGATTTGTATAAATTCATTCGCGAAATATTTTTCTGACAGAGATTCACCAAGGTCTCTAGAAAAATATATAAAAACTTAGAATTGTATTAAGAGAAAATAAAACTCGAATTTGGCCACGAAGACTATTCGTGTAGTTTTAATCTTATGTTAAAATAAAAAGATTAAATAAATAATCAAATAAACACAAAATATATCTCAATTTCATTAAATAAACCCAAAGAAACCGACAAACACAATATCTTCATCAAGAAGTATTAACGCCGGATAACGTGACACATCATCTACACGTAAGTACAGAATCGTCGACTTAAGGGGATGCCATACCTGAATTAAATCCTACTATGCCGACACCCGTATATTACATGCACTATTTCTCCTATTACTATTATTTAATACAATGACAAACTATAAACGCAGTGAAGGCATATTTGTAATGCATGTATTACATAAATTATAAGTATAAAAGTTTGAATTATGTTAAAATGCTCTTAGAAATTGAAAAATACGACCTCAAACATAACCTCTCTTAGCTAACAGGCAACGACAATTAGATTGAATTTTATAAAAACTGGATAATTTTCTAACAAATACAGTGCAGACGCACAATTTCACGATATTGATAAATGTTGGAATAATAAAAAAAACAGTCAAAAGTGCACGACGAAGAAAAAAATTGAAAAATACGATTGATACAAAGACGTTGGGAAGCTCGTACTACATATTTACGATGAAAATAAACATAGATTGCAATTAAACACAACAAAAAACGAAGCAGAGGCAATATTTTACATTAACTTAGAATGATTTTTCAGTAAAATATAGAAGAATACATAACACATTAAAAAATTAAACGAAAAATAAAAACGATATACATTTATTCTAAAAATGTGTAATTTAGCAGACGGAAGAGTAAGAAAAACTTTAGCTACGTAGTTTGAAAAAGAATCAATAGGTGGCGATGCTAAACGTTTCCGCACAAATAGACGACGGATTCTATAGGAGGTGCGAGCAACGATTCGGGCTGTGTGCAGCTCGCACCTCCTATACTTTCAAATACATTGTATTATGCCGACTCTCATAGTTGGATGCAATATTTGTTTATTAATAATTATTTAAATTATTGACAGCTTGAGGAAGGGGTAGAGGCATATTAATAATAAACATATAAAATGTATAGTAGTTACAAAATTAGAATTTACGTTATAATATCGTCAACATTTGAAAAATACGAATGGAAACATAACCACTCTCAGTCTAAAGCGACGGATTCTATAGGAGGTGCGAGCCACGATTCGAGCCGTCTGCAGCTAGCACCTCCTATACGTTCAAATACATTGTATTATGCCGACTCTCATTGTTAGATGCAATATTTGTTTATAAATAGTTATTTAAATTATTGACAGCTAGAGGAAGGGGTAGAGGCATATTAATAATAAACATTTAAAATATATAGCAGTTACAAAAGTAGTATTTACGTTATAATATCGTAAACATTTGAAAAATACGAATGGAAACATAACCTGCCTCGGTCTATAGCGTTGGATTCTATAGGAGGTGCGAGCCACGATTCGAGCCGTCTGCAGCTCGCACCTCCTATACGTTCAAATACATTGTAATATGCCGACTCTCATTGTTAGATGCAATATTTGTTTATTAATAGTTATTTAAATTATTGACAGCTTGAGGAAGGGGTAGAGGCATATTAATAATAAACATTTAAAATATATAGCAGTTACAAAAGTAGAATTTACGTTATAATATCGTGAAGATTTGTAAAATACGAATGGAAACATAACCTGCCTCGGTCTATAGCGTTGGATTCTATAGGAGGTGCGAGCCACGATTCGAGCCGTCTGCAGCTCGCACCTCCTATACATTCAAATACATTGTATTATGCCGACTCTCATTGTTAGATGCAATATTTGTTTATAAATAGTTATTTAAATTATTGACAGCTAGAGGAAGGGGTAGAGGCATATTAATAATAAACATTTAAAATATATAGCAGTTACAAAAGTAGTATTTACGTTATAATATCGTAAACATTTGAAAAATACGAATGGAAACATAACCTGCCTCGGTCTATAGCGTTGGATTCTATAGGAGGTGCGAGCCACGATTCGAGCCGTCTGCAGCTCGCACCTCCTATACGTTCAAATACATTGTAATATGCCGACTCTCATTGTTAGATGCAATATTTGTTTATTAATAGTTATTTAAATTATTGACAGCTTGAGGAAGGGGTAGAGGCATATTAATAATAAACATATAAAATGTATAGTAGTTACAAAATTAGAATTTACGTTATAATATCGTGAAGATTTGAAAAATACGAATGGAAACATAACCTGCCTCGGTCTATAGCGTTGGATTCTATAGGAGGTGCGAGCCACGATTCGAGCCGTCTGCAGCTCGCACCTCCTATACGTTCAAATACATTGTATTATGCCGACTCTCATTGTTAGATGCAATATTTGTTTATTAATAGTTATTTAAATTATTGACAGCTTGAGGAAGGGGTAGAGGCATATTAATAATAAACATATAAAATGTATAGTAGTTACAAAATTAGAATTTACGTTATAATATCGTCAACATTTGAAAAATACGAATGGAAACATAACCTGCCTCGGTCTATAGCGTTGGATTCTATAGGAGGTGCGAGCCACGATTCGAGCCGTCTGCAGCTCGCACCTCCTATACGTTCAAATACATTGTAATATGCCGACTCTCATTGTTAGATGCAATATTTGTTTATTAATAGTTATTTAAATTATTGACAGCTTGAGGAAGGGGTAGAGGCATATTAATAATAAACATATAAAATGTATAGTAGTTACAAAATTAGAATTTACGTTATAATATCGTGAAGATTTGAAAAATACGAATGGAAACATAACCTGCCTCGGTCTATAGCGTTGGATTCTATAGGAGGTGCGAGCCACGATTCGAGCCGTCTGCAGCTCGCACCTCCTATACGTTCAAATACATTGTATTATGCCGACTCTCATTGTTAGATGCAATATTTGTTTATAATAGTTATTTAAATTATTGACAGCTAGAGGAAGGGGTAGAGGCATATTAATAATAAACATTTAAAATATATAGCAGTTACAAAAGTAGTAATTTACGTTATAATATCGTAACATTTGAAAAATACGAATGGAAACATAACCTGCCTCGGTCTATAGCGTTGGATTCTATAGGAGGTGCGAGCCACGATTCGAGCCGTCTGCAGCTCGCACCTCCTATACGTTCAAATACATTGTAATATGCCGACTCTCATTGTTAGATGCAATATTTGTTTATTAATAGTTATTTAAATTATTGACAGCTTGAGGAAGGGGTAGAGGCATATTAATAATAAACATTAAAATATATAGCAGTTACAAAAGTAGTAATTTACGTTATAATATCGTGAAGATTTGAAAAATACGAATGGAAACATAACCTGCCTCGGTCTATAGCGTTGGATTCTATAGGAGGTGCGAGCCACGATTCGAGCCGTCTGCAGCTCGCACCTCCTATACGTTCAAATACATTGTATTATGCCGACTCTCATTGTTAGATGCAATATTTGTTTATAATAGTTATTTAAATTATTGACAGCTAGAGGAAGGGGTAGAGGCATATTAATAATAAACATTTAAAATATATAGCAGTTACAAAAGTAGAATTTACGTTATAATATCGTAAACATTTGAAAAATACGAATGGAAACATAACCTGCCTCGGTCTATAGCGTTGGATTCTATAGGAGGTGCGAGCCACGATTCGAGCCGTCTGCAGCTCGCACCTCCTATACGTTCAAATACATTGTATTATGCCGACTCTCATTGTTAGATGCAATATTTGTTTATAATAGTTATTTAAATTATTGACAGCTTGAGGAAGGGGTAGAGGCATATTAATAATAAACATATAAAATGTATAGTAGTTACAAAATTAGAATTTACGTTATAATATCGTGAAGATTTGAAAAATACGAATGGAAACATAACCTGCCTCGGTCTATAGCGTTGGATTCTATAGGAGGTGCGAGCCACGATTCGAGCCGTCTGCAGCTCGCACCTCCTATACGTTCAAATACATTGTATTATGCCGACTCTCATTGTTAGATGCAATATTTGTTTATTAATAGTTATTTAAATTATTGACAGCTTGAGGAAGGGGTAGAGGCATATTAATAATAAACATATAAAATGTATAGTAGTTACAAAATTAGAATTTACGTTATAATATCGTCAACATTTGAAAAATACGAATGGAAACATAACCTGCCTCGGTCTATAGCGTTGGATTCTATAGGAGGTGCGAGCCACGATTCGAGCCGTCTGCAGCTCGCACCTCCTATACGTTCAAATACATTGTAATATGCCGACTCTCATTGTTAGATGCAATATTTGTTTATTAATAGTTATTTAAATTATTGACAGCTTGAGGAAGGGGTAGAGGCATATTAATAATAAACATATAAAATGTATAGTAGTTACAAAATTAGAATTTACGTTATAATATCGTGAAGATTTGAAAAATACGAATGGAAACATAACCTGCCTCGGTCTATAGCGTTGGATTCTATAGGAGGTGCGAGCCACGATTCGAGCCGTCTGCAGCTCGCACCTCCTATACGTTCAAATACATTGTATTATGCCGACTCTCATTGTTAGATGCAATATTTGTTTATAAATAGTTATTTAAATTATTGACAGCTAGAGGAAGGGGTAGAGGCATATTAATAATAAACATTTAAAATATATAGCAGTTACAAAAGTAGTATTTACGTTATAATATCGTAAACATTTGAAAAATACGAATGGAAACATAACCTGCCTCGGTCTATAGCGTTGGATTCTATAGGAGGTGCGAGCCACGATTCGAGCCGTCTGCAGCTCGCACCTCCTATACGTTCAAATACATTGTAATATGCCGACTCTCATTGTTAGATGCAATATTTGTTTATTAATAGTTATTTAAATTATTGACAGCTTGAGGAAGGGGTAGAGGCATATTAATAATAAACATATAAAATGTATAGTAGTTACAAAATTAGAATTTACGTTATAATATCGTGAAGATTTGAAAAATACGAATGGAAACATAACCTGCCTCGGTCTATAGCGTTGGATTCTATAGGAGGTGCGAGCCACGATTCGAGCCGTCTGCAGCTCGCACCTCCTATACGTTCAAATACATTGTATTATGCCGACTCTCATTGTTAGATGCAATATTTGTTTATTAATAGTTATTTAAATTATTGACAGCTTGAGGAAGGGGTAGAGGCATATTAATAATAAACATATAAAATGTATAGTAGTTACAAAATTAGAATTTACGTTATAATATCGTCAACATTTGAAAAATACGAATGGAAACATAACCTGCCTCAGGTCTATAGCGACTGGATTCTATAGGAGGTGCGAGCCACGATTCGAGCCGTCTGCAGCTCGCACCTCCTATACGTTCAAATACATTGTATTATGCCGACTCTCATTGTTAGATGCAATATTTGTTTATAATAGTTATTTAAATTATTGACAGCTAGAGGAAGGGGTAGAGGCATATTAATAATAAACATTTAAAATATATAGCAGTTACAAAAGTAGTATTTACGTTATAATATCGTAAACATTTGAAAAATACGAATGGAAACATAACCTGCCTCGGTCTATAGCGTTGGATTCTATAGGAGGTGCGAGCCACGATTCGAGCCGTCTGCAGCTCGCACCTCCTATACGTTCAAATACATTGTAATATGCCGAACTCTCATTGTTAGATGCAATATTTGTTTATTAATAGTTATTTAAATTATTGACAGCTTGAGGAAGGGGTAGAGGCATATTAATAATAAACATTTAAAATAATAGCAGTTACAAAACAAAAGTAGAATTTACGTTATAATATCGTGAAGATTTGAAAAATACGAATGGAAACATAACCTGCCTCGGTCTATAGCGTTGGATTCTATAGGAGGTGCGAGCCACGATTGGGGCCGTCTGCAGCTCGCACCTCCTATACTTTCAAATACATTGTATTATGCCGATACACAATGCTGGGTGCAATATTTGTTTAATAACAATTATTTAAATTATTGACAGTTTGAGGACGAGGTAGAGTCATATTATTAATATATATTTTAAGTGTGTAACAAATACAAAATTAGAGTTTATCTGTGCACGTACCTCCTAGCGGAGTCTATCGTTTATTTGCACATGTACAAGTCGTCAACATTACGTATTTCGTAAAGAACTTGGGGTTTGTACTTTAAATGTATTTAAATACATTACGTTAAATCATGTACAATACCTATCAATACAGTACATTGGTATGGATAGTTTAGTTATTTAGCTAATGAAATTTAAAATGAAACTTTTATTCTACAAGAATATAAAATGGGTAAACAATAATTTTCGACAATTATTGGTTAATAATAAACAAGAAACATAATTAAAATAAACATGAATATAGAATTAACAATTAAAATTACGTATCTAAAAGTGTATATTATTGTACAAAATGTAAAAAGCAAAATCTATAATATTAAACCTAATTAAATTAGGTAGTATGCTTGAACTATATACATACATGTATAAACTATGTACAATTATCTGTGAATGTTAATATTTCCCTGCACGAAATATTTATAAAACCATTATTTATATGTGTGGGCAATTCTTTGTCAAATCGAGATTGAGATAAAATATTTTTGGGTTTCTGTAACATTTGAAAATGCCTTTTTCTACATGTTTTGGATATAGTGGTCTAATTTTTTAATTACCAAACTCGGTAATTTGTTGATTTTTTTTTCTTAACTGTTAACCTTTTCTAACTCAAGATTGACTGATTCAATGTAAGTACATAAAAGTTCTTTTTTTGTGCAAATTACATGAAGTTTAAAAAAATGACCAAATTCATGGAGTGTAACACAATATGTAACATTATAAAGAAATTATTAAAATTGTAAATAAGTGGTTTTGCTCCGAGCTTGTTAGACTCTCACATGACGGTTCTCTCTAGAAGATCTCGACTCGACGAGCACACTCACTTCCTACACTCGGTAAACGGATAACAACGACCTACAGCTATTTATCTGGGTATACGAAATTAATAATCGGTTAATTAAAAAACTTTAATTTTTCATAGATTTTTAAACATTTAATAATGGTTTATAGTTATAAAAATGCGTAATCATATATAAATTGTGATAAGGTACTTTGTACTTGTCAATGTGTTAAGCGAGTGAGTTTCAACCTAAACTATCCTACCTACCCTCACAATACTATGCACATATTTCACCTACACTAAAACATACCTAAATATACCCCAGCCATCCCATGAACCCAACACTAACCCCGCTAGCACACAAGCAGCACAGCAAGATGATGACTGGCATACGATGAACCTGGTCTCACATCGTATCTCTCTAGGAAGGTACATCAATGATCAGGAGAGGCATCTCATAACATCGTACTGCCTCCAGGATCAGTAGAATAATCTAGCAGCAAACCTTCAGCAACAACAAAGACCAATATGGAACTCCCAGCAGCACCGAACAGCAGCTTAGAATATTTCCCAACCGCTGTAATAATTAGTTAATTAGGCGTTGTTTTAATTAGAAGGACACAAGGAATCATGTAGCTGTATAAACGTATTGGCAGTTACATGTAAGGAAAGGATTGGCAGGTGGGGTTATGTAATCATAACATTACCATAACCCTCAAATACTAGATATTCTAATACAATAAACACTCCCTCAGGAGTTAGTTATTACCTTTAGAAGCAGCATGTAATCCTCGCATCAATTGTACAATCCCGATACTCTGCAGCAGCTGGCCCGACGCGTAACAGCTGTTCGAGCGCCGTGAGAGCGATAGAGAGCGAAGATCCGATATCGGCCGTCCCGTAAACCTGCAACAAATAGGAACTAATTAGCCGATAAGCAAGATAATACGGAACGATATATAATTGTTACCTCGAGCACAGCATCACCAGAAACAGTGTTCACCTCGAATCAAAAAAGCAGCCAACAGGGGAAGCTGTCTTCGTCGTATGCATCGTATACAACGCATAGCTGAGAGCACTCACTGTATGATGCGCGCAGACGACGGCGGCCGACGGACGACATGCGAGAAGCTGCGCGCGCACGTCGGGCCCGACCAGCGAAGCAGCGAACTAGCGGAAACTCGAGAGAGCTCTTCGGTACTCCTTCGCGACACATTGACAACATTAGCTTGTGCGTGTCTGTGTGAGGAAAGCAGCATTTCCAGCGGCAACTCAGGAGACGATTACTATACGGACAAGATTGCTTCGCAGCAGGTAAACTGCATTCATTACGCCTTTGGTAAGTGTGCTTCCCATGTCTCTCCCTTCTCAACCTATTCCCGCGCAACAAACCGTCGCAACTCATACGCAGCCGAGGAATCGTATTATTAATTCACCGCGATTATACGCGGCTGGCGCCCAAACCCCTTTATTTACTATTTTTATTGATCTAGTCTCCAGCGTGACCGTTACAAAATGTAGATAGTAAACAATTTTACATGAATAGTCATATCTCGATTAAGCTTGTTAGAAACTAGCAGACGACGGTTCCCTCTAGAGGGGCGTGCACAGTTCGGCTCGACGATCACACGCACTTCCTACACTCGGCAAACGGACTACGATTTCTAGTTGCACTTCTATTAAGTTATGTTAGGTTATGATATTACCATGTATTATATATTGTCAGTTATCTACTGCGTCATAATAAATATAAATTTTGTAATATATATATATATATATATATATAAATTCAGGATAAATAAAACATATTTGCAATTGTACTCCACGGCCTCCCTAGAAGTAGATTTTCTTGTGGGTCATCAATAACTGTTTTACTCAGTACTTGATTTAATAGTGGTTAAAACATTGAATTAAACATATTAATTAGTTGAGATAATTGTGGACATTGTGGGAAAATAAATAGTTTATTAATATTAGAAGATATTGAAAACTTTAACAATTGAAACTCCATTTTAAACTATACAAAGTACATATATGTTAAAATGATGGCAATGAAAATTAAACTTTAGTTATAATCTATCATAAATCAAAAATTTCAATTAAGTTGCAATCCAAATTAAAGTGTAAATTGAAAAGGACAATACCGACTGACATTTCGTTATCATAAAGTGTACTTGCAGTACACGTAACAATAAAGTGCACGTCTAGTACACGCTATCATAAAGTGTACGTACAGTACACGTTACCATAAAGTGTATGTACAGTAACCGGTACCATATAAAGTGTACGTACAGTATACGTTTCATAAAGTGTACATACACTGCACACTACCATAAAGTGTATGGACAATTCACGTTACCATAAAGTGTATGTACAGTACACGTTGCTATATAAAATGTACGTACAGTACATGTTACTATAAAGTACATATACAGTAATAAAGTACAAACAAAGTGTACGCAAAGTGCAGAGTTAGTACATATGTGCTAATACTTTAATTTTTTGTATTTATAACAGGGTATTTATATCACACATGTATAATCGGAGAATAGTTTGCAAATATAATTTGCCTTTTGATAATATTGCTGTATATAGTAAAAAAACATTTGTTTATATGTATGTCTTACTTTATTACTTTAAACTAAAATTAAAAAACTTACAGCAGGTAAGATATTATGGTACTGTAATTATATCAATAGAATGGTTACACATTCAATAATATTATGTACTTATAAGTTTTGCTGTAAACTATACATTTACTTTTACAGTAAATGTTATATATTTTTTTACAATCAACAATATAATTAATTTTTACCAGCGTTGTATTCTGTACCTTGTGTTACATTTTCGCTTATTAGCGCCATCTGTGGGCATGCAACTAAATATGTATTAGTATATAATACAGAGGGCGCCACAGATATTTTCTGTTAGGTTAATTTTATGTAGGGTATCGATAAAACAGAACGCACGGACCTGCACAACAATTTTTCGTTGGGTATGGCATCCCCTTAATAAAGTTACGCCTACTAGACCGTCACACGTGACGTTTGCAAATTTACTTAACAATTTTGAGTAACGTTACATATAACGTCAGGAGAACCTAGTTATATGTTGCATGACCAGCGTGGCGTCACGTGTAACTACATCATCTACCACCTGTGACAAACGTTACGCGACGCGTAATATAGAAGAGTTAAGTGACGCTTGATATAGAAACGTTACGTGACGCGTGATATAGAAACGTTACGTGACGCGTGATATAGAAACATTACGTGACGCGTGATATAGAAACGTTACGTGACGCATGGTATAGAAACGTTACGTGACGCATGGTATAGAAACGTTACGTGACGTGTGATATAGAAACGTTACGTGACGCGTGATATAGAAACGTTACGTGACACATGATAATCGTGACTTATAAGAACTAAGAGGCTCCGGAGCTGACAGTAGTTTCACATTAAAACAAAAATAATTTAATGTTAAGGTGAATTACTCGCGCCTGACACCGTCTTGATAAGCCGGGTCATAACATTTTTGGCATCCCTTGTGGGGAACTACTATTTGTTTCTTAATAACTCTATTTAACTTTTAATCGAGTTATCAATAAGTCACATAATTTATCATTAACTTCAGAAGATATACAATTTAAATTAATTGTTAAAATGGCAAGATGTGAATAAAAGTTTCAACGTTACAATGTCAATCGGAGTTACGGATAACACTGTAACACTTAATATTGGTCGTGTATATCACGTTATATCCAAAGTAAATTAACACGTCACACTTTAGATACTGTCACGCTTGAATTATAACGTCACACAAATTGTGTCAAGCTTTAAAATCGCATTTATTTATAACATTTAAAATTAAATACATATATGAATTCAAAGTTAATTTTTTTTTGTTTATCACATTCAAATACTAAACATTTTGAAATATTTATATTCTAGTTCAAATAACAAAACTATAATATTCGTATTGACCAACTATGTTTAATTTTAATTAATTAAATTAATTTATAATAATTAGATTTCACGTAATGTTATTACTTTCAAGATTTTATTTGAATATATATATGCACTCATTAACCTATACATATATATATATACATATATATATATATATATAGATATCAAAATTAAATCAAAATTATTAAAAATGAATATTTGTAATAATGTAGACGTCTATGTGGGACGTCACATGAATATTCATGCAAGATATATTATTAATATTTTTCTATTAAAAATTTATTTATAAAATTTTTTATCCAAACGTTGTTTATAGATAATAAGGGTGTGTTTTCATATTTACTTACAACATTTCACTATTCTCATGCAACAGTACAAAATATATTTTAAAATCCATGAAAATGTGATTATACAGTAATATTTCATAATTATTTATGCCGCATAAAGTATCTTAATCTATATTATTTTAGCAAGTATGCTCTTATTTATTCGTTAATTAAGTTTTCCTACTAATGATTATATAAACGAAAAGACTGGTATTTTATTTAATAAATTAAATTATTGGTTTGTAAAAATAAATTCAAGTTTTATTGAATGCTTATACGTAGTACAGTGACGTACCTATTAAGGTGCTTGGAATCCAATTGAGCCGATAAAAAACAGTGCTTGCGTTTTTAAATGTTGCCCTCGCCATCCCCACTTTGCCTCATTTCTTCGCGACACATGATCCCTTAAACAACTCCTTCATGCTTTCGTATGGCTCTGCGTAATATAGCTTTATATATGGCTTTCCTTTTAGTTTCCATAACTTATGAATAATCTAACAGTTGAAAGGAAAAATACGATGACTGAGTTAGCTGTATGATAGAACTTATGCGCTCATACTTGCATCGGACACAGTCGCGCTCTTTGATTCAAAAGTCGTATTCGCAACAGCATTTGCAGCTGTGACTGTTATTCAGCTTTTGAAAATTGTCAAAATTGTTCATTAAAGAAAAATACAACCTTGAACCTTCTTTCGAAAACCTGTAGTTCTCCCGGCACAGCACTGTCTTTCAAGTCTAAAGATTCTTTGTTTTGACGAAAAATCTTCCAATTTTCCGGGCACAGCACCGTAACCATATATTACCAACGAAAACTTGAAGTGCTTTAAATTTACTAACTCTTAATGTAATATGCGTAATAAATTTGAATTATTATAAGAAATTTAACTGGTCTATTCCAAAATCCTTTTACAATCTTTTAAACAATTATATAATAAAATATAATAACATTACAATATGATAATTTTATAATGTTAGGAACCATATTAATCTTACACTATTTTATCGTTTCTTCAAGAATTTTTTTGCATTAAACATTAATTTAAAAACTAGTAAAAAACTTTGGTTACTTATAATAATATATGAAATATAATTATAAAATATAATGTTCATATTATTCGAAAAGCATAAAGTATACTTATGTTATTCAACTTAAACTTATATACGCTGTGACATTGTGCTTTGCACATGTCAAAAGCGAGCTATCGAACCCATAACGAACACCTACCTATCCATATATAATTCCCTACACCTACCTACCCGCACAGTAAATAAGCCCTACTTACCCTCACAGACTAAAACCCCATCCCAAGCACGGCCCACATAAAACACTTGGCCTTGACGTTGAAGGCCAGGGCGAGCTCAGAACCTCAGGTGGGCTCCTCCGAATCTGACACTGCAAGCAGGATACTCAAAGGGAGGCGATCACCAGGAAGCCTCCAAGACTCTCCGAAGCCTCACAGTACAGCAGTCAAGGCGATGAGGTAGTATCCAGGCAGGAAGCAGGAGAACCTCCAACGCCAACAATATACAGCTGTAAAAGAGCCACATAATCAATACAAGTACGCATTAAGAGGACAAGGAGCAAGGAAGAAGATATACAGCTGTATGTAAACACTACAGCTGTACAAGGAACAGTATAGAGCAGAATGAGGTTAGGTTGTCATACGTAAACAACGTATATATATGACCTCTTTCATATTATATAAAATAAATACGCATACTTGCGTAATCCCGACGACAAAGTATTTACCTGGAGCTGTAGACGAAGAGGCTATCAGTCACCGAGGTGACGTCGTCGAGGAGAGGGGTGAATCGGCCCCGAGCAGCGATGCGGCGGCGGGTGAGTTCGTACCTGAAACTTACACCGTACAACTTAGTGAATAACACTAAGTGAATAACAGCGGCACTCGACTCGCTCGCGAGACGCAAGATCGAGGTATCGCGCACGAGTACGTACTGCGCAGGCGCGCGGTACGAACACGGAGCTCTCGAGCACGCCGAGAGCCAGAGCTCTACGGTCGGTCGACCCGACGACAACGATCAGCCGCTAATAGCGATTTAGTACGAGTGAGTGTATAGTGAGAAAGAGAGAGAGAGAAAGATAGGACATCAAGCGTCCAGGATATCCCTGTCAAGGTTGGTGAAAATACCTCTCTCTGCTAACGGTTCCGCCGTGTACCGCATAAAGTGCGTGCGAGCATCCCGTTTGTTCCCGTCCTTCTCCTTCCCTTCCTTACAGCATAACCCGGTGCAACCGAAACTCGGCCACGTTTCGGAACGGCGAGAGTACTGCCTTTTAGATTGTGTCAGGCTAAGATAAACGTATTAACGCGGCTGGCGCCCACCCCTGTAATTATTGTTTCTGGTAATAAAGGCTTATTTTATTTATATTAATTGCTGACCCTCTTTAACCTGCACCCTGATCCCCAGTGCAGCGTTACAACGCTTTAAATAAATGCATAGACGATATCATTTTTATCACTCACTTTTCTGAACTCTTGTTTATTTTACATTTACCAACGAAAAAACAGTCCTTAGATTTTTTTATTATTTTAGCGTCGCTCTTTTTATGCTCCCAAACAGGTGTTAATCAGCGACGGAGGTCATACGATGTCTTGGTGAAGAAAGCACTTGTTGAAAATACATTCGCCAGTCGTGCTTGTATCAATCGGCCGGGGCCGGAAATCGAAACTGGGACCTCCAGATTACGAGCCCGACGCCCTACCGACCGAGCCATCGCAGGCCTCTTAAAAAAAATGTATATATTTTGCTTAAACTCCATAAAAAGTTTCTGCAAGAGAAAGTACTGTAATCAAAGCGGAATAATCGACATGTATTTTTTACCATACCATACATTGTATTTTTTTTTAAATTATAACTGATAAAAAGGAAACAATGTGTATCCTTCCCGTGCTTTAATTTCTGCATAACTAATAGAAAGTAATTTCTCTCTTTTGTATGCTCTTTAAATAAAATAATACTTGTATAATAAAGTAATAATTATTACTTTAATAATAATAGTTCTTGGATTTATTTTCTATTGACTTACAGCTAATTCGACTTAAAACTAATATCGTTGTTTTGACGCATATACAATTTTTTTCAATGATACGTAATTTATAACAATTTATAAGTAATTATTAATTTAGTCTGTAAGAGATTATGTTTGTTTAATCATTTGTTTTTTTTATTACTTTAGCAAATTTACGAAAGTTTACTGACTAAACCTTGTCTGTAAATTATTATAATTGTTTTATCAATTTTTTTTACACAAACAATATGGTTCAGGTGTAACTTTATCGGTCTAAGCATTATTATTACGTGTTATAGCTAATCAAGAAATTCTATCTATAAATTGATCGGTTGGATATCTTAGAAGGTGTACATAATATTATAAAGTATGAAGAGCTAAAAATATACTCCACTTGGAATTTGTCCACTTGCATTGATATACAAAATTAATATTTGTTATCTATATTTGGTTCCTTTCTATTTTGCTATGTATATACAACTCTTATTTTTTCGTTGTTACATTGTATTAATACAAGAGCTCGACGCTCGTCTTTATTAAACTTGAATAGAGGAAAAGTCTCATTTCTTTATCTTTCAAATTCCCTTTTTTCAAATATTGAAAGTTGTATCTACATTATCTATGTAGCAACATATCTTTCTTATTAATATAAATTATTCATTCAACTGTAATATTGGACGTTTTTTCCCGTTAAAGAAGATGCCTTCATTTATTCTTTTTATTTTCCTATGAATTATTTCCTCCTTTAAAGACATCTGGTATTCTTATATTTGTGTGCCAGTTTCCGTTAAGTTTCGATATTATTTGTTCTTTTTTTCTATCGTTGATAAAAAGACTTGTCTAAATTGTTTTTATATACTTAGTTAATTAGATTTTTAAATTACCTATAATAATAATACTAAAAACATATTCACATTTTTGTCAAAACATGACAATTTTAATATCCATCAACTCACACAATTAGAATTGTTTATTTCATAAGTATAATATCTTATATAAATATATTGCTTCATGCAGACAATGTATTAGTTTCAACATTTGTTTTTTTTATAAGTTATCTTATATAAATATGTCGTTTGATTTCGACAATTTATTTTATCCCTTGTAACGCTGCACTGGGGATCAGGGTGCAGGTCAATTAAGGTCAACTATTTAATATAAATAAAACAAGTATTTATTATAATAAACAACTAAGTGAAAAGGTGGGCGCCAGCCGCGTTAATACGCGACGAATAACGATAACACGCGGGTTATCTTAACCTGACACTATATACAGAGCAGTACTCTCGCCGCACCGGGTTATGCTGTAAGGAGGGGAAGGGAAGGAGGGGACCAGGATCTCGCACACACTAGTACGGATACTCGGCGGTACCGTACGCAGCTAGAGTGAATTATTCATCAACCTTTATCGGAGGAATCGGCACTCGTCCCTCAATGGCGATGTCACTCTCTCTGTCTCTCTCGTTAGCTACTCGTTACTATGCGGCTTCGCTATACTCGCTAATATCCGTTTCGGACGGCGGACCGTAGAGCTCTGACTCTCGGCGTGCTCGAGAGCCCCGTGTTCGTACCGCGCGCCTGCGCAGTACGTACTCGTGCGCGGCACCTCGATCTCGCGTCGTGCGAGCGTGTCGAGTGCCGCAGTGTTCAGGCTGTATCGGTACGAATCGGCTGTATGGTGATGTATGCCGTGATGACAACCTGGTGCTGCTGCCGTCTCGGAGACGAAGTACAACCTCTTCAGGTAACTAATAGTTCTTTAGCTATTAACTGCGTTCTTCAACGGGTACGGCATGAGTTTCAGGTACGAAGCTCACCCGCCGTCGCTTGCTGCTTGAGGCCGAGTCACCCCTCTCTCTCCTCGACGACGTTGACCTCGTTGACGACTAGCCTCTCCGTCTACGGCTCTAGGTGGGTATTTGGTCGTGAGGTTTACAAATATGTGTGTGTTTATATGCGTTATTGTCCGAGATATCGGCTGTACACGTTGTTTGTGTACATTAACCTAACCTCAATTTACCCTATGATGTTCCTTGTACAGCTGTAGTAATTATATACACCTGTACATATCTTCCCTTGTCTTTTGTCTTCTTGGCTATGGCTATTCATCCTCTTCCTTGCTCCTTACCCTATTGCTGTGTTTTTGTTCTTATAAACATCTCTTTTACAGCTATATCTTGCTTGGCGTTGGAGGTTCTTCGGCTTCCTGCCTGGGTACCACCTCATCGCCTTGGCTGCTATGCTGTGAGGCTTCGGAGGGTCCTGGAGGCTTCCTTGTGATCGCCTCCCTTGACTATCCTGTTGGCTGTGCCAGACTCGGAGGAGCCCACCTGATAATTTGAGCTCGCCCAAGATCCTCATCGTTAGGACCACCTCAGTGTTGTGTGCTGTGCTTGGGAAAGGGTTATTAGACTGTGAGGGTAGGCAGGACGTAGTTAATGTGCGGGTAGGTAACTAGGAAATAGTATATGGGTAGGTAGTATAGCTAGGGACTCGTTTAGCTTATCCGGGTAGGTAGGTGTTTGTCAGGGGTTCAGTCGCTCGCTCTTGACATGTGCAAAGCACATTGTCACACCCTAAATACATAAAAATACATTTTTTATGCATAAATTTTTTTTTCAATATTCATAGTAATGCATTTTTTTCCAAATGCATAGAAAGGCATTTTTTTCCCAAAATACATAGAAATTAATTTTTATCCATATGCATAAAAATGCATATCTCCTCAAATGCATAGAAATTAATTTTTCTCTAAATGCATAAAAATTAATATTTTCCAACTGAATTAAAATGCAGTTCTGTTCCAAATGCATAAAAATTAATTTTTTTTCCAAAAACATAAGAATACATTTGAAAAAAATGAATTTATCGTTCGGTGATATGTATATGTGTAAATTATATAATATCGGTCTCTCCGAACTAAATGCTTTATTTTAGATTAAAGCAGGCCTAGCCAACGAAACGTTGCTTTTTAAAAACAAATTGGTGTTTTACTATCCTACACCTATAGTTCTTTTATTCGAATAAGAAAAATTAATTTAAATACAATTAATAGATTAATTTTTCTCTTTTACCCGAGTAGCATCTACACCTTTCACCATAAATATTATAATTAATATAGTAAATTAAAAATCTAAAAAAATTCGCAGGTAGCTTAAAACAAAAGCAAGGGCATAGCGTTTTGATTTTTTAAGAAATAATAATTTTTTAATAATAATTGAGTAAACAATTTTTAGACGCTAATTATTAGTAAATGGAAGAGCACAAAATTCTACACTGGAGTATGTGGAAGCAAAGTTTTTTCAATGCCAATAACAAAAACCATTGCATTGTAAAATCGCTAAAAAATTCTTATAAACTATTAAAAAAATTTTTTTACTTTATATCTATTGTTTAATGAAATCCATCTATTTTTAATTTATATTTAGTGAGCATTAAAACTTAAAAATGTCTTAGCAATGAATGTATTAGTCTGAATGTTTTAGCAATATATACCCAAAATTTTCCAGATTTTTAAATTCATTATTTAAAATTACAATGTTTGCGTTGAAAGTATATGACTCATTTACTAATAATTAGCGTCTAAAAATTGTTTACTCAATTATTATTAAAAAAATTATTGTTTCTTACAAAATCAAAACGCTATGCCCTTGCTTTTATTTTAAGTTACCTGTGTGAATTTTTTTAGATTTTTAATTTAATATATTATTTATAATATTTATGTTGAAAGGCGTAGATTCGTGCTATTTTGATCTCACATTTCGTTCAGGAAAATTCAGTCAAATTAAAAAAGTTTCATCACACACTCTTAAACCCAAAGAGTAAAAACTGAACCTTAAATGAGTAAGCTGTTGACTTTACTACTCTTTAAGTAACATTAAAAATCCCAAAACTACACCTTATAAACTAATTAATAACAACTAAAATTACACTTTAAACAATGCAAAATATAAAAATTACACTTTACAATAGCGTAAAAAGTAAAAAATGTCCTTTAAAGAAAGAAGAAAGTGGAACTATTGCTCTATTGAAAAGTATAAACTAATATTATCAGAATGGACTTCCCAGTTATACGAGTTAATATCGTACTATTTATTTCCAATCACTGGAGTTGTAGTGAATTTCACCATGTTTAAACAATTATTAATTTATATCCACTATACTGGAGTCACCGGAAAGTCTATTGAGATTATACGCAAGCTATCTTATATATGTAAAGTTTCTATTTTACTACATGAAAATATAATTAAATATAATAACGTCTTATACGGAGTTTAAATTTCTACAGAGAATATTAACAGCTAATTTGGTAGCAAATAAAGAAAATCAGTTAACTAAGGATTCAACAAAATTTCAGATATAAGAATAGCAAACAATGTTGCGTGTTTACTATAAATTATATGAAATGTTTACAGCTTATGAGATAATTGGAAAAACATTAACATTAATAAGTACTTCACTTTTTTATCCTGATTATATACTATTTTACAAATTGGAATTTTATTTTTAGGTTATGATAATAAAATTTTGTACTTGCCAACTTGGTAATCGTAATTAAATTAACCAAGACGATATTTATGCACATATCAGTAATGTATAAACTTGCCTGAAATAAATCTTATTATATGTCCAATTTCCCTGGTTCCTGCGAAAAAGTCACGTGACGTCTTACTCCTCAAGTCCTCAAAGCGACATTATAATATAATACATAATATTATATTTATGCACGTATTTTATATATGTGTAAATTTTTTTTTTCATCATTTAATTAATTAATTAATTTAGTATTATACATGTATATATATGGGGTATTCCACGTGAAGTGGTCCGATCAAAATTTTAAAATGCACCAAATTTTGGGTACACATTGCAAATGTTTTTCAGAATACAGAAAAAAATTTTTAGGTACTGGAATCTATTTGCTCAAAAGTTATTCTAACCTCAAAAAGTGAATTTTTTCTAGTTTTTTTCAACACCAGCTGGGTTTACCGCTATTTAACTCAAAATCTATCAACTTTTACTATAAAACATTATATATAACATTCGTTGCTAACTATGTCTAGAATTTATCCTTCTGGGTTAGAATTTCTAATCTCAAGGTTAATGTTACATAAACTACATGTCAATATTCAACTTAAAAATAGTGTAAGTGCGCCACAATTGATTTTTTTATCCAAAAGTCTGAAAAAAAGCTGGAAGCAATACCTTTCAAATGGTCTGTAGCATTTTTGGGGCCTTCAATTCTATAAAAAGTTATGATAATTTAAAGAAACTCAGAATTTTTTAAAAAATTTATATGGGAATTACCGTGTTAATTTTTGTGAATTTTATGTCTTTCTTTAAATTATCATAACTTTTTATAGAATTAAAGGCCCCAAAAATGCTACAGACCATTTGAAAGGTATTGCTTCCAGCTTTTTTTCAGACTTTTGGATAAAAAAATCAATTGTGACGCACTTACACTATTTTTAAGTTGAATATTGACATGTAGTTTATGTAACATTAACCTTGAGATTAGAAATTCTAACACAGAAGGATAAATTCTAGACATAGTTAGCAACTAATGTTATATATAATGTTTTATAGTAAAAGTTGATAGATTTTGAGTTAAATAGCGGTAAACCCAGCTGGTGTTGAAAAAAACTAGAAAAAATTCACTTTTTGAGGTTAGAATAACTTTTGAGCAAATAGATTCCAGTACCTAAAAATTTTTTTCTGTATTCTGAAAAACATTTGCAATGTGTACCCAAAATTTGGTGCATTTTAAAATTTTGATCGGACCACTTCACGTGGAATACCCCATATATATAACACTTAATTAGTTAATTAATTATATGTTGAAAAATTTACTGTGGGCATCCGCAATAAACATATTTTACTTTTTCCAGTTTATATTAAGCTCACGGGATCTTTCTATGAGCCGCTTGGCACTCTTTGGATTGCCGTATGAGGCACATAGGATTTTCCGCTGGGCCGCTTGTAATTTTACCATGACGTACCTTCATGCGATTAAAGCGTGGCCCGTTGCTTTTAAGGCATGAAGGCAATAGAATAAAGTCTGTATTGTGATGCGATATTCCTATGCAGCATTGTCATGCTTTTAATATATGAAGGAACAGGATAATCACATGAATTAACATGGAATAAATGCATGGATAGTTGGGCATAGAATAAACGCAAGATTTTTCTCTCCGTGTAGAAATTAAATATAACAAGAAGTAAGTATTAAACAGGGATAAGGAATAGGTGGAATTAGTAATAATAATTTATATATAACAAATTATATAAATATAAATAGATATTGTTTAGTTGGGAATAAACAAGGTAAGGAGTGTTATGTGTTAAGGAGAAAGAGGATTGTTAGTAGGGAAGTATAGATTATATAATAAATATATTTAATTATTATAAATAGGTATAACGATAGAAACACTTACGAGTATACATAAAATACTTAGGAGATTCTCTCCGTGAGCGTTTGTTGACGTCGGTGTTGGAGATGTTTCGCCGTGTTCCGTGTCGCCTGTTGAGCCTTGGTAGAGGTATGCGCGCACCTCCGGACGCGTACCACTCCGCGGTAGTACCCGGGTACTATTCCCGACGGTGGGGATCGCGCACACCCGGGGAAACGGTCACGAGGCACGTTGTTTACGTGCCGGCCCGCGCTCAATTGTCGCCATCTTGAATCGATCTAGATTCAAGCGCGCGCACACTGAACACGCGGTCCGCGCTCGTATCGATACGGGGATCGCGCGCATATAGTCTAGGGAATTCGGAACGCGGATAGTGGGGGAACACGTGTGTAATAGTAAGGAGATAAATTTATATTTGAATTTCGCGCTGTTAACTAGAGAATAATTTAGTGATCTATTGAACCAATCAATAGATGATATTATTAGAGATAAGACTTCCGTATGGGTAAATATAACAGCATATTACGTTATATGACTGTAATTACCTTAAATACGGGAAGTAGAAATACTAGTTGGGACAATGATGAACTTATGCAAATTAGTTGTCATTTTTATCTATAGTAGGGTAAATACGGGTAGCTTTATTATACCTGTGACGGATGCGGAAGGGTTGGAGAATTATAATATTGCCGTATCCCTCGCAGGTAACGAGAGAGAGAATAGATAGGGATATTAGGAGATTGAGGGAGATAGAAAATCGGGGAAGAAGTTTGGCGTGACTCGGAAAAACGGATCATCGCCATTCTGATCCTACCGATCGTACAGTGTTGTATTCTGATTCTATCGATGTTAAATCATAGTATTATTTTTCGGCATTCTACCAAATCAGGAGATTTTTTCAGGGTGATTTATCAGAAATATTCAGCAGGTTTTGAGGAGAATAATCATATATATATATAAGGAGGAATTGAGGAAAATTATCTAATTTAAAATATAAATAAATCAGGAGGAAACAAACCACCGCACAAATCAGATAATTATATATATCTATCCATAATATATTCGACTGAGTATTATTTTCTAATTAATTACGTTATATATATTGGTGAGTTAATTTAATTATTAATATTATAATTGACTTGTGTATCAGTGGGGACAACGATAATAAATTCAGTGCGCGTTTTCTTAATAAATTAAATTGGTTATTCGATTAATTTTAAAGTAACGTTCTCTCTCTCTCGTGGTTAGTGGTGCCACGGGATCTATTATTAGATCCCGTAATATAATTATTTTTTTTATAATATATCTGTAATTTTATAGTAAAACAATTAGTGAATTTGATTTATAGATTAGGAGACAAAGTGATAAAGA